>OY720348.1:30136191-30515009 GCA_963082975.1 Labia minor | reverse complement strand
CCTTCAAGACAAATTTGAAGATCAAAATTTGAAAAAGTTTATGCTGATCTATATTGAATCATGTGTATGTTTTACTAAAGTCTACAAATAATTAGTGAACAGAAATATTGAATTCGCAGTTTTTTTCCTAATATCTGTCATAATGAAAATATCTTAATTAATGTTGATCGATTTGGCCTGAACCCGCAATGATATCTCCTAATATTTCCTCCGCTTATGGTTCTTAAGTATTTTCTATGTTATAATAGTGAAATAGAGTAATATTTCTTGATCATTACATTTTGATATTTTATTTTCATTGCTAGATTATTATTGAATATTTTTAATTATAATAAAACTTGAGAAAATGCAAAAATAGAGACTTGAGACAATTTATAAAAATTAACGGTATAAAACTATAGATAAATTACCAATATGTACATTCATTAATAGTATTAATTTAAATTAATTGATTTATTTGTTTTTTTATTATTAAGTTCATTTATTAATTTTTTTAGATCATAGTTATTTTCCTCCCTTAAAAGAAACTTATCTAATTCTGTGGTGCTAGGGGATTTGAAAATTATATTAGTCGCAATATGAAGATTTCGCTTACAGTTTTTCTGTCATGTCCGACCTCCGTCCAACAGTTATTTCCCTCAAGTTTCTTGATTCTCTTAATCATGTGATCTATATATTTAATTTTTTTTGATTCATTGTAATAAAATTTAAACAAATAAAAATTTTCACTTTGTTAATTTATATAAATTTCAATTTACACTGATTGTGAGTGATACGCTTTGCCAATACTCTGAATAATTTGTGTATAGAAATATTGAATGTTCTTAGCGAGATTTTTTAACCTTTCACTTTCATATAGAAAAGAAGAAATATTCAAATATATAGAAAGAATAAATAAAAATTAAGTTAATATAAATATGATCTAAATATTTTATTAAATTAATGAAAATGGGAACTTTTAGAATAAATTATCTAATTGAATTGATATTTGAATATTAGAATTTAAAATAAAAAGGGAAATATTATAATAATTCTTTGATTGGGAATAGCTATGATAATTCATTGTTTGAAATGATTCCGCTAGGCCGACAGTGAGCCGCGAGCTGCTCTTGAATGAACAACACGGAGAATTATCTAAACTTTAAAAAATTAATTTCTGCGGTTATTGATAATATATTAATAAAATTTATAGCCTATGTTACTCTAGAGATATATAAGAATATTGTGATGTAATTTCAAAGAAATCGGTTCAGCCATTTCTGAGTCTATAAAATAGTAATTTTCCGGACAGACAGACCGACAGACAGACAGACCGACAGACAGACAGACAGACATGAAAAATTCTAAAGTCACTTTTGGATTCTAGAGGTCATGAAACGCGAAGATATGCAAAAATTTTTAAATTCTGAGCAATGTGCAGACAAAAACCTTTTTTTATATATATAGATTCTAATATACAAATATCAATTCAATTAAATAATTTATTCTAAAAGTTCTCAATTTAATTAATTTTATAAAATATTTATTAGATCATATTTTTATCTTAAATTATTTTTTATTTAATTGAATATTTCTTCTTTTCTATAATATATATATAATAATATATAAATTTTATCATTGAATAATAAAAAAAAAATTATTTAACCTGAATTAAAATGACTGAATTATATTATCTTTGTTTTTTATTTTAATTTAATTACTCTATTATTAATTACTAAATATATATATATATATTATATAAAAATTAAAATATGATGATATAAAGTTGTTTTAAATTTTTGACATTTTTAAATTGGGTATATTTTTTAAATTTATTAAAATGTCTTTTTTATTTATTATGTTTAAAAGATTCATTTTTATTATGTGATATTAATAAAAAATAACGATGCTCTGTGCAAGTCGAATCATGTTGCACATAATTAAATAACATTTGCCAAACAAAGAATATAATATTTTTTTAAATTCTTATATTTAAATATCATTTCAATTAAATAATTTATTCTAAAAGGTCTCATTTTAATTAATTTAATAAAATAATTAAATCACCATTCAATTTTTTATTAATAGGCTTCTTTTTTTATTTTTAATTTTTAATAAATTCTCTTTTTTTGATATGATATTAATAAAAAATAATATTAAATTGTATATAAATATAAAAATTAGAATATTTGAATTTTTTTAAATTTTAACACATGTAATCAATCATATGCATTAAGAATGGAAAATTTTTAAAATCAACTTGCTATTAAATTCAGAAAAAAATACTGATATATAGAATATATAGACAATTCGAATATAATTTAAAACTCTTTCTCTCCTTTTATTTTAAATTAAAAAAACGGAGTTTTAAGAAATTTAGATGCCATATGCAACATGGGTGGGTAAATGAATTGGGCTGGAAGAGGAGGCAATTTATAATTTTCTTCTAATTCAGATTTAGGACAAATCGTACAACAGTATATCAAATCTCGCTAAGAACATTCAATATTTTTGTACACAAATTATTCAGAGTATTGGCTAAGCGTATCACTCACAATCAGTTTATATTGAAATTTATATAAATTAACAAAGTAAAAATTTTTATTTGTTTAAATTTTATTATAATGAATCAAAAAAAATTAAATATATAGATCACATGATTAAGAGAAGCAAAAAACTTGACAGAAAATCACTGTTGGATGGAGGTCGGACATGACAGAAACTGTAAGCGAAATCTTCATATTGCGACGAATGATTTTCAAATCCCCTAGCACCACAGAATTTAAGTTTCTTTTAAGGAAAATAACTATGATCTAAAAAAATTAATAAATGAACTTAATAATAAAAAAACAAATAAATCAATTAATTTAAATTAATACTATTAATGAATGTATATATTGGTCATTTATCTATAGTTTTATACCGTTAATTTTTATAAATTGTCTCAAGTCTCTATTTTTGCATTTTCTCAAGTTTCATTATAATTAAAAATATTCAATAATAATCTAGCAATGAAAATAAAATACCAAAATGTAATGATCAAGAAATATTATACTCTATTTCACTATTATAACATATACAATACTTAAGAACCATAGGCGGAGGAAATATTAGGAGATATCATTGCGGGTTCAGGCCAAATCGACCAACATTAATTAAGATATTTTCATTATGACTGATATTAGGAAAAAAACCGCGAATTCAATATTTCTGTTCACTAATTATTTGTAGACTTTAGTAAAACATATGCATGACTCAATAGATCCGGATAAACTTTTTCAAATTTTCAATCTTCAAACTTGAAGGTAGTAAAGAAAGAATAAGATGAAGAAATCAATTGTAAAATGTTAGGTTACCCAGACGACTTAAATATAATAGGAGATTAGGAAATTGCAATTGCAGATAGCGAGGAAAAATTAATGGAGGTTTGAAATTAATAGTGATAAGAAAAAATATTTAGTAACAAAGAGGAAGAGTATTGACATACAAAATCTTAAGATACAAAATGTAGAATTTGAATATGTAGAAAAATTTAATGTAATCACGAAGGATAATAATATTTGAGAAGAATTTAAATCGGGGTTGCAATCGGGAAACGCCTGTTATCTTGCAATAAAGAGGCTTATCTCTTCAAAATTATTATCAAAGGGAATATATAAAAAAATTATTTTGCCTGTTGCATTGGGTGGGAGGCATGGTCTATGACCCTGGGAGATGAGAGTAGATTCAGAGTGTTTGAGAATAGGATTCTTCCCTGCATTTATTGGCCAAAGAAAGATGAGGTCACCGGGGAATGGGGGAGACAGCATAACAAGAAATTGCATGGTCTCTCTGCATCTTCAGAAATAGTTAGGGTTATAAAAGGGAAAAAGCTGCGATAGGCAGGGCACGTGGCTAGAATAGGAGAGGAAAAAGATATTGGTGGGAAGACCGATTGGAAAACGTCCGCTTGGAAAACCAATGACGCGTAGGAAGGGACGTAAGAGAGATGGAACAAGGGCTCAGAATGGGGACACTTGGAGAAATGTGGTTGTTGCGGCTAAGAACTTTCGAGTATCTTTGAGCCACATAGGTAGATAGATATAACATATACAATAATAATATATATAATTAATATAGTGATTAAATTAAAATATATTTTTTAAATAAGAACACAAAAAGAAATGAATGTTTTATGTAATATACTGATTGAAACAAAATGGATGAAAACCTTTTACTACTTTCAACCACCAAATACTATGTACCACTCGGGGGTACAGGGGGCGGAGCCCCCGTCTAGGTGTGAAGAGCGCCGAAGGCGCTCTGAGCAGCTAGTGGTATAATAAAAATAATAATAATATTGAAGGTTTAATTCTAAAATAGAACAAAATTAATCTCTAATCAATTTTATTTATTTATATTATTAATGAGTGGTATATAAATATAAAGCTTTGGTCGTTTTTAAACATTTTACTCTTCTCTTTGTTTGTCATCATATATTATAGTTAATTGATTATCAAATTGTGATTATTAATTATATGAGTTAAAATAAATAATAACCAATAATTAAAGTGTATTTATTTGTTCTTACATTAGGAATTTGAAATTTAATAAGTTATTATAAATAGTATCCAGATAGAACTCTAAACTTTCCTTTTTTGGGGTATAAAAAAGTCGGGCAAATCCTATCTATGTCGGGGGCTATTAATCACTTTGACAAGGGATATCTCGAACAATGAGTCAGGGTTAGAAAAAAGACTATTGGTGGAGACATTTTCTTAAATACCAAAATATTTTAATATATTTCATAATATAAACTATTATTATTATAAGAAAAAAATGCTATGGTTGTTAACTTCAGAGGTTAAATGGTGGAAGGGTAATGATGAGTTAGAGAAAGAAGCCCAATCCTCTTTTCTTCTTGTCATCACCACCACCCTTCACTGCCCGAAGTTAGCGGAGACATCAAAGAGTTTGTCCTTTTTCAATTTTGGCTCATAATTAAAGAAATCTCCTCTGTCATATTGAATATTAATCAATCGCCCTCACATAGATAGGATGTACCTAAAAATATTATTACTTAAGAGGGAGAATTGGTCCAATCACTATCTCTTTCATTTAAATATTCTGATACCTAAATCGAAGCAAATAAAAATTTTCTACGTTTTTTAGTATTTGAAAAATATGTTATATTTTAGAGTATATTTAAAATTATTTTTTTTTACTCTAAACACATAACTAAATTATAACTAACTAATGGATACATTTATAAGAATTTCAGAAAGCGCATATCCTTGCCTCTTTGCCATTTTATTGGAGGAACTTGATGAACCAAGTGCTTTGGCAACTTTCACCAGAATTCCATTCTCACAATCGGATAAAAATGTTTCAAATTAAAGGCTCTTAATGGAGAGAGAGCTCCACTCTTCCTTGATTGTTTATCATTCCTTTAATATCATTTCAAATAAGTTTTTCTTTAAATCTAGATTTTTAGTTAACTAAATATAGGACTTTAATTATATTATTTATAATAAAACAAAAAATGTTTTATCATATGAGCAAAAAAGAGAAGAATTAAGGGAAGTTTTAATAAATTTATTATTTATTTTTTTATAATAACTATCTTAAATAAATGATATTACCACATTTTTCAAATAAATTGAAATGTCTATAATCAAATAATCATGGATTAATTAAATATAAAAATAAAATAAATAATTTATCACACATTAAAATAAGTTGACCTGTGGCCAGGTCCGAACCGACCAACGGTTTGAAATAAATTAATTTCCAGCTACAGAAACAATTTCAAATAATTTTAATATATCTATTAATGTAATAACAAACAGATATGGATAGAACATAAATATTTTTATTTATAACGGAATTTTGTAAATTAAACCACATATTGATATTTGTTATTGTAAATTTATTCAAAAAATACAAACATATACACAACGTTTCGATTGCTGCTTCTGCAATCGTTATCAAGCGACTGCACTGTTCGAGCGTCCAGTGACAAGTGACAAGTCATAAATATTTTTAATTTTATTTTATTTATAATATATAGTTGAAGTAGCCGGCGTTGCCCGTGATCATAATAAGGAGGCTGTGACATCATGAAGGGCTGGGTGACGTCATATAATTTTAAATTAAGAAAAACATAATGAAGATGATTTTTCCCGAGGACAAAACCAATACATTCGTGGTGATATATAAAAAAATCTCCTCATGTGAAATTTGGTGTGAAAATAACCCTTCCCTTCCTATCGTCGATCGCTAATACTACCACTTCCGGTTTCCGGAATTGCACCAAAAGTAGATCAATTCATCCCACTGATGCATTAAGTAAATATACCAAATTTCATCAAAATCCGTTCAGCCATTCAGGCTGTACACATCTATACGGACAGACAGACGGACGGACGGACGGACAGACATCATGCTAAAAATACTTTTTTCTGTTAAGAAAATGCATGATTCGTGGAGATATGTAAAAATCTCCACATGTGAAATTTGGTGTGAAAACAATACCTCCCTTACTATCGTCGGTCGGTAAAAATTATAAAAACATAATAATTTTCTCTATCTCTAATAAATTAATTTAATTTAAATAATATTAAATTAATTAGGATTAAAATTACTTTGAGAAAATATAATTTAAGAATAAAGCAAAAAATAATTTCATATGTAAAAAAATATTTATTTGCAACAATTACTAACATATACCCGAAAATATCCAAAATTATTAGTTTTAAAAATTCTTTCATCTTTGTAATTAAATTATCCAATATTAAATTTAATCTAATCCTATATTTTCTCTTTTTCTCTCAATTACTAAATTTAAAATTAAAAATAAAATTCAAACATATTTATATGTAATTTACTTGTCTGAGCTAAATATATAATAATTCTAATATAGTATATTAGTATATTATAATCATTCTGAAAAAATCAATATAGCCCCTGACTCTAGAAAAATTTAAACTGTATCACTTTTATTTCAAACTTGAATTATTCGAATAAATTGATTTTTTTTTTGTTAATGATTGAAAAGTTTGTAGAGATTGCTGTTAATTATAATATCTTCGATAATATGATTCTAACTATGTTTGAAGATGCATAGAGCGTCAAATGCAATCTGCTTCATTCTCCTGCCATTTCATCAATTTTTGGTTCATTATTTCGATAAAAAATTCAATTTCAACCCAAAGTCATATTAAATAATAATATTATATTAAATAGAATATGCAATTTTGAAATATTTTCATATTTCTCACCACAATATCGGAACGCAAATGAAAGTAAATAATTACAATAATTTTATTATTATTATTTTTAAACTGTTAAACAATGTCACAGCTGCTTTGAAAGGCATAAGTTTGATATGAGCGATTGTTTTTCTTATTCCCTGCCAACTCTTCTACTATTCGATTCAAGGAGAGGCTGACTGCCTGTTCTCATTCCATTACAGCCTCTCCATGCATTTATTTGACTGTTCATTTTTTCAGTTCTATCTTTATATATTTTTTCCTTGCAAAAGCCACAAAAAATCTTGACCTCCTTTCATTCCCTTCCAATGTTGAATCACAATTTATTTTATATTTCGGTTTTCTTCTGATTATAGATAGCATATTCTTTTTATTTTTTTGTATACCATTTCTAAATCAAAATAATTTTAAAATGTTCATTAACATATATTTTACTAATAATTTATTAAATAAATCCAATAATTTTATTTTTTATTATTATTTCATTCTTTAAATCAAAAATATTTAATTGAGAACGTATTGAGAAATTGACCTTCTAAACTTTTTTACATTTACTAAAATAAAACTAGTCATAGCGTTCATCACAAGAATATCACTATTATTTTGATTCAATGATATTTTTCAATAAATATTTTTATTTGATTTGTTTTCAATCTATATATGAAATATATGATAATATTGAAACATTCTATTGATCCCAAATTTAATTTCAATTATTTATATCACTTCTTCTAATCAAGGTTTCTTTATTTTAAATATATATTTTTTACATTAAAAAAATAATCATTGATTTTACTGTATAAAAATTCTTTTAATATTTTATTTTATATTTAATATTTTTTATTTATGATTTAACTAACTAACAGCATGTGAGTTTCTAGTGGAGTATATATAATTAAATATCAAATAAATTTATCAAGGGGGATTAGATAATGGAAATTCAATTGAGAAAACAAATGATCAATGTTAAGGAACTTTTAAATTATTAATTTTTTTTATCATTTTAAGTCTAAAGGTATTGAAAAAATTTTCTACTTACAGAATATGTATTTATTTATTATTTGCATGCATTTCTGAATATTATCATTCTCACCTCATGCTTGTCTGGCCACTTTCAAAGTGTTACAAAAATATTCTTATGATGTTTACCAATATTGTTTATAAGTCCATGTGCAAGTAATAAATGTCAATCTAAGTGAGTCATGCGTTGACAAGTGCATCGTTGGAGTATTGAATTGAACTCGCAGCCAGTCGAGTCGATTACCCTGAAACAAAAAAGAACGAGATAAACATTCCAGAAATTAGAAACAATTAGCCTTTTCATAAAACAAAAGAAATTAACATAATCGATTTATGTACTAATGAATGGTATTTATTTGTGCATACAGAAATAAATCCATTCAATGACCACTGTTTTTATAGAACTAGAAATATACAGAATTTCTATCTTATTATTGAAGTTGACATAATATTAAAAATAATTAATAACTAATTTAAAAAAACATAGTTTTAAAATTTTTCCTTCTCGAATTTTATATAAGTCTTAAATTTTTTAACAATAACTAAAACCCGTTGAAACATTCTCAACCACAAACAGTTTAAATTTTGTATATATATATAATTTAAACTTTTCAAATTGTTTATAATTTGGCTATTTGTTTTAAATTATTAATTTTAATCAAGAGAAAACTTACGATTCTGAGTGATTAAAGATAATGGAAAAAAATTTACATATGTAACTTTAGATTTATAAATTATTAAAATATATGCATCTGTCAATTGTAACATAATCTTCTCTAGTGAGGACCTCTTTTGTCAAAAGGCGGAAACTTAATTGTAATCTTAAAAACAATAAAATGGTTTAAAATTCAAATTAATAGAAATATATTTAAAAAAGTTTCCATCATTTAATGTTTTGGGGAAAATTTCATCAATTAATCATAGTAAATATAATTGCATTAAAGCTGTTCGATTGATTAGAAATAATACTAAATAAAATAATAATAATTCGATGGAAAAATGAATAAACTGGTATTCAGATGTATTTTGCTAATTTCATTTCAATAACATGCCAATTTCCGTTTATCATTCAGTTAATCTGACAAATGTATTTGTTAGTTTTGAGCTCTGGAACGGATGGAAAGGGATAAGGATGGGATCGCCTTGAAATTGCTTTTACAACATGCAAAAATGAACACTAGAAGCTTTTATCACTAAAGAAAAACTTCAATTATTGAGGAAAAATATATTTGTTATTGCAGCTTCTAAAACAATATGACTAAGCAGTGGCGTAGCGTGTTCTATTATGTTGAGGGGCCAAGGGGGGGGGGGTCCTGGGGTCTCCGCCAGAAAAATTTGACAAAATAAATTATTTATTTATTCATAACGTTTAGACATACTTATACGTAATTTAAAGATGTTTTTTTTTACTTTTAGGTTCTCAGTTACAAAACTAATCACTTTTAAATTTATTTTTTGCACAATGTTTGGAGGCACGTGCGTGATACCCTATCGATACACCGAGTTTCATCAAAATCGATTGCTATCACGTCGTGACCTCTCCTTGTTAGGGCAGTCGAGAGTATTTAAAAAAGGACTGTCCTTTCTAAAAAAGGCCAGTTGCCAACCCTAAATATGACACTGAAAAATATATTTTATAGATTCTGCGAAATTATACATAAAAAAACATTAAAGCTGTTTGATTGATCTTATCTTATTATGCTAGCTAAAATTGTATATATGTATTTATCTATATATCATGGTTCTCAAAAACCGCTCTAACGATTTTTTTCAAATTCACACTAGATATAGTATTTATAAAGAAAAATTAAGTTTTATTGATGATATCTCTTGAAACATACAGCTTCATTATTAATTTCTTAATTGAAAATTATATATTATATGGAAAACGTCAAAATTTTTAATACTGCCTGCTAAGACAGTAAAAAAATGACAATTTTTTATCTAAATACATATAGTCCAGCGGTTGGACTGATGTTTTAACGAGTGGATTTCGTCGGTTCGAAACTCGCCGGGTGAATCGTTATTTAAAAATGAAAATAATGATTTTGTTATTTTTTTTTCTTTTTATCTATTGTTTACTTTTTAATTTATTTATTCATTGTTCTTTTATTAATAAAGTTTTAGATAGTTTTATAAGTTTTAATATTTTTTCAATAAAATATTATTCAATATATTTATTAATATTATTTTATTTATTATTATTGAGTACCCGAAGTTCCATTCATTTTAATCAGATTGATGCAATGATGCAACAGTTAATAATTGTAATATTGTAATAAATTTCTATCTTGAAAATTGTTACATATTATTCAGGATATTTTAAAAACTATTTCTTTCTTTAATTAATATTCATTTTTTCTATAAGTCAGATATATTTCCAAATATTAAATAATTTTTGAAGTGAAAACTTCTTTAGCGGCGTTGAGCACTTTTGCGGGATGGGGAAAAAGTATAGAACTCGCGTGATCGTGACCAACACCATGAAACCATCTGCTTTCAAATTTCTTATAACAGAGCGCGAAATTTGAATTGTCATTAGAACTGTTTTATAAATTATCTCTAACATATAAATATATATTTATTATGTAAAGTTCATTTCATATATACATATATAATCAAAATTATACGAAATGAACTTCACATAATAAATATATATTTTATGTTAGAGATAAGAATTATAAAACAGTTCGTATTGCAATATTTTAAACAAAGTTGTGTATTTATATATATATAAATATAAGTTACAAATTTGTTTAAAATATATGTTTAAAATAATATATAAGTTATATATATATACATGCATATGAAATTCATCTTTCTCGTGAAATAGCGCGAATTTCGTCTGTTTTAAAATTTCTTACGCAGAAGTTTTCACTTCTGTCGGCCAGTCCCACGACTGCCAATTTTGCTTTTTTAATTCCGAAAAGCTGCAAAGCACGTTTTTTTGTCTTTAGTTTGTTTTATAACCACTTGGGGCGCTAAACAGTTTTTCAAAAAAACACTATAGAAAAAAAATATATGTACCTATATATTATATATTTATGTATTATTGAGGAGCACAAGTTCATTAATTTTAATCAGATTGATGCAAATGTGTAACATTTAATAATTGTAATAAATAATTAAAGAATTGTGTATCAATATTTTTTAAAGGGTAGAGCGAGAGCTCGGTGTCCCAGGTATTAATATTACCAGCCAAATCCAATAATAATGAATCATTTTTTTTAACTTAAGTACCGAGCCGAGGCTCGGGGTCCCGGTACTTAGAAATAAGCAAGCAACAAATTAAATTAAATTAAATAGAAGGAGTTGGTTGGGATTCAAGTTTTATTTCATATTAATTTAAAAAAAAAATAATAAATTTCATTTAGTTAAAATTATAATTGATATAGTTTATTGTATATTAAATTGTCATAAATAAATTATTGAAATATTAAATTATACCAATTTTAACTCTATTATATGAATTATTAAAAAGTTAAATTTGAAATATATAATTACAAAAATAATATTTGAATAATAAATGTCAAACACGTTATAAATTAATTTTATAATTAAATAACTTTGCATTAATTTCTTTTTAATAAAATTAATTGAATAATATAATTATAAATGACCTGTTAATGATGAATTTCTACTTAACTCAAGAATCGGGCAGATGAGACTAAGTATATGAAAATTGTGATCATTTTCTAAATCACAGTAAAATAATCTTCGCAAAAATAAAGAAATTCTTTTTAATTAATTAATGGTTAATTTTCTGAAGTACTTTATTTAACTCGAGGAATACAAATTTAAAAAATTGTTATACTCGTGGGAAATTTAAATTATATTTATATATATATATATATACATATATACATATATTAATTTAGCTTTAAATGAAACCAGATTTTTAGAAAATAAATAAATAAACAAATAAAATAAAACATACAAAAAATAAATATTTAACAAAAATCACAAAGTCTGTACATAAAATAAAAAAGTAAAGAGAGGTCCTAAATTCTGTAAAGATAGTAGATAATAGAAACAACAAGGTTAATCATAGTAAAATTGAAAATATTTAAAAAATATATCAATACCATAAATTATCATAGCTCTAATTTAGTAGAAGATAAAATAGAAAAATGCTGTTTCTTACAATAGATATTAAATTAAATATTAAAAACTAGTGATAAAAGGTGAATTATTTTATAAACATTGGAATGCCCATAATTTCTAGTATTGATATTTCTTTTAAATATTTTCAATTTTATTATTATCTATCTTTGATGAAATGTCCTCTTATTTTTACCGACCGACGATAGTAAGGGAGGTATTGTTTTCACACCAAATTTCACATGTGAAGATTTTTACATATCTCCACGAATCATGCATTTTCTTAACAGAAATAAGTTGACCTGTGGCCAGGTCCGAACCGACCGACGGTTTGAAGTAAATTAATTAGCAGCTACAGAAACAATTTCAAATAATTTTAATATATCTATTAATGTAATAAAAAAACAGATATCGATACATAAATAATAAATATAAACATTTTTAATTTTATTTTATTTATAATATATATGCAAGACCAGGCTGTGACGTCATGAATGGCTGGATGACGTCATATAATTTTAAATCAAGAAAAAACTAATAAATATGATTTTCCCGAGGATAAAACCAATACAAAGTGCATGATTCGTGGTGATATATAAAAAAATCTCCTCATGTGAAATTTGGTGTGAAAATAACCCTTCCCTTCCTATCGTCGATGGCTAATACTACCACTTCCGGTTTCCGGAATTGCACCAAAAGTAGATCAATTCATCCCACTGATGCATTAAGTAAATATACCAAATTTCATCAAAATCCGTTCAGCCATTCAGGCTGTACACATCTATACGGACGGACAGACGGACGGACGGACGGACAGACATCATGCTAAAAATACTTTTTTCTGTTAAGAAAATGCATGATTCGTGGAGATATGTAAAAATCTCCACATGTGAAATTTGGTGTGAAAACAATACCTCCCTTACTATCGTCGGTCGGTAAAAAGTATTTTTAGCATGATGTCTGTCCGTCCGTCCTTATAGATGTGTACAGCCTGAACGGCTCAACGGATTTTGATGAAATTTGGTATATTTACTTAATGCATCAGTGGGATGAATTGATCAACTTTTGGTGCAAATACGGAAACCGGAAGTGGAAGGTAAGGGTTATTTTCGCACCAAATTACACATAAGGAGATTTTTTACATATCACCACGAATCATGCACTTTGTATTGGTTTTATTCTCGAGAAAAATCATTTTTATTAGTTTTTTTCTTAATTTAAAATTACATGACGTCATCCAGCCATTCATGACGTCACAGCCTGGTCTTACATATATATCTTCTTCTATATATATAAAAAAAGGTTTTTGTCTGCACATTGCTCAGAATTTAAAAATTTTTGCATATCTTCGCGTTTCATGACCTCTAGAATCCAAAAGTGACTTTAGAATTTTTCATGTCTGTCTGTCCGGAAAATTACTATTTTATAGACTCAGAATTGGCTGAACCGATTTCTTTGAAATTACATCACAATATTCTTATATACCCCTAGAGTAACATAGGCTATAAATTTTATTTATATGTCAACAATAACCGCAGAAATTAATTTTTTAAAGTTTATATAATTCTCCGTGTTGTTCATTCAAGAGCCTGGCGTGGCCCACTGGCTCTAGTGGAAACATTTTAAACAATGAATTATCATAGCCATTCCCAATCAAAGAATTATTATAATATTTCACTTTTTATTTTAAAAATTCTAATATTTAAATATCAATTCAATTAAATCATTTATTCTAAAAGTTCCCATTTTAATTAATTTAATAAAATATTTAGATCATATTTATATTAACTTAATTTTTATTTATTCTTTCTATATATTTGAATATTTCTTCTTTTCTGTTTGAAAGTGAAAGGTTAAAAAATCTCGCTAAGAACATTCAATATTTCTATACACAAATTATTCAGAGTATGGCAAAGCGTATCACTCACAATCAGTGTAAATTGAAATTTATATAAATTAACAAAGTGAAAATTTTTATTTGTTTAAATTTTATTACAAAGAATCAAAAAAATTAAATATATAGATCACATGATTAAGAGAAGCAAGAAACTTGAGAGAATATAACTGTTGGACGGAGGTCGGACATGACAGAAACTGTAAGCGAAATCTTCATATTGCGACTAATAATTTTCAAATCCCCTAGCACCACAGAATTAGATAAGTTTCTTTTAAGGGGGGAAAATAACTATGATCTAAAAAAATTAATAATTGAACTTAATAATATTTGAGAAGAATTTAAATCAGGGTTGCTATCGGGAAACGCCTGTTATCTTGCAATAAAGAGGCTTATCTCTTCAAAATTATTATCAAAGGGAATATATAAAAAAATTATTTTGCCTGTTGCATTATATGGGTGGGAGGCATGGACTATGACCCTGGGAGATGAGAGTAGATTCAGAGTATTTGAGAATAGGATTCTTCCCTGCATTTATTGGCCAAAGAAAGATGAGGTCACCGGGGAATGGAGGAGACTGCATAACAAGAAATTGCATGGCCTCTCTGCATCTTCAGAAATAGTTAGGGTTATAAAAGGGAAAAAGCTGCGATAGGCAGGACACGTGGCTAGAATGGGAGTGGAAAAATATATTGGTGGGGAGACCGATTGGAAAACGTCCGCTTGGAAAACCAATGGCGCGTAGGAAGGGACGACAGAGAGATGGGACAAGGGCTCAGGATAGGGACACTTGGAGAAATGTGGTTGTTGCGGCCAAGAACTTTCGAGTATCTTTGAGCCACATAGATAGATAGATATAACATATACAATAATAATAAATATAATTAATTTACTGATTAAATTGAAATATATTTTTAAATAAGAACACAAAAAGAAATGAATGTTTTTTGTAATATACGGATGAAACAAAATGGATGAAAACCTTTTACTACTTTCAACCAAATACTATGTACCACTCGGGGGTACAGGGGGCGGAGCCGAAGGCGCTCTGAGCAGCTAGTTATAAATAAAATAAAATTAAAAATATTTATGTTATATCCATATCGTTTTTTATTACATTAATAGATATATTAAAATTATTTGAAATTGTTTCTGTAGCTGGAAATTAATTTATTTCAAACCGTCGGTCGGTTCGGACCTGGCCACAGGTCAACTTATTTTATTATATAAGAGTTTTGATTCAATTGTTAGTTAAATAATTTTTTATTAATTTGATTAATTTTTCAATAATTAATCAGGGGCTAATTGTTTTTTTGTTTCTTGTTTCTTTGACTTTTTAATATTATTTTCAGTAGATAATATAATAATAATTGTGTGTGTGTTTTTAAACAAATGAAATAAAATTTCTCAACTTTTGATCCATTGGATGAATATTAAAAAATTATAAAGATGGAATCATATTTGATGCTAAAGATGGTACCCTTATAAATATTATTCATTTGATCTCTGGTTCTTTATTTCTCTCATCAGTCATCCACAGTTGGATATCCCTTCTTTCAATCCCAGACGTGTCCTATCCGATTTAATTGGACTGAAGCAAGACTCTATGAAATAAAGTAAAAAATTGCCAAGGCTTTCCTTTGAATGGTAAATTGGCATTGCCTAACAAGCAAAAGACAACCATTTTTACCTCTTAACTATCTAGCTATCTATTTTATTATCAATTTGAAACGAACATTTTCTTGGTTATTCTCGACTAATTAAAATTCCCGAAAGATGACAGCATCGCATACAATTGAACCCCGATCGTTCTGCATCTTATTACCTCTTGTCTAAGGTCGTGAAATTTGCACCAACAACCGGAGTTCAATAAGGAGAATTACGCACAAAATCAGTGTTGTTGTAGGGATTTGTGCTTTTTATATTTATAATTGAAAATGAATTGAATTTGTTTTCGAAATTGATCGTGAGGGAAAAAAGGCAAGAAAGTATATTTCATTTCTAAATCATCTATCTAAAATGGTCCAGTCAATATTTAGCATCGTGGGTAATTGTCATTTGAATATATCACCTTCACAACAAGAATATAGCATACTTTTTAATTGTGTCATTAAACAAATGATTTTGTCGCGGTTTTTTCAAGGAGCCATCTTATAGGGGGATGCGAATCAAGATTCACTTCACTCTCTGTTGAAAAAAATCTATTTATCCACAATTTAAGACTAATTTCTAAACTCATTTCAGTCTTGCTAGTAGACATATTATTATCAATATATTTTAATTTAATAATGAATTTTAAAATTTCTGAACTTGGAGAGATTTAAACTCAATTCTCTCTCTCTCTCTTCAAGTTCCATAGCTCATATCTTACCTATATTTTTTCTTAATACATACCCAAATATATATAAATAGTTATAAATAATAACAACTAAATTCATAAACAATTTAAATTAAATTTTTTATGTACAAATTTATTATGAAACAAAACTGATAACTATTTTATATTAATGTATCAATAGAAAAATAATTTTATTTAGACGATTATAAACCTCTGACTTATATTATAGAAATACTGATGTGTGGATTATTTTATTTTAAATTCAATTCTCTTTAGCCACATGCCAGATGCGACTATTTTTCAGTTACTGTATTTTGTTAATTCATTCAAATATTTGCCTATTTAAATGGAACTAATAAGGAAAAAAGGATAGAATTATTATATAATCCCATTATTAAATTCAATAAATAGCTTTTGTTTTTGTATTTTTATATATATATATATATATATAATTGATCTATTTAACCCATATTTTCATAAGAGGTGAAATATTCCAAATATTTTTTTTCTTAAATAATAAAATTGGAATGGCCAACTATTTATAAACTGATTCTAAATCTAGAAACATGAAAGCAAAATCAAGAGACGAGTTCGCTGCAAGAGCTGTTTCAGTTGAAAAATATCCAATTCGATCCACATCATGCATCTTCCTGTGCCCGATTTTAATGGATTATTTATCATCATCGAATTTGATCTACAAATTCAATATAATCAATTTTCACGAACCATTCCATAATAAAATTATCAATATAAATTTAAATTTCATCCCTTATTTGTGGTTTTATTCCATTTCGCTAAATCCACGAAGTTTCTTTTGTCACGATAATGACTATTAGCAAGTTGGGACGTTCAAATGGATTGACCCTAGAAAGTCAATTTTATTAAGTCATTTTAGCGGCCCCGAAAGCGTTTGCTTGGCTTTTGCTTGCCAACCAACCAAAATGGAGCATCCAGTAGGCTGACTCTTTCTCACTTACTCACTCCTCTCTCTCTCTCTCTCCCTTAGTCTTTACATCCCCTCTTATCGATGATTCTATTCTATAACAAATTATTAACAGCCAAATAAAATAATCCTTATTATTGATCTAGTCATTTTCACTTAAATCTTTATAATCATTATCAAATATTTAATAAAGAAAACTAGAATTAATTTAATAATAACAAATGAAATTTTGATAAATTATTATGTTGAATTAATTAATTTATTTATTTATTATTTATTTAGTTAGTTTTAAAATATATAAAATGAACGTCAAGAATTTACTAAAAATGTATTAATTAACTATAATAATTTAAATTATTGTTTTATTAATAATCAAATGAATAAGTTATATAAATGATTTAAATTTTAAAAAAATCTTATTCCTATATAAAATATAATTTAAAATTAATTTTTGACAATTTAAGAATTATTATTATTGCAAAATAAAGGTCAAATTATTTTTAAAATTTTTCATTAAAAAAAATATTTATTAAATGTTAAAATGAAAGTGTAAATATATAGTAATTTATGGCGAAGTTCCAAAGGGTCCTGGGCTGATGATGAAAATATCACCCAACGATAAACTCGGTTCATTCAGAAGGAGGAGAGAGAAAATAAAAATAATTCAGGAATTTTAAATCAACCTCTCTCTCTCTCTTTCTCTCTTGCGAAGAAACAGCGAGTAATAATCATTCAACGATTAATTTTTTTAAATTTATTTAATCAGATCGAGTCAAAGATTTATTGTTTTTTACATTTTACATTTAAAATTTATACATATTACGAAAGACTCATAGATATTAAACTTGATTATCTATTTGATATAGACAAATTTTTTAATTTAGTTTCCATAAAAGTATCAAAAAAATATAAATGGTAAATGTAATTTGTAATAATGGTGGGAAGAGTGTCAATTTTACTTTATATGATATTCAATATATATTACAGGCATTAATAGTTAGTTATATATATATATATATATATGAAATAGAGAAATAAAAAACATAACCCGCTTAGGGGCTGATTCATTATAAATTTGCAAGAAAATTATAATCAGAATCATTAAAAATTGTTGAGGGTTAGTTCAATCTGAATATGACGACAAAAGGCAATTCCCTCAAATTTCTGTATAATCCTGATATCTTCCCAAAACATTTTGTATTTGTTCTTAGTTTTCGGGTTTTTTACTTAATAAAAACAACTCTGCGCAGGTGCCAAGTTTAGAGTCGTGGCCAGTGGCCTAGTGGCTCTGGACTTGAACCCCTTGGGAAGCACATTCATCCCTCACTCAAAATTGTGCTAATTTTATTGGATGAAATTAGGTTGGAAGAGTGTCAATTTTATTTCTAGCATGAACTATTCATTCCTCTTTCCCACCAAGACATCACCAAATGAGCATTCATTCATTCAATTGAATAATTTCGATAATATCATTCCCCCCTCTCTCTCTTTCTCAACCATTTATCAAGAAGAAAAATATTTTATCAACGTTTTTGGTTCATAAATATCGCTGACAATTTCCGATCATCATTCAATATTATTTTACCAATCTTCAATAAAAATAGACCATTAGTTTTATATTACTCAGGCTATATTGATAAATTCTTTAATCGAAACTTTATATATTAAATATCTAAGAAATAATAACTTTTACCAAACAACTTTTTCCCAATTATCTTCTTAATTTATTTATAATGAAACATAATTCATTGATTATTTTTAAATTACTTCAATTAGAAACCATTTTTTTAAACAAAATATATAAGGTACTGGAAGATATGGAAAATAAGTTGACCTGTGACCAGGCGCAGAACCGACCGACGGTTTGAAATAAATTAATTTCCAGCTACAGAAATAATTTCAAATAATTTAAATGAATCTATTAATGCAATAAAAAACAGATATGGAAATAACATAAATATTTTTAATTTTATTTTATTTATAATATATAAATACAGTAAAAGTCCATTAGTCCGGCATCCAACAGTCCGGAATGCCCGATAGTCCGGCATCGCTCCGGAAAATTGTAAAAATTTTGGTTTTCTCCAAAAGTGTGTCTTTAAAGCAAATAAAAACGCTCGAGAGCTATTCCCCTTTTGTGATAGGTAAATTTTCAAAACCCAGGGCTTTTAAGAATGCACATTTGCCTGTCCAATACGATGCTCAATCAAATGCGTGGGTGACTGCGTCCTCTTTAAAGACAAGTGGTGAACACTTTGTGCCTGAGGTCAAGGAATCCTTCAAAAGCCTTGGTCTACCAGAAGAAACAAAAGCCATCCTTCTTTTGGACAATTGCAAAGCCCACCTGCCAGTAGATGAGTTAGTTTCTGGGAATATTGTTGCTACTCTGCTCCCACTTAACATAAAATCTTGGATTCAACCCATGGACCAAGGGGTTATTCAAAATTTTAAATGCTTTTCTAGAAGGTCTTTTATTCAAGGCCTGTTAAATGCCGACTGTGACTAGCTACAGTGCTTCAGAAATTATAGATTACCATATCATTAGAAATAAATTTTATACTAAACGCCAAAAGTCAAGAAAACAAAAAGACATTCGTGACTTTTATAAATCAAAGTGTAATATTTTTTACAGTACGTGTACATACATTATATGAAATGTAAAATAAACTTTGTGGTATGTATTTGCATACTATATTTTTAGTATAATTATTAATCTAATTGTTCTTATAATTACCGCCCGATAATCCGGAATTTCCGGTAGTCCGGCACCGAGCAGGTCCCGAACGTGCCGGATTATAGGACTTTTACTGTAGTAGCTGGCTGTGACGTCATGAATGGCTGGATGACGTCATATAATTTTAAATTAAGAAAAAACTAATGAAGATGATTTTTCCCAAGGATAAAACCAATACAAAGTGCATGATTCGTGAAGATATGTAAAAAATCTCATGTGAAATTTGGTGTGAAAATAACCCTTCCCTTCATATCGTCGATCGCTAATACTACCACTTCCGGTTTCCGGATATACACCAAACGTTGATCATTTCATCATACTGATGCATTAAGTAAATATACCAAATTTCATCAAAATCCGTTGAGCCGTTCAAGCTGTACACATCGATACGGACGGACAGACATCATGCTAAAAATAATAAGTTGACCTGTGGCCAGGTCCGAACCGACCGACGGTTTGAAGTAAATTAATTAGCAGCTACAGAAACAATTTCAAATAATTTTAATATATCTATTAATGTAATAAAAAAACAGATATCGATACATCAATAATAAATATAAACATTTTTAATTTAATTTTATTTATAATATATATGCAAGACCAGGCTGTGACGTCATGAATGGCTGGATGACGTCATATAATTTTAAATCAAGAAAAAACTAATAAATATGATTTTCCCGAGGATAAAACCAATACAAAGTGCATGATTCGTGGTGATATATAAAAAAATCTCCTCATGTGAAATTTGGTGTGAAAATAACCCTTCCCTTCCTATCGTCGATGGCTAATACTACCACTTCCGGTTTCCGGAATTGCACCAAAAGTAGATCAATTCATCCCACTGATGCATTAAGTAAATATACCAAATTTCATCAAAATCGGTTGAGCCGTTCAGGCTGTACACATCTATACGGACGGACGGACAGACATCATGCTAAAAATACTTTTTTCTGTTAAGAAAATGCATGATTCGTGGAGATATGTAAAAATCTCCACATGTGAAATTTGGTGTGAAAACAATACCTCACTTACTATGGTCGGTCGGTAAAAATGCATGATTCGTGGAGATATGTAAAAATCTCCACATGTGAAATTTGGTGTGAAAACAATACCTCCCTTACCGTCGGTCGGTAAAATCAATCTCAATTGACATTTTATAATTGAAAATTAATTGCTTTTTTGTAAAAATAATGTCTTGACAACGCAATTAATTAATATTCATTAAATTATTGCTTAAAATATAACTGGAATATATCATCTGGGAAAAAAAAACTTTTCGATCAACTTGAAGGGTCGATTCTTAAATGAAACTCTTGTGAGTCACGAAATTTAAATTTTAAATTATTTACATCGCATTTAATTTCAATATGAAATTTTATATTTAATGAATAATTTATAAATATTGATACGAAATATTCAGAGACTTGGCTAATTAATTTTTGTTTTAATCAGAAATTTTCATTGTCATGTTTTATAAACTCTCTTGACGGCTATTTACACTATTAACAATTTTTATCAGAAGGAAAAGATATTCGATTTTTTATATACTTAGATATATATAATTTATGAGGGGAGGAGATGTAAATCTATTATATTATTTAAAATATAAATATTTTAAAAAGATACTTACTTTAATGCTGTGGCATAAAGAGGAAAGGGTATATATTTAAGACCCCCTACACCTCGCAGAATTTGATGAAACTTCGCCAGTTGATTCTTTGATTAATTCTAAGAAACTTTTTCCTTAGGCATTTCTTGGGAGAACTTCTAGTTTTCGAGATAAAAAGGATTAAAGATTGAATATCAATTAGATGGTTATGAATGTCGAAATGTGCAGCCATTAAGAAATTTTCATTGACTAATTCACTAATTATTCACATATTCACTAATTTTTGGTTTTTTCTGTTCGGCTTGGATATAGGAAAATTATTTAATTAATTAATTTTTTAATTTTTCTATATACAATCCGAACTGAAAAAACCGAAAATTAGTCGCGCCCTCTGCTGGTCAACCTGATAAGACATGGTAGCTAAATGGGATATCAATGGATTGATATTCAATCTTTAATCCTTTTTATCTCGAAAACAAGAAGTTCTCCCAAGAAATGCCTAAGGAAAAAGTTTCTTAGAATTAATCAAAGAATCAACTGGCGAAGTTTCATCAAATTCTGCGAGGTGTAGGGGGTCTTAAATATATATTTATATCATAGTCTTACCTAAAAATTGTTTCTGGGGAAAAAAAATTAATTTTTTTTTTTTCCTTTTCTTTCATTCGAAAATGATATTATTCTGCGATGGAAAGAGAGATCCTTTCAAAAGAGGCGTCCTTCCTATTGACGAAGGCTGATTTGTCCACCTTCAGTTCGATTGAAAATATTCTTTGTACAAATAGACACTCGACTTTTATTTGCACAACTTAGATGATGTTGATTATCTATCTTTCTATTTAAAATAATTGCTTGTCCTTCTCATTTCCATTACATTTATTCAATATCACATTCCATCAAAGGCATTAGAAATCTTTCGTTCAAAAAATATAAAACACATCTTCAATTTAATATAATCGACATACATTTCTAAATTCGAAATTAATGGTATCATTTAAGAAAATAATATTTCAATAATAGTTTAACACTAATAATAGCAATCTGACGATTCAGTTCCATTAAAAAGTTACACTAAAAATAGTAAAATCGTATTTAAAGAATCTCAAAACATTTGGCAAAATGTGAAAAAAATACAAAATTTGAATAATACTAGTTGTTTTATAATATCAGGCCAATAAAATTCGTCTATGTTTAATGTAAAATAAGTTTTATTAATATATGATATTTATACTAACTTAGAGTAGAATATATATATAAATATATGTATATACCTAAAAATTAATAATCGAAATTTCAATCCATTATTTATATCATAAAAATTTTCACAAAATTGAATAATTCATATAATGTTTACAAATATATATTATTAATAATTTTGATTATCACGTGATGTTACTAGGCGGTAATTTCAATCTTACAACTATAAAAATATAGAACTTACTAAAAAGATGTTTAAAAAAATATAAGGAACAGATAAATGATAATAAAATTTTCTTTGAATCTATCGAAAACTCAAAGTTACAAATTTATTTATAATATAAATGTGGATGTCTTTCGAAATTCGTGTTGATAGAATAAATGACCCGATGGAAATAAATGGTTTTTAATAAGAAAACCATTTTTCTATTAATAAAAACAAAATATTTAAAATTTCATCCTTCTTTTTATTTACTAATTACAGATATATAAATACATAGATATATAATTAAAAGAAAAAAATATTGATTTCTCTTTTTGTTTTCTTTTTCTTTTTTTCTGACAGTGAAATCAAATTTTTTTTTAAAAAAAAACAGGTTTTAATGAAAATTATTTAGAGAAAATAAAGCAATTTTGTATGTTTCAATTACTAATTAATAAAGATAATAGGAGAAAAAATCAATAATAATTTTTATATTATTTAATAATCGTATATGAATCGGTTTAGTTTTAGCAATCAATACATATGCTTTTATAAATGTATAATTTAACAAAATCGATTTATCACCGTCTGGACCAAAAGAGTTGTGCTTATATCTGCAATTTCATCTTTTATGTTTATATATATCTCATAAATGGTCTCGAGAATAATTTTTTTAAAATTATAATAAAATATTTGCAAAATAAATCAAATATACATTTTTATTCATTTCCCTTCGCTTTTTATTTCCATAATATAAATAAAAATTTCTACTGATTATCAGATAAATCGTATCTTTGTTTCTTACTTATAAATTTATCTTGTAATATTTATTAATCCATTCCATTCCATTGATTCCATTCCATGACATCCCTTCCCCTTTTCATTTCTCTAATCCCAGCTGTTTACTAATCCACTTAACGATGCGCGCAGTTTCCATTGAAAATCCAATAATTGCATTAACTGAGACTGAAAGCAGTTGAAATAAATAAATGTTTCGAGTAGTACAAGCGAGAGTTATTTATTTTTAAATTATAGCTATATCAATATGAATATTTTCCAATGAAATTGTATTTTTTATGTTTAGGTAAAAATGAAAGTCAATCATTTGTAACAACAACAAAAAAATGAATCTATTATGATATATTTCATTTTAAAATATTCCAATTCCATTTTATATTTGTTTGTTTTAATCTTAAAATTATCAAATATTTTAGATAACCTTTTGTTTTAATTTGATTAAAATCAATGTGAAGTAGATATAAAACTATTTGTCTCGCCATTGGAAAATGTTGATTATTTTTATCACTGGTTGTTTACTTATAATTGTAGGAATAGTAGGGATAAGAAGAGGAGAAGGTGAAGTAGTCGAAATGATACATTATATAAGAAGTTGGTTGGTTTAGGTGGATGACAGTGAATTTGTCAAGGATTCGTAGAATTGCGAGAGGGGTGAGCGTATCGGGGGTGGAGAGGGAGGGGGATAGTGCATAGGCTCGAGAGGCACATGGTAGTGCTTGCTTGCTTGCCCAGGTTGGTCTGGCAATCGATAGTGCAATCTCCAGGCATGCGCCTCCAGCCGCGAGTTGACCCAGTTTGGCAGGCAGACCTCAACCCTGGCCAAAGGAAAGTCACTTATTAGACTCGCACGATTCTCGGTGTGAAGGCCGTCGTCGTCGAGGGAATGGCAACCCGGTCACCGACCTCGTCTTTCGGTAATTGTTTCCATAAAACGAACGGAAAAGAGCAGAGACTGGTGTCTTAGGAATGTCTAGACCCGCCCTGGCTAGCATTTGCCGTCTGCCAGTCAGTAAATCGTAGTCATTGCCGTTTCTTGGACGGTCGCCCACTCCTCGTCCGATAGAAAAACCACGCGGCCCCAGCTATATTTAATGGAGAAGGATTGTTTCCCAAGGATTGGCAACATTTGCAAAAAAAAAAAATAAAAAAATAACTCCAAAGAGATCATTGCTATCGTTTAGCAAAACAAATGCAAGGAGAAACATTTGCGCCGCTGGATGAAAAATAAATAAATATCGAATGCATTCACCTCCAAACGAATCCCACTATCCAACATCTATTTTTGTTCCACTTTAATTTATAAAAAAAGGAGATTCAAATTCAAATTGTCACTGATTTTAAAAAATTAAACTGAAACTTAATTTAAAGTACATCTAATTAATTATTGCTTAATAATAATATTATAATAAAGAAAAATGGATGGTACCCCCTTGTTTAATTATTTAGTTTATATTATATTTTATTCAACCATTTCACACTACAAAATAGTTGCATAGGTCTCCAAAAAACAAATGATGTCTAAATATCAGGCAACTCATGATATACTATTACAAATACAAAACTTGCTCTTTGTTTAGTTTTTTTTTTATAAAAGTGTAGGAGTCACTTATATGCCTGTTTTATACAAAACAACCATATCCTTACTAAACATCTAAATAACAGAATAGCACAATTAGCATTTTAAAATACTTTATATCTATTCTTGATCAAGCCCTATACTTTATTACAATATATGCATAATTGCAATGTTAATCTTAAATTCAAAAAAGTCCATTTTTTTTTAAATTGTACAACTCTAATTGGGAATGTTATTATTAATGTGAATACTAATTTCAATTAAAAACATACTCAGACTAACGAAATTCTAGGTTCCCCTTCTCTGTTTTAATGAATTATTGTTTTTTCAAATAATATCTTTATAAGACAAAATGATTGAGAATCGATCGATTGTATTGTCAGTGATCATCTACCCTTTTGCTCCTTTTCCTCTTTTTTTACTAATTATATATATAAATCAGCTTTAATTCTATTTTATGACTGATTTCTTATCTGTTCAGGTCACTTCTCCCCAACTCGAACTGGACAATGAGCTCAAACGACCAAAACTTGAGCTTGATGCCTTTGCAGCCTACTATACAGCTGCCTATGGCGACGTCTGGTATGATTCCCGACGAGGTTCAGCCTTTCGGCCTTTGCCCAAGGAGCTCAAGGATTTTAAGCCATTACCTCGCGACGGGTGAGTCTCCAACTTGATTGAACCCGAATCACGCCCTTATCCTCACTATATCCTCCTGCTTCCTATTTATCATAATAATAAATATTTATATTTATAAAAAATAAATCATATTTTAAATTTTATCTAAAGGTGAGATTTTGATATGAAAGAATATTTAAATAATATATATATATATAATTTTGGAAAAATTTAATAATCAATTGAAAATTTTTAATTAAACAAATTAATTCACTGTCGGGAAAATATTTTTTATCCATTAACAGACATCACTAATAACTTATAAAAAACCCAAATATAATATTTTTATAAATCTTTTTTTTTATTTAGTTTTAAGAACACCTCCTGTTTTTAATGCATTTTTATTTATTTTAATTTCAGTCATCTGGGAATATTATATGTTTAGATCCATTAAATCAAATATAAATAATTAAATAGATAGATAAATACAATATGTGTAGATAAATAATATTTTATATATTATTATTATAATTACTACTAAGAATTTCAAGGTACATCTACATTTAAAATCAGTCATCAATCATCCATCACATAATCCATTCCTTTATATTATTAATGATACTCGTAGGGCATAAAGATATTTTTCTAGAGTAGAACCAGATAAGCAGTGAAATGGTCTCGACTATAAATAGAATGAAATCACACAATTATTGAAATGAAAATTATTTTACTTTTATTTAATTGTTTTAATTTGTTTAAATCTTTATTTTTTTAAGCAAAATTTAGAATTGGTTATTATCACTATTTTTTATTGATTATCTATTCAAAATGTCTGAATAATTATTTAATATTAAATTCTTTTATAAAATTTAACTAATTAATTAATTAAGTGAATTTAATTAAGTGCAAGGTTTTGTTCAAGGTGAAATCTTAAAAAATAAAAAGTTACAGTGATTTCAAGGTGTAATATAAAACGGAAACAATTCGTTTATAATAAACACGTTCTATACATCTATATCTCTAATTGTATTATAATGGTGGTAGAAAATAAATTTAACATTGAAAAAATTAAATTTTCCAGTATTGATCCTCTCCATTGCTTGTCCAACGAATCTCGTTCCCTCGTTACCAACGATTTCTCGACCAAAACTTTTCACTTGACAGGATAAACTTTTAAATATTTGTATGTAAATTAAAAAAAAAAAATTCGTATATATTTTTAGTGATTTTCATTATTAATTATATAAAATATTCCTTTTAAGTGGGGGGTGAGGAAAGAATGCAGGGTTAATATTGATTTTATTTTTAATATTTGTAAAATTATATATATTTAAACTTGTTTTTAAAATTCCTTTATATTATTATATAGTGTATCCAACATCTTTAAAATTTAAAGATTTAGGTTCTATACTCATAATAGATAATAATAATATAACAGAATTTAAATTAAATTTGCAAACAGATAATCAACTATTGTAAACATCTTCAAAATGATTATCGAATGGTATGAAAATTAAATATATAAAACTTTTTTTGCGGGTGTATTGTAAAGATGTCAGGCGTGGTCCATGACTTTGACCGATGAAATTAAATATAGAGTATTTGAAAATTGAAATCACTAGAGGAGATTACATAAAGAAAAATTGCATGATCTCTATGCGTCTTTAATACGATTATGGTCATGAAATCAAGGATTAGCTAGAAGATTGTTTATATGGAAGAAGCTGGCTGGTAGACCAAGAACCTATTGGGGGCGTAAGGGATGTATTAGGATGGAATGGGAATTGTAAGGAGATGACTTAGTATAGGGATAGTTGGAGGAATGTGATTTCTACGGTCTAAAACTTTTACCTCCCGATTAAAAATTTTGTGATAAATATTATATAATTTATAGTAGATAACACAATTTTTATTAAGTAAAATATAATATAATTAAATATCGAATTTCATATGAAATTAATCTGCTAAATAATCATTAAAATTAGCTTTATCCTTCTTAAAAAGGGAAAGTACAATAGGGAATTAAAAAAAATAATGAGTTCCAAAATCTCATTGAGCCTGGTTTAATTGTTTTCAATTCCAATTGGAGGAATTCTTCTTTATTTAATTCTTCATAGCGTTATTGAATGGAACTCACATAGAGATTTATTTTTTAATTTTGATTAAACTGAAAAAAGAAAGTAATTTTTAAATTAGAATTATAAAAATTTTTATTTATACCCTAGGAACTATATTAAAATTATATATTTAATATTTAAATGAGTTTTTTCAGTTTTTGTATGTGTTTATAATCACCTTAATGAATTTTGACCGATCGATAGGACTAGACTTGAAAGCATATCCATCCATTTTGAATAATAAATATGGCAATATGGCCAATAATTCAATTTCATAAATCTTTAGTTTTTTTAGGAATTTAAAAGTTTCCAGATTTGTTTTCTAATCGTTTAGCATTTAATGAGTAGAAGGGAGCTGAAATCGAAAACTATAGTATTTTCTTAAAACTTGAGATTGTTTAAGAAAATCAGATGTTCCATTTTACCAATGATATCTAAAATATTAGTAGGGAATAAATATTAGGTGCAAAATTTACCTTGATAATTAAAAACGAATGTTCGGATCTAAAAATTATGTCTTTTGTCCCCTGATTTTTTTCAGGAGTTTTAAAAATAGTTTTATCGATCATATAAATCCGTATTTAAGATAGGTTTATACCTGGGATAAAACATCATCTTTTTCCGTTGACCAGGAAATTTAACTTTTTTATATCATTGAATTAACACTTTTTACCGACCGACGATAGTAAGGGAGGTATTGTTTTCACACCAAATTTCACATGTGGAGATTTTTACATATCTCCACGAATCATGCATTTTCTTAACAGAAAAAAGTATTTTTAGCATGATGTCTGTCCGTCCGTCCGTATAGATGTGTACAACCTGAACGGCTCAACCGATTTTGATGAAATTTGGTATATTTACTTAATGCATCAGTGGGATGAATTGATCAACTTTTGGTGCAAATCCGGAAACCGGAAGTGGTAGTATTAGCGATCGACGATAGGAAGGGAAGGGTTATTTTCTCACCAAATTTCACATGAGATTTTTTTACATATCTCCACGAATCATGCACTTTGTATTGGTTTTATCCTTGGGAAAAATCATCTTCATTAGTTTTTTCTTAATTAAAATTATATTACGTCATCCAGTCATTCATGACGTCACAGCCTGGTCTTGCATATATATTATAAATAAAATAAAATTAAAAATGTTTATATTTATTATTTATGTATCCATATCTGTTTTTTATTACATTAATAGATATATTAAAATTATTTGAAAATGTTTCTGTAGCTGGAAATTAATTTATTTCAAACCGTCGGCGGTTCGGACCTGGCCACAGGTCAACTTATTTTAGTAATTTTCTCAAAAACGAATCAAACGATTTTGATTAAACTTTCTTCATAAAGTTGCAAATAAAATTATCTTTAATATCAGGAAGATTTTATTTATTTTGAAGTATTATGAGAGGACTTTAAAGGTCTTTTCAACATTCATCAATGATTCATATCAATTGTAAATCGAATGAATATAAAAAATTTAAGATATCTAATTTAATTTTTTATCATATAAATATCATATTTTAATTATTCGCTTCAACAAAATGGCACTTTTAACTACTTATTTATAACAATTATCTTTAATGAATTAATTTGTAAAATGTAATATTCTAGATATAATCGTGATTCAATTTAATATTATAATTATTTATATTGACTTTGACGCTAACTTCATTAAAAATATTAAATCTCGCTGCGAATATTCACTCCTATAATTTAATATATGTAATAATGACAGTAAGAATTCAAAATAATTATATAAAATTGTATAATTAAGTTTAGAATCTCTTAGATTTAATTGGGATGAAAATAATACTAATAAACCAAAAGTGAAGTTCATAATCGAGATTCCTGTGGAAGTTTAAATCCAATATTAGAAAGACACTTTTAAAAGTTAATGTAGAAACTAATCCAACAAATCTAATAACACAATGGATTATCAATATAAAAGTAAATATAAGATAATTTCGATTTAGAATTAAATAGTATTTTATTATTAATGTGAAAATAATAATTTTAATGAATAAAACACGTCAATCATTTTTCTGAATGAAGTTATATCATAATGAATAATTAAAAATCGCACATTGTTTAAATCAGAAATTATTTACAATTTATAATGGAAATTATAGTATTTTTTAAAATATAAAATCTATGAAAGGCATTAGGTAATAAATTATTTGTCCAAATGAAATGTGTTGACTTTAATTGTGTTACTTACTTATCAAAGAATACATCGATATTTTTTTATTCGCATTTATGAAATGCAAATTTAATATCATACTATATATATATATGTCGTAGGCAAATGACAATTTTAGGAAAATAGCATTAGGGGTCGGCAGACTTAACAATTAGATGAGCCAAATATCAATTTAATATTAAACTTAAATGTTTCAGAGCATCGCAAAATCATCTAATTTTTTTTTTTTTTTTAGAACCATATTCAAAAAAATTGAGTTTTCATAATCTTGTGCCAAGAGCTGCCGACCCCTGGCCTAGACAAAAGCCATTTGGCTAAATCTTTTTTAGGCAAATAGTTTCAACTATTATTTCATTTCAATTTGACTAGGAAAATAGCTCAGTAAATGTAGGACATTTATTGGACTGATGACAGATGAACAAGACTCACGATCAGTGTATTTGTCTACCTTCTTTGCATTCCGTTCTTAGTAAAAGAAACAAACCTGGAAAAAAAGAGGGAGGGAAGAAACAGAAAAAATACCCAAATATTATTTATTTTCGAAAAATCTTTTAATCAATTAAAGCAATTTAATAAGGAAACGAATATTTTTAAATAAAGATATAAACAAAATAATTGGGAAAAAATATTACTTATACTCGAATTCTTTGGTAACAATTTCTTATTCTCGAATTCTTTAGCATTATTGTTAAATATATTTTGTTTATAATAAACTATCCTTAAAATTAAATGGATTCAACATGAATCTTAATTACTTACGTTAGCACAACAGATGCTTTCATTGAGCCATTTCACTAACATATTTATTTAAAAACAAAGAACAAAATATACTTGTTTATTGAGATTGCACTGTGAGAACACAAGAAGAGTCTTAAATACTTGTTTATTTTGACAAGGATTACTAGAATGACATCTACTATTACATATATGGTTATTTTTAAAACATGCACATCTTTTCGTATTGCATTGGTTTTTTGAAGGCTAACACTGGCACAGTGGCGTACCTAAGGGGGGGCGGTGGGTGCGGTCCGTACCGGGCGGCACTTATCTAGGGGCGGCATTTTTTATATTTAGATATAGTTGTAAAAAGCAACTTATACATTTCATATTTATTTTTTTTTCTTTCTTGAATAATAAATGATTATTATAAGTTTACTATTTGATTTATATAAATTATGATCAACTAAGTATATGATTTTGAATATTATTCCTCGGTGTATATAAATGCATTTTAGTGTAAATTTTGAATTCTAATTCCAAGAACAGGATAATAATTTTATTTTATTGTATTCATTAAAATTCGTTGAATTCGTAAACGCATCTTTAAGATTTTGTTCGGCAAAATTATCTTTGTTCTACAATGAGTCAATTAAGACTGCAAAATATTGCAATATTGTCAATAGAACAAGAAATTACAAATAATATAAATTTTGGGAGCATGATACACGATTTTTCTAGTATGAAAGCTAGAAGAGTAAATATTATATAAAATTTTTTCGAGTGCATACAAATATGTGTAAAAAAATTTATTCTCTCTGTGTATTAATTAATATTGATTAAATAACTTAATAATTTATTTATGTGTATTAATTTATAAAAACCGCTATTTGATTGACTTATAATAGAAAGGGCGGCAAACTGGAGATCGCCCCGGGCGGCAAAAGTTCTAGGTACGCCACTGCACTGGCACTTCATAAATCCCTGGCCCGAAGAATTTGAGGCGGATGCTTCTCGTAGAGATATACCATTGTCATGGGGAATATCGTTTTGTCCAAAACTTATTGATGACACTTTTGTTAGTTCAGTTTTAGTAAACCAATTTTTTAACAAAGCAAAATTTGTCCCAATTCGATAAACACCATTTTTTTCATAAAAATGCCTTCTTTTGATATAGTGGTCCTCTATCGAATTTTGGAACTGCCAATACTACAAAAGCTCCAATTTCTAATTCTTTAAAAATAGCATTACTTTTATTTTCCATTAATTCCCCCGCTTTTAATTGTCCTTCATATGATTTTATTCGATTTGTTATAATATCCTCTTCACGTAGACAATGTTAACAAATTATTTTTTCATCGGTCTTTTTTTTGGTTCACCACAAATTAAATGAATGTTTTTATTGCATGTTAAGCATACACAATCCGTACAGACTTTACCGCAAACACAATAATAAAAATTAATACCATCTTCACAATTATTTTTTTCTAATATATTTGGTAAAATTATATCAATTGATGTACTGGGTAATGTTTCTTTAATGACAATGGGTATATTATCTAATAATTCCTCAGCTAATATTCCACCATTTGGTACTAACTCTTTTATTATTCCACAAGTAAATTCTCTGCCATTGTCGCTCTGCAAAATTATTGGGGGCCCTGCTCTAAAAAAATTTTCAGTAATTCATAAGTAACCTCAATTGCTTTTTTGCTCTTCAATTGTCTTAAATATACAAATTTTGTAGCAGATCCTGATAATTTAACAACCATTTAAATTCCCCATTCGCACAACTTTGAAAGTCAATAAGATCTACTTGTCCTCTTACATTGAAATCTCTAGATTTTATAGGTTTTACTACTAAACCTTTTTTCTGTGTTTTTTTTAAATTGCAGGTATGGTATAGCTGAATAAAAATTTAAACAGCAATTTTTGGAATATTGTACTTTTCCTTTAAAATGTGTAACACTTTATCCCTTCCTCCATGTCCTGTCGCTAAATGTTGTTAAAAAATTTTATCATAAAATTCTTTAATTGGTGTCACGTAAATAATATCATGATCTGTAGTCATTGTTTTTAATATAATTTTTGTTTTTCAGCAGTTTCTAGAAGACGATATTTGTATGAATGGTATTTATCGACTGAAGACATCTATTGTGTCATTTTTGTTTGACACTGTTTTAAGAGCGTTATAATTTCTTCTATTTTGTCAGAATGGTTTTTTTACAGTTGTGGATTTATATTTTTCATTTAAATGAAAATAAAATTCAACCTTCTCATAGTGAACCAATCGTAGGCTAAAAAAATTATTTACAAATTAATAACTGTTCACAAAATAACCTTAAAATCTGATATTTAAGCAATATAAGCATCACCTAAATAATGAAATATTTACTTACTTGTAAAATGCCTTAATGTCTAATATTACATTTACATAATTTATTTATTTTATTTATATCAAACGGATTTTTATTTTGACATTTACATTAATTTAAAACTCAAAACTGCACTGAAGTTATGGCAAACTGAAGTTAGATAAATATACAGTAAAGAACAAAACATTTTTTGAATAATTTCGTAATTGGCTACTGTAATAGTTAAATCTATTTGCCCAACAAAGATTTAGCCACATGGCTTTTGTCTAGGCCAGTGATTCTCAACCACTGTACCGCGGCATTTGTGTGCCGCGAGATTTTTAAAAGTGTGCCGCCAAATTATTACAAATGTAAAGAGTCTCTTAAACATTTCCGACTTTTTTATAAAGTTTCTCAATTTGGTTCTTAAAAAAAAGGTAAACCGTTTTTGGGACTATGATAAACTTTTACATTTATCTTTTTCTTTGTGTGCCTCCAAATTTTTAAACCGTAAAAATGTGCCGCTGTAAAAAAAAAAGCTTGACAATCACTGGTCTAGGCAAATGCTATTTTCCTAAAATTGCTGTCTGCTTATGACATATATATTAAATATAAAAGAATTAAATGAATGAATGAGGTTTAGGAAGTCATAAATATAATTAAAAGTTAAAAAAAAATCATAATCAAACTAATAATTCTAAAATATGATAGATTAAGATTTGGTTTGGTGTTATGATCTGTTTGAATTGTTTTTTTTTTCAAAATTAATAAGGAGAAATACTGAAAAATGACAAAGATTCTTCTTGAATCCCAGGAAATTATTTTCATCAATACCCTTGAAATAATTTTGACTTTACAATTGGTTCAGGGCCGCCCTAACCACAGGGCTAATTGGGCTATAGCCCTAGGGCGCAATCCTTCTGGGGGCGGCATTTTTTATTGGTTTATATATTTTTTCTTATTGTTAAATAGTAGTTTTATAGTAACCTCCAACCCGGAGTGACATCACTTCAAAGATTTTAATCATGCACATTCAAAATACATATCTATTTTTCTTATTCATTATATCCGTATAAGCATTGAATAAATAATTTTAATAAGAATCCTAACAGCAGCGATAATTGTGCAGTTTGAAAATGTTGACATATAACATTTTCAACTCAAATGACACTGTTTCAAATTTTATTGAAGAGTGTCATTATTTTATGTGAATTTATTAGAAAATTTCTTATGAAAAGGGGCGCAAAATTTTAGAAGCCCACGGGCGCCGAAAATCTTAGGACGGCTCTGAATTGGTTACTATTTACTAGTCATATTAATGACCAGTATATTAATACCTTCTTATGTTTATGGTTGGCCATAATTGTTCAAATATAATTTTATTCTAATTTACTTCGGGTATAAATATATTTAACTTTGATTAGTATAATTATATATTATAGAGAAAAAAGAAAGAATTGATCGATTGATTCGATCCATAAATTAACCATGTAGGAATATACAGAGAAACATTTCTCCTCGAATGAAATTCAATAAATTGACTTATCGATGCTCTCTAACACTGTTCGAAACATTGAATTTCGTACTGAACATTACCACAATTAAAATATTAATAAATATTAAAATAATTTTTATTTCTCCTAAACTCTCGTTCTTATTAAAAGGAAATCCATGAAAACATGGAGAAATATTAAATTTCACTATGAACAAGTACTTCATCGAAGACATTTATTTTAGTTACCGAATTAATTATTACATAATAATGCTAGTGTCTAAGTAGATGATTATTGTTCTCATCTAATCAATCTAATCAAAAACGTTCCAAAACACTGTTTTGTCTATAATCACTACAAACTATTCTATTTTAACAATGTTTAAGAACATCTATTTAAATACAAATATATTCCTGAAATTTTTTTTACATTTTTATTCATAGATGACTATCAAATGACCTATAAATGATAAACAAAAATAAATTTAAATAATTTTTTTCATTTATTGTATTAATGTATTCTCGTTTATTTTACAGTTTTAAAGGAAAATTTTCTTATTATATTGAACTTTTTTCATCTAATTATATCGATTTTACCATGTATACCTTTTAAAAGTAAACATTTTCTTCCGTGTTCAATCTTTATGAGATACACAACATTTTAATTTATTAGAACTTTATTATTTTTATATTATTTTTTATAATTCCTTTTCCACATAAATAATTTTAATGTTGTAATAAATAACCATATTATTTCTTAGTTTTGCAAAAGTTCATTTATTTATATAATTTAAACAAATGGCGATGGATGTAATTAGGTATATATATTTATATTAATGAAGTAGTCTATGGTATTTGTCGATTAATTAATATCTCTGTATTTTTTTATTTATGGGATGTGTTATAATCAACAATTTTTCATTTTAGGATACGTGGCTACTTGAGTGATAGCCCACCTCTGTTGTTACATCCAGAACGTGTTGTATCCTTGGCTGATTCCTCCCGCTTCGAACGCTCCTTCCAGCCCAATGTCGCACTTGCTCCAGCACATGCACATCATCGGGTGGCTGCAGCAGCCGCTGCCGCTGCAGCTGCCGCTGCTGCTCATTATGTTGCCAATGAGGTGGGTCACTTTCATTTACATGCACATATAAAAGAAGAATTTGTTTCTTTATTTATTTAATAAACTGAAAATAGAATGATTATGTATGGATTAAAATAAAGAATTGAAGGTACTGGAGATCGCGAGAAATAATTTGTCCACTGTCTCTCCAGACTCTAGAGGAGAGGTTTCCAAACTGTGGTACCTTATAACCTGATGGTTGTACCTGCAGTATAGTAACTTTTAGTAACGAAATCATTTTAGTAGTATCTGAACTTTTTGAAGTAAGTTTTTGTGTCTGAAACTTCAAAAAGTTTGGTACCTCTGCTCTAGAGAGTTACTAAATATACAAAATATAAAATCAGGAGAATAAATTTTAGTTTTTAAGACTGAAATGGTTCTTGTTTATATTGGATAAAAGCAATTATAATAGTACAAAATTAACAAATAAGGAATTATTTTTTATGTGCTTGATGATTCTATTTCTTTTATTTAAAAAAATTCGAAAATTTGATTCTTTTAGAAGAGTAATTTTACATGAAACACCCTTCACCACCTATCAATTAGATGTTTAATAGAGAAAGTTTCACATTTGACCTCACCGATCGACGATCGTCGTTTGTAATTTTTTTTTTATTTGTCTATATTTATCCACATCCAAAAAAGTCTCAATCTTCCATTCAGATCGGTATAATTATTATTTCAAATCAGACTTTTCCAATTATATAATTGACACACAATATAAAGGTAGATATGAAAGAAATGGGAGAAAATAGAAATTTAATAGAGATGATAACTCAGTATAGAGAGACAGATGCTTTGGCTAAGAACACTCGAATTGAAAAGCGCCATAGAGATAGATTTTTTTTTATAAATAAATGATCTTCAAAAACTCAATTTTTATCCCGAGTACTATATTATATATTTCCTCATTACAAAAAATTATTGTTAATAGTAATAATGAAATAACTAAATTCAGAGGACCCGAATAACTAGAATGTCAGTTATTCACTACATTTAATTAAAGAAAATGATAGAGAACTGTGGATTACACTATCATCAAAAGGCAATGATGAGATTCATAGAAAAAATTCATATTGTCATTAATATAGATTAAGTTATTTATTTTAACATCCATTTAATTATTGATTTTATAAATGTAAATTAATAAATACTTGTCAATGAAGCTTGTAGCAGATCTGCTTTCATTCTGTATTTATCTTCTTATCAGAAATGTCGGAGTATGGATTGGGTTAAGGGTGTTTGTTCAGTGTTTGAGTTAAGGGAAGCAGACTAATGGAAAGGCCAAGACAAGCTCTAAAGTACAAGTTTCTACTTGTTTGTAGTTCAATTTTAGGAGATCATACAAGGTATACTATCTTTTATGTCGATATGTGAATACTGACACATAACACCCGATTTCCAATATATCATTGAATTTAGTTTTTTGCAAATTATTTGGACTTCTTTCAAAAACATATCTACTCAAATCAATTAGTTGAAATATTAAAATTATACAATGTTTACATAAAAGATGGTGCACTCTGTCATAGTAATTATTTATAATCTTTAAATTATCGAATACTTGAAAAGTTAACAAAATAAAGGGGTTCCAAAAATATATATACGTAGGATTGCATTGAAAAAATCAGTGACCTTAGTAAAATTAATGAACTGTTCATTTGAAATGCATTTTGATTAATGAAGTGAACTCGCTGAGATTATTTTATTATTTATTATTTGCTGAGATAATTTTAGAAATTATTTTTTTTTAAATTTTGTATAAAGGTTAAAATGATTCTCATAAATAATGTTAAGTAAATTGAATTTTATTATTTATGAAACAACTGAGTTTCTCAGACCTTTATACAACTTTTTTTATTTATTACATTCATTTAGATCGATACATAATAATACATTAATTGTTTTTCATTCTTTTTTTTATTTATTATAATTAGATGTAAGATTAAAATTTTTTTCATTGCAGCTGTTTCTCCAATTGGGGGCTGGGCGAAGAGGTGATTTCTCTTCTCCACAAAAAATTAAATCATGAATCAACAACCACATTGCAAAGAGATTAAGGGAAATAAAATGTGGGAATTAAAATTAGAGAAATATAGAAAATGTACGTAGCTTATATAAGCCAGCTGAATTCCAAAACTTAGTAAGGGAAATAAAAAAATATGATTTAGACATGATTGCCTTACATAAGGTGAGGTGAATGGGAGAAGGGTGAATTAATGCATATTTGCCTATACGGAGGATCTGAAAGGCATCAACGAGCTTTATTATTAGAAAAATCCGTAGTTACCGCGATTAAAAATATAGATTTTATAAATGAAAAGTTGTCCATTTTAGTACTCAAGATCAAAATTTATAATATGACTAATAAATGTGCATGCACCTACAGAGGATAAAGCGGGGGAATTAAAGATAAATTTTATGAGGAATTAGAATCCATAATAGATCAGGTCCCAAATTGTAATAATAAAATTATATTAGATGATTTTAATGTCAAAATTGGGAAAGAGGAAATATTTCTACCTGTTCTGGTAGATAGGAGACGCCAGCCTAATATTCTAGATGTCATGGAGCAGATTCTGATTCAGATCATTATTTAATTGTTATAAAATTAAGAGAACGGCTCTCGACGCGTAATATAAATTTAGAAGTAACTAAACATAAATGGTACAATTTAGGTTTAAAACATAAATTGAAATTCGAAATAAAAATCAAATAGATTTAGTAGTAGAGAAAATGTATTTATTCTCTAAATATATTAGTCGCTCAGTTAGAACGATTGTTTTGACGACTAGAGTTTGAGCGATCGAAGCTTGCCGAGTGCATCGATAATTAAAAATAAAAAATAATAAAATGGTGATATATTCCATAAAAAGAAAAAAAATTTTGATATGTTTTGTCGTTATATTTTTTGTTAATTCTTATGAATTTTTATTAGTTAATTTTATGTTATTTTTTTTTTATCTATTTTCGTGTTTATTTTTTATTAAATTACTAATTTATATTTATTTTTTCATTGTCAAACGAAGTCGAATTAAACAAAAAAATTCAAGTATTAGGTTACGCAGACGACTTAAATATTAATAGGAGATTCGGCAATTGGAATCATAGATTAATCGAAGCAGGAAAAGAGGTGGGACTGAAAATTAATAATGCTAAGACTTTGATATACAATTTGAAAATGTAGAAAAATTTGAATACTTATTTCCTGTAATAAGTAATAACGAAAGATAATAATATTCGAGATGAGTTTAAAGCGAGGATACAATCGGGATCGCCTGTTATCATGCAGTAAAGGGGCTTATCGCATCAAAATTATTATCAAAGGGGATAAAAATTAAAATATATAAAACAATTATTTTACCGGTTGTATTATATGTGTGTGAGGCATGGTCTATGACCTTAGGTGACGAGAGTAGATTTAGAGTATTTAAGAATAGGATTCTTCGCAGCATTTATGGGCCAAAGAAAGATGAGGTCACCGGGGAATGGCGGAGATTGCATAACGAGGAATTGCATGACCTCTATGCATCTCCAGAAATAGTTAGAATTATAAAATCGAAAAGGCTGCGGTGGGCAGGACACGTGGCTAGAATGGGAGAAGATAGAATGGCGAAAAATATATTGATAGAGAGATCGAGTGGGAAACGTCCGTTTGAAAGACCAAGGACGCAGTGGGTGGATAATGTGGGAAAAGACGTGAGAGGGATTGGAGAGGATAGGGACTGGAGGGTTGTGGCTCAGAATAGAAATACTTGGAGGAGTGTGGTTGCTGTGGCCAAGAACTTTCGAGTTCCATAGACCCACAGAGATTGATAGATAGATTTATTCATTGTTCTTTTATTAATTAATTTTTAGATAGTTTTATAATTTTTAATATTTTTTCACTAAAGTATTATTTAATATTTATTAATATTATTTATTATTTTTGAGTACCCCAAGTTCTAATTATTTTAATCAGATTGATTAATGTAACATATAATAATTGTAATAAATAATTAAAGAATTGTATATCAATATTTTTTAAAGGGTTGAGCGATAGCTCGGTGTTCTAGGTACTAATTTAATAATAGACAAATGTGTAAAATTAAGAATAGATGGAGGGACTATTTTGAAAAATTATTAAACTCAAATGGAAGTTATAGAACAGAAACACTAGCGGTAGGCTCAGTAGAAATTAATCTAGATGTTATATGAGATAGAAATGATAATGGGGAATCGATTGGATATTTGCAGAATTAATTAAATATAGTGGAAAACCTTTAATAGAGTCTATCCACAAATTAGTTATTTTGATCTAGCATAAGGAAAAGTTCCCATTAGAATGGCAAGAGGCAATTATTATTCCACTAGTTAAGAAGAGAAATAGAACAGACTGCAATAACTACAGGGGAATTTCTCTTTTGACGATATCGTATAAGATTCTCTCGAATATTATTTTATTAAAATTAAGACCACATGCAGATGAAATAATAGGGGATTTGGTCTGAATGCGTATTCAGACCAAATCTATCAGCATTAGATCAGATATTTTCATTAAAAAAGCCTATACTCAATAGATCGGGATAAAGTTTTTTTTAAATTTTGATCTTAATGGGAATTCCGAAAAAAACTAGTACTTATGATTCGGATTTGTCTAGAAGGTAGTAAAGGATAAGGATTAAATGCGGAAATCGATTATCAGAAGCATTTGAAATTCGAAATTGGTAGAGACAAGGAGATTCACTATAACCAATTCCATTTAATTTAGTACTTGAATACGTGATTAGACAAATTGGGGGAAATCAAACGAAATCCAATTAAACAAAAAAATTCAAGTATTAGGTTTCGCAGACGACTTAAATTTAAATATAATAGGAGATTCACCAGATGCAATTAAAATGTAGAAAAATTAATTAACACTGGAAAAGAGGTGGGGTTTGAAATAGATAGTACTAAGACAAAATATTTAGTAATAGAGAAGAGTTTATTAGTTAATCATTGTAATTGAAAAAAAATAATTTGTTTATGTTGTTTTATAGTTAAAATGATACTAGCTAATAAATTTTGGCCACATAGAATGCTATATTTGCTTAATTAACTTCGTATCAACAATTGATACTTATAATACTTGTAAAAATATATATTATTTAGTATTTGTCACGATTTTTTACCATCTCGCCAGAACTTTTGAGAAATGTAGCTCTTTCGGAAGGTCATTATCTACCACGTTTTCATTTTTGTTTTCTCTAAACTGAACGTAAAAATAAAGATATATGTTTGATAGTTTTTCACATGATTAAAAATTATATAAAACTGCTATATATAGAATTTCAGCTTGATTGAAACGCTGAAAGTACCGAAATTAATTTTTTAAAACTGCAAATCACGCGCCAGTACGTGACGTGGTGCCATCAACAAAGAACCAAACACGCGCTGGTTTAATACTAGGGAGGACAGCCTCCCTTTGTAAGCTCTGTCCTCCTCTTTGATATCTGTCCCGTTTTTTGAAATATTTAGGGCATTTCTAAAAAAAAAAGCTCAACCGTTTTTTGGACTAAGCTTTTGAACATTTTGTACTTTTTTCAATTTGATTCTAAAAAAAAGGTAAAATGTCCTGACTTGGTGTTTTCACCTTGTTGTTGTCACCTTATTAATATATATTATTTATTAATTTTAATTTATAATTTATAAAATTAATTAAATTTAATTTAAATATAATATGTTATTTAATCATATGCAAATTGCTAGATAGTAGAGTGGAGACACTCCAGATTTTTTATTTATTCATTACATTTCTTATTACTAAGGTAATCAGGTAATTTTACATAGAATGTTGACATGGGGTGTAAATTACTAAGGATCAATGTCAACTACTGACTTTGCCAGATGCATTTAGATATGTAACTTTAGAAACTATACAGAAGTAGACATACAGCAATGGGGCAAAATGTGTTCTTGACTGTGTAAATACTTTAATCTTCGTACAAAAAGTCAGTCTTCTTAAATTATTAATTATTTATTGTGGTTCTATAGAAATGTATTTTTTGAATGAGTTAAACTTTTTTTATGAGCTCATCTTTTACCAATTTATATTAAGAATCATGCATATTAGTTTCATTCATAATTAGATTAAATCATCTTTTTATGAATATTTATTTATTCCAAATCATGCATTAATTTGCATTTCTTTTATTTTTATTTTATAGATGAAAAATGATTGTGATCTCGAAGGGGATTCCTGTGAACGGAAAATTTCTACCCCTTTGATTCTTCCTTCTTCTCAATCTGGACAACAGTTGACTTTACAATCATCCAACGCGAACTACAACCCGGAGATGGAATTATCTACCACCGACACTGATGACAGCCTTTCTGAGGGAACACCTGCTGATCCTGGTATTTGGCTTTTTCTCCTTCTACTGATATTCCTTCCGCTTAAAGTAAATAAAAGTGAAATGACGTCTTTTCTTAGTAAAACGAGAACTGTTGATTATAATTATACCCATCGAATGCAGATAGGATACTAGAAATCTGATGAGTTTTAAATCATTTTTCTATTTCTTAGAATGTATTTTTAATGTATTCTTACATTTCATTTCCGTTCGTTCTTCTAAAAAACAGAAAAATCCATATTCATATTCATTTATTATTTTACTTAGTTAATAATTTTTATTATTTTTTTATTTTATTATAATGTTCACCTCCTTGAACGATTTATTTTTCTAATGTGACTTTGTATTTGTCTTGTTTTTTATTTTTCAATTATTTGTTATTTTGTCACCAATTTTCTTTGCATTCCCTTAAATTATTTCTCATTATTGTTGGATATATTAAGCAAAATATAACACCATTTCTGAAAGCATAACTACTTTTCACCAATTTCCCCTCCTTCACTCTTTATTTAAACCTATTCTATTAACACGAAACACATAAACATTGAATTATCGAATTGTCAATTGTATTTTCTCCCATTTGAATGTTGAATTCAATATTTTTTCTACTATCTCGCCAATCATGAAAATTTTCGATGTCTAGATTTTGATGTTTTTATACGTTTTGAAGGTCCCTGAGTCATTTTTACTAAGGTTGAGAAAAATGTCTGTCTGTGTGTGTGTGTGTGTGTGTGTGTGTGTGTGTGTGTGTGTGTGTGTGTGTGTAGACAAGATTACGCAAAAACGGTTTGATATATATATATATATATATATATATATATAACTGGTTTGCTATCAAAACATAACTAAATCGTAAAATTAAAATAAAAACAAAAAAATAATTTTTGTATATATATTTTTTTTTAATTTTCTTTTCTCTTTTTTGATATATTATACATATTTTTTTGATATTATGAATTTTCTAATTGTATTTCCATTGGTATAATACATATATAATGCATTTGTTAAATTAAAAAATAAATTAAATTTGAAAGAGTCCAATATAATATTCATTGAAAGCAAATCTTTTAATATAATAACATTTTTTATATGAATATTAAATTTTAAGTAGAATTAGCTGGAGTGTCTCCACTCGACTATCTCGCAATTTGAATTGGATTAAATAACATAATATATTATATTTAAATTAAATTTAATTAATTATAAATTATAAATAATAAATAATAAATATTAAACCAGCGCATGTTTGGCTTTTTGTTGATGGCACCACGTCACGTGTTGACGCGTGAGATTTTCAGTGTTAAAAAATTAATTCTGGTAATTTCAGCGAATCAATCAAGCTGAAATTCTATATATAGCAGTTTTATATAATTATTAATCATGTGAAAAATTATCAAACATATATCTTTATTTTTACGGTCACTTTAGAGGAAAAAAAATCAAAACGTTGTAGGTAATGACCCTCTTCCGGTTGAGCTACATTTCTCAAAAGTTGATAGAAAACTATGAATTTTGAATAATGTCCATGTACCAAATTTCATCATTCTAGCTCAAACCGTTTTTGCGTAATCTTGCCTACATACATACACACACACATACACACATACACACATACACACACACATACACACACACACACAGACATTTTTCTCAACCTTAGTGAAAATGATTCAGGAACCTTCAAAACGTATAAAAACATCAAAATCTCAACATCGAAAATTTTCATGATCGCAATACTATCTCTGGCGAGATAGTAAAAATGTACCAAATAAAAAAAAATAATTCTTCTTAGGAAATTGTTGTTTCGTTTAGACAGGTTAACTTTAATATGAAATGAAATGTTTCTCTTTAGTGGAACCCGGCATTTTTATAATAAATTGATAAATTATTTGATGATGAATAATTCAATTTATATCTCGCTGATTCAATTTTTGGGAGGTTTTTTTTATTTCCAAATATAATTCTATTTACTTATATTTACAATTTCTTTTTCTTAATTTCTGAATATTTAAAATTAACTTATATTTTTTTAATTCTAATTGAAACAAAATTCTTTTGATAGTATCATTTATATTTATGTGATTTCAATATTTACATTATATGTATATTTCAACTGTAAAAATATACTGATTTTGGGGTTTCAAAAACCACACTAGCTTTAAGGGCTATTATACCATTAATATCCATCATAAATTGTCCTTGATCGATTTCTCTTTATTCTACTAGAAAGATCCCAACAAGTAGCATAGAGCCATTTTCGTCGGGGCACTGCAAACTGTACCCTGATCGATCCCATTGTGTCCTACGCTTCTCAAGAAGATACCTCGGATTGAAAAAGAAAAACAAAAATGAAAATATTTTTCTCCGAAATCAAACAATTGATCACCTTCATCATTATATAGATCAGTGATGGCAAACCTTTTTGAGAATTGGGTCAAATTTTGATCATTTTTTTAGATATATCTCGTGGGTCACTAAGTGTTTGATTGAAAAAGGAATAAAGAAAATCTCATACAATATATATTTTGAATAAATATTTATTAATAATTAATAGCTATATATATAATTTATATATGAATAATAAAGTTGATTATAAAGTATCTATTGAGAAATTTGTTGCTGTTTATTTTCAGACAACTTTTCAATAATTGGTTCATATTTTGAGTTCATTAATTTTACGCATTTCTCAGTTAATTTCGTATCAAGTGTATTTCTGTTTTGAAGATTTCACAAAGTTCATTGGCGAAAACAATTATCCACACGAAGATGTAGACCCAAACATCGTTAAAAGAGCATTTGAAAATTGCTTCATTCATACAAAATTATTTGGTAACGAATCCCATACGTTTAATATAATATTTTCAATTTTTACTGTGGGATCAATATTTTCTGCACTACTTTCAGACATCTTCTACTTCCAAAATCAAGTCTTCAAATTTTGTTTTCCACACTACGCTGTTTCAAAATTCAACTTATTCCATCTCTAAATTATCGATACCTAGCCACTTAAATTCGGCTAATTTCATTGTTTCAAATTCCATTTTGTGTGGATATAAAATAAAATTAAATATATTCCCAACTTTTTAAATTGATTGAATCTCTCTTCAAATGCTTGTTTTATTTTCTGCATATCTCTTTGAGAAAAACACTGATTACAATATTACCGTATATAATAATTATGTAATTTTCAAATATTTTAACAAATAAATCTTTGGGAATCGTTATTAATTAAGAAATTATTAAAAAAGGAATACATATGTAGTATTATCCAAATCCATGATTCAATTACCAATTTTTTTATTAACTTACTTAATATACATATTACATATAAAGCCTAGTTTACACGGGCTTAGTTCTTGTCATTAGTTCAGGGGTGGGCAAATACTTTTAAGCACCGAACCGTTGAAAAAGTTGACTCTTATTTTGATTTTTCGTTGAATATCTCTAAAAAAAAAAAAAAATTATTAGTCTTTTTGAAATCTGGTCCTCCGGCCCGGAAGACATTTTGAAAATTTAATTTTGGCCCGCGCTTAAAAGTATTTGCCCACCTCTGAACTAATGACAAGAACTAAGCCCGTGTAAACTAGGCTTAATACACATCACATTGACAAAATTTACTCTGCGATGCAACGAATATGCTTGCGCGCCAAGTTGCACAGGTACAATATGATTCAAATAAAAAATCAGCTAGCTAATGTCCAGTTGGTAATATTCTTTTATAAATTCGGTTATAGATATAAATATTTTATTTTTTAATTTTTTTTTTTTTTTTTTGAGTATTTATTCTCTTTTTTGGCATAAAAAAATTTATAGAAATCAAAGTGTGGGTCAGTTAAAAAACTTGGATGGGTCAGTTAAATAATATTACTCTACATTTAATAAACCAATCATATCTAAAAAAAAAACTCAACAAATTCTCAAAGTTTTTATAATTCTTACAGTAGGATCAGGATTCATTATACTTAATACAAGTAAATTTCATTAAAATCTATTGTATTTGCAATTTATTTATCACTACCATTGCTAAAGAAACTTCAGCTTAGTTTAGCCCCTTATGCTATAAGACTTATAAATATAGTCTCTTTTTCGAATTTATATTAAGTTTTGGGGGGGATTTATTATTGCCACTCGGTATTTGCATATTTCATTCTTAAAATGTGGCTTTGCTGATTTTGATTTGGCGAATTTGTTAATATTAAGTGGGTTCAAAATTGTTTTAGATGATGGATCAGATGGTTATATATTATCGATAGGGCTATATGCTCCTCCCAGACAATACGAATGGCCATATTATGTATCGGATATTGTTTCAAGCCGATGAATAGACAGGAGAAGCGAAGTCGAATTAACTCCCAGAAGTGCAGTAAAGTATACTCACCAACAAAAGCCCAACATGACTTTTAAAAGATTCATTAATAACCAAGTGCAATCTATTTTCAATATTAATTCAATTTTTTAGTATATACACAAGTCAATAGACGGGTATTGAATTGCTGTAGAGAGTCGTTGATGGCTATATTAGATAAAATAGTATTTATACACTATCCAGAGAAACAAACTTAATATCATAATTTCTAATGGAATATAATATCAACAATAAATCGCTTCTTTTTATTCCATTATCTAAATATTTTTTAATTTAATTAAAATTTATAAATAATAAAATATTAATACATGTATGTTAAATCCCTAAAATAGGAAACTTATGTTACTTTGTTCATTAATTTAATTATTTATTTACTGTATTTTCCCATTTTATTTTATATAGATGAAGTTTTTTGCTTCATTGCTAAAATTTACATAATTTCATGATTTTTTTTAATTCTAATAAAATATTGAAACATTTTGTAGTCATTTTATTTAAAAACACCATAAAATTTTAAATTTTCTAATAAAATCAATTGTTAGCTTCTTTATAAAGAAACAAAGTGAGTTAATGAAAACGAAGCCAAACTATCCCTTTGCCTTAATAGGTTTTATCGATACTTTTATTCATTAGCTTTTTATTATTATTTTATAATATTTAAAAATTATTCTATTAAAATAAAGAATTTTGAATAATTTTTTCATCTAATATTATAATTATTTCTTTCTTTTTTGTTTTGTTGATAATTTTCATGAAATTTTCAATAAGATATGGTTTCAGTGATTGAATTTATTTTATGAGTTTGTTTATGTGTGTGTGTGTGTGTGTGCAGGTCGGGGTGCTGATTCGGAGGCGGTTGCAGAAGAGGTAGCTACATTGATGGCATCCATCCACGAGGTGAATGACGCACTACGTGCACAGGTGTTGGGTCGTGTTAAATCGCTGGTGGCACAGCTGAGCCACGAGACAGCGGAGCGGCGACGATTGGCTTTGACAAACGCTCGTCTCGAGCGCCGCCTGCAGGCAATGCAGCAGAGGACTGAGTGCCGGCACTGTCACGCCGCCGTCGACGACGACACCAAACAGCCCGTGGTTCTCCCTTCACAGGTCACCTCTCAACTTTATGCTAGACAGCATGCGCCCTGCACACCAATCAATCACCCCCCGAGGCCAGCCAGGGCTCTCCTCCAAATTATACCATTCGCTTTTCCTTGCTTGATACACACTTCCTCTCTCTCTCTCCCATGCAATCATAAAAATAAAACATATATTTAATTCATTTTTTTACTATCTCGCCATAGATAGTATTGCGAGCACGAAAATTTTCGATGTCGAGATTTTGATGTTTTTATACGTTTTGAAGGTTCCTGAATCATTTTCACTAAGGTTGAGAAAAATGTCTCTCTCTGTGTGTGTGTATATGTAGACAAGATTATGCAAAAACGGTTTGAGCTAGAATAATGAAATTTGGTACACGGGCATTATTCAAAATTTGTAGTTTTCTATCAACTTTTGAGAAATGTAGCTCATCCGGAAATGGGTCATTACCTACCACGTTTTGATTTTTTTTCCTCTAAAGTGACCGTAAAAATAAAGATTTTCACATGATTAAAAATTGTATAAAACTGCTATATATAGAATTTCAGTTTGATTGATTCGCTGAAAGTACAGGAATTAATTTTTTAACACGACTGCAAATAACGCGCCAGCACGTGACATGGTGCAATCAACAAAGAGCCAAAGACGCTCTGGTTTAATAAATATTATTTATTAATTTTAATTTATAATTAATTAAATTTAATTTAAATATAATATATGTAAATTAATCCAATTCAAATTTTTCCAGACTTTTTACTTTACTTTAATTTTTTTAAAAAAAAAACTTTGATCCTTGCATTTCATTTATAAAAAACGATCCTCACCAATTAAATCATCAATTAACATTTGTATTTAAAAACAAACCCTTCAGATATATAGATTTATTTTTCTATTATAAACAGTATACGGATAATTAAATATTTATAAATCAATCCAAATTCAATAAAAAAAGGGATGGTTTATGTTATATAGGTAGGCATATGAAAATATTTAATCTGATGATATGGATGCATAACTACCAGGCGGACTACATTTATTTAATTAAAATTTAAATTTTGTGATTGACAATTTTATTATAAACAAAAATCATAATAGTAGCATAATATAAGTTATATATACAAGAAGTGTTAAAGAAAATTTAAAAAGTAATTATTTATATTATTTTTGTCTTAAAAAAAAAGAAAAATTCATTATTTATTAGATTTAAAATCAAGAATAATGTTTTTCTTAATAGTTTTAGTTTATTCCTCAAGGATGTTTTCACTTATTGGATTTATAGGGAAAATCTTGCTTCTTTATACTGTATTCATTGTTAAGTGTTGACTAGAGCAGGAGAATTTTTCTCTATTTTCCTCACTTTAAATTTTGCAAATAAGGGAGATTATATATTACTATTTAAATTTTAATATCTATAATCTAAGAATTATTTTTATTTTTATGAAAATTTGATAAATCTTATTTTTTCTATCCCCTCTCACCTTCCACAATGCATAAACTGAAATCATGTTTCTCAAGTTCATTTATTATATAAATATTAACATTTTAGATGCTTTAGAAAAGTATTATATTAACTAAACCTCGATTTATTGATCTTTGTTAATAATAATAATAATAATAAATTAATTTAAATATAACAAATATACCTATACAAATATTTCAAATTGGTGTATTTCTATTATGAAGGAAGCTGTTGAGGGACAGGATGTTTTTTTGGTTTCAATCTTTATAATCTTTCTAATGGTTGTTGTGTGTTGTAGGTGGCGGAGGCGACCGAGGGAGAACAGGGCGACCGGCTGACGGCGGGGGCGGGGGCGGGCGCTGGCCCCCCTGCGCCCCCGCCCTCCAACAAACCGCCGTGCCCTAGCGGGCAAGCGCCAGCCGACGGGGGCCCCGTGTCTGTGATAACCTGTCCTTCCCCGGTGCTGGTAAAGGCCGAGCCGATCCCCGGCCAATGAGAAGGCCACGGCTACCTCCTCATCAAGTTTCAAGTACAAAGCTTTGGCTGAATTTTTCTCAGCACATTCAAATGGAGATAAACTCTCTCTAGTAAACCAACCCTACCCAACACACAGCCATAAATAGAATATCTCCTAAAATTATTATTTCATCCTTTTATTTTTATATCGATCTTTATTCAAGAAAAAGAAAAATATCTTAAGTCTGATAATTTGCAATTAAAAACATTTCTTAAATCAACTGATAATGAATATAGCTGTGATATTTATTATATTATTGATTAATTGAATCTCACAACCACCATCTCAGCCGAATCAAATAACCAATTTAAAATTAACCAATAAAATACATTAATATATGTGATTATTTATTTAATTTCATTTAATTTCAAACTTTTTATATACAATGCAAAAGGATCATCCTGTATTTAAAGTAAAAAAAAAATAATTATAATTAATTAAATTCAACTGTGCTTAATAACAACCTCCCTCCCAAATACTGAATATTATTTTGTTGTTTCTGTCTTTAATTTTTTTTTTTTTTTTTTTTTTTTATTATTATTATATTAAACTAAAATATATTTCATTTCAATGATTATAAAAAATATTTATTTTTAAATAAAGAATTAAAAATTAATCCATTTCATTAAAAAATATATCACCAATATTCCATTTGGTTGATTTAATTTGAAATGTTTTACTACATCAAAAACAAGTTCGTTCTTTACAATTTAAGGGTAGTTTACTAAGAAAATTGAGACATCCTTACAAAAAAAAAAAACATATTTTATTTTATATAATTATTACATTTTTATTTAAAATTTATTTTTAAAAATGTAAATTTCTATTAAATATTTAATCAAACCATAAAGATTAATAATTTAAAAAAATTATATAACTAAAGAGTCTAATGACTTGTACGAATAAATTGTAATTATAATTTTATCAATTTAATTTTTTTTAGTTAACTTATTAAAATAACCTTGATTAATAAACTTCTGAAGAGTTTTTTTATTATTACAAGTGTAATGGAGAAAAATTAATATTTAACATTTTATATTTAGTTAAAAAAAACTAATCAAACGAATGAATAGGTAAATAAATATGTCTTATTAATATTAAAATAAAATAGTAATAAAATAGTAATAAGAACCCAAAATTTGAATTTAATTTTAATTTTTTTTTATATTTAATTATTAAATTTGTATTCTTTAATTTATAAAATAATAATTATTTTAGGAGATAATTCACTTATGGCTTTAATGTATTATAAATATATATATATATATATATATATATATATATATATATATAAAATATGTAATATTTGTTAAGCGCTAGTTTTTTTATAGAAGAATGTTTATTCTTGATGAGTTGATTAAAAGAGCGGCCCTGTATCAGTGCTATATGTGAACTGGTGAATGTGATCTCAACTATACTCTGATTGTATGATTTTCTCAGTGAGCCAGGCTGGTTCAGCCCATCAGTGCCTGAATCCATTGAATAGAGTCGGACCCGCAATGAACTCATTCTGATATAATTATATATCTTATTCTTATAATTATATTATTATTCTTATCTTTATGATTATTAATGATTTTCTGGATTTTTATTTTCGGTATTGTAATTATATTTATCATTAAAATGATAGATTAATCAATTTTCATGGCTCTAAGCCGTAAATGTGGGCCCATATTCAAAAAAAAAAAAAAATTATTCTAATTTATTATTTTCGAATAATATATTTCTTTTCTTTCTATTCCCCCCTTTGAAATTCTTTTCAAGAGTTAGAGTAGAAAAATTGTATCATATATTCATACAAAAGAAGACCTCTTTAAAGGCTTTACAGATATAATTTTGATTGTTAATATTTATATAAATATATATATATATATATATATATATATTTATGAATACTTCATCACAATATTCATTATTTCTATTTATTTCATTTATATAATATATATATATATATATTGTTCCTAAAAAAAACTTTTAAAAATCAAAAACAAAATAAATAATATTAATAATTTTTTCTGGATCATTCATTCATCTTAATTGAACTTACATCATGAATATCTAATATTAAATAAAAAAATAATTAATGTTGGGATTCAAAAAGGAATCCATCTCGCGTTTCTGACACTGCCAACTAAACATACCAACATAGTTCAATATCCAACAAGAAAAGAAAAAATTATTCATATCTTCAATTCAATTTTCATTTTTCTAGGCCCTCTTAATGTATATTATTGAAAATAAAATATAATGCAATATAAACGATAAATGATATACACTGCCAGAACATCGGTTGCATATCGTATAGAAAAATAACTATTTTGTTGCCATCTTAGTTTAAGCTCTCATGATTATATTCTTTGAAACCCGTTTCAACTACTAAACTTCCAAATAAAACTATTAAGTACCTGATTTGGGTATTGTGATTTATTTCTATTTGTATAAATTGAAATATTGTTAACATATTTTTATCATATCATAATCATGCACATTCATGGATCATGTTTTTTTTAAGCTTTGTGAAACTTAAATTAGACATCTTTCTTTTCCTGATTTTTCCTACTCTGGCATCATTTGCTACTAACATGGCCAATTTATTGAATCACTTCTATTAAATATTAACATATACTGCCGTCTTTTAATAGAATACTAATGAGAGGTCTTCTATTAGTTTCTAGTCTACTTTAATAATTAAATTAGGAACGTGCCTAATAATTATATAAAATGAACTGGAATATTAGAGTCGGTATTTAATCCGACTGGAGAGGCAATCATTGAAAACAAATAAAATTTTCGATTTTTTTTTCTTTTGTATATTTATATTTTTGAACAGGTATCTTGCGATGTTCAATAAAAGAAAAAGGAAAAAATTAATGTATCATAATAAATTTTTTGAGAATAACGACAAAGATGCAGGAAGGTTAATTCTTTGTCGATCTCAATTTGCTAATAAATGTTTAATAATCGATATTATCATTGCAATTTAAATATTTATAAAAATAGGATTCCTTTATCCAAATATTTTTTAAAAAGAAAAATCATCACTATTTATTTTCATTTCGTTATTTTTAATATAATAAAAATAGTAAAACTAAAAATATAATTATTATATAAAACGTATTTTTTATAAATTGTTTTAGTTTAATAAATTTCAAAATGAATAAATCAAGGCCTAAAGATATATATTAAATTTTCATAGGAATTATTTTAATTACAAAATTTCCTTTTGCATTTCGAGTCTTAAGAAAATATAGACTATAAGTAAATTTTCAAGTTTATTTAATTTTAAATCGTTCAATTTAACCGAATATTTTAAAAAGAATAAAAGAGATATGAAAATGGTGAAAGTTTACATATTTATAATTTATACGTAAACTACATTTACGTCTGTTAACAAATAAACAGTTTTTAATATAATGCCATAAAAAAATTTAAATAAAACAAATATTTATGTTGCAAAAATATATTAATTACAAAATAAAACGCATTTCGCTATTTAGAAATTTTCATAAGAATTGAACAATTTTTGATGTTGATGCTTTTTGATGATTTGGAAATTTATACGGATTTGATCATCCATAAATGTAAATAGAAAATTTTAATTAATTGTATATATGAAATTTTATTAATGGATGTTCAATCTGCATAAAATATCCAAGTTTTGAAATTAATTTGTAGAAAATGGTAACATTGACTTTAATCTTGAATTTGGAAAAGTTTCGTAGTATAAAACTGTATGATATTTTGTTTTCAATTATTATTTTAACTTAAATTGCTCATGTATTTTTTGAGAATATTAAATTTTTTTCCTTTACGTAATGAATTGTTAATTATATACATATTGAAAAAATATTTTTTATTTCTTTAAAATGTATTTAATTTTTAATTTTATTTATAAGAAAATTTTAAAATATAATAGCTAATGGATTTAATATTAAATATTAACTGTATAAAATAAAATTAAACTTTTAGTGAAAAGTTTTAAAATTAAAAGTTTGATGAGATATCCTATGCACAGTTGGAAATATTCACTATGAATTGTTAAATAAATATAAATATATACTGAAGAAATGCACTAGAAATTACTTCTCAAATATTTCAATCTGATTAATAATCCGAGAGAGCACCTCAAATAAATGAGAATATCAACCAATAATTTGAATATTTCATCAAATTTTCCATTCTCAAAAATAAATTTCTCTAAATTTTTTAAATTTATTTCATTTTTGATTATACTATCAAGATATATATATATATTGTCCGTTTATATTTTATAGAAAGAAATTTAAATTATGATTAATAAATAAATCTATCTTTTGATTTCAAAACAGTTTAAATACGAGGGTGGGATGAAAAGTTTATGGCCTGACCAAGAAAAGCGATGTTTTTAAATTTTTTTTTGCTTTATTTTTCAACATTCAAGATAGCTGAGACCTGTACGATGTCAGCTGAACGTGTGCGAAATATTTTGCCCAACCGTTTGAATATGGAAAGCTGTGTGCAACGTGGTTGCCGCGTTTGCTAACGTTAGACCAAAAACTGCTTCGAAAAACCATTTCTACCGACAATTTGGCACTGTAAGCGTAATCCAAACGAATTTTTGCGTCGATTCATAACTGTTGATGAGATTTAAATCAAATTAAATTAAATTAAATTAATTAGAACACCGTTATGAGAAATGTATCAGTGTTGATGGAGATTATGTTGAAAAATATAGCAAAAAAAAAATTTAAAAACATTGTTTTTCTTGGTCAGGCCTGAAACTTTTCACCCCACCCTCGTAATGTTTATTTTATTAACTAAATTTAAATTCATCTACCCTTATCCTATAGCTTTAATATTCAATTCTTTGATTTTAGCTTACTTTATACAAATAATTTAACTACGATGAATGTAATTTTGGTGATGGAATATTTATTAATAGAAAATGTTATAGAGGATTATTACTTAATTTTGTGCATTTCCCATTTGATAGAATAAATTAAGTTTCCACAAAATAAAATTATTGACTTTTCAACAAGATTTTTTGACTTTTTTATCTCTCATTGAATTTAAAATCTATGTAAAATTATCTTTTACATAGCTCCAAAACTGTTACTTGTTCAAAAACTTTATGATAATGAAAGAAATTTAGAAATGAAGCATTTTTCCAGTCTTTTGGGGATTTTCTGGAACTGCAAAATGTCTTTGTTTTTATCAGAGAAGGTGAGTTTGGAAAATTTATAAATATATTTATCGCATTAGTTTTTTAAAATATTAGATATCTAGTTGAATATTATTACAACCAACTTTTTCCAAAAACGTCTATCAAAAAAGTTAGTCATAATAAAATTCAAATAGATATTTAATAGAAGTAAAAAAATATTTTTATTTTATTAAAATTATGATCAAAACATAGATAGTCATTTATTTAAATATATTATTATATTAGAATTCATAATAAGATTAGAAATTAATGAACAAAACTTATTATATACTTGAATTTTACATTTTTTTTTTGTTAAAAAAAAACAAATTAATTTTTAAATTTTCTTCTTGATTCTTTGATTTAATACATCAATTGAACTACCTCTATTTAAGGTGGGCTGAAATTTTTAAAGAATTTGAATTAATATTTATTTATAAATTATTTATTTTAAATATTCATTCAAAATTTGAAGATAATAGATGTAAACTCTTAACGAGTTAAATTTAATTTTTTTTCTTATATTCTAAAAACAATAACTGCACAAATATATATTCATTGTTAAATTTAATAATTTTATTGATTGTGTTAATTTAACCATTCAATTATATAATTGTTTTAATTTTATTATAAATCTTTGAATATTAAATTAATTTATAATTTGATTTAAAATGTACATTATATTAGTATAATACTATGTACACTTTTATATATTACCTTAGGATTAGGGCAATCTGCTACCATTTTTGCTCTAACATTCCATCGGATTTGCTGATGTTTATGTTCTCCGGGTAATTTTAAATTTTCCCATTGTTTCTGGTAACTTTTGTATAAGGAGACTGGATCAGATCTGTCAAAAGGTTCACCAATTTTCTTCTTTTCATTTAAATTCCATGGCCGTAAAACTAATTAATAAAAGAATATATAATAAAGGAGGTTAATTGAATATTTCTTAAATAAAAATCTTACATTGTGTTTTATTTGTTTTAATATGTTTATTAAATATAGATTCTTTGTTTAGTTCTTGATCATTTTCGTTAGAAAAATCGTCATCTGAAATAACAAAAATTTAATAAAAAAATATTTAAAATAAAATATAATTTTATTTTAGCATCTTACCTTTAGATTTTTTTAAAATGGATTTTAAAGGTTTTGTTAGATCTTCATTAATATTTCTTTCAAATGGTTCTTTGTGATAACATGGCTTAGTCCGTTCATAATGAATCAATGTCTTTAAATCTAAAATATAAAATGAGTAATAATTTGAATCTTAAAATATATACATTTTAATGCTGTATAATACCTCTTAAAAATAGTTCAAATTGATTATCAGGTATATGGCCATATCCTAAATTTTGAAGACATTGACGAACTTGTTTAGGGTCAGGATAACTCATATTTTCACCAATTAATATATTATTATTATTATAAGTAATATTCTTTAAAAATATATGAAAAAAAAAATAATTTAGAAATATTTGATATGAGCTTCTTTATGAAAACAAAATTCATAATTGAAAAAAAATTATCAGAACTAACAACTTGACAACATAAAATATAGATAAGAGAAAACTAGTAAAAATTATAATTATTTAAATTATAAAATAAAATTATTATTTTATATTTATTTAAATTATTTAATAATTTTAATAATTTTCAACATCAGTATATTTTAAAAACATTTAAATATATACAAATAAATATTTATAATTATCAAGATTTCTTAAAAATGCGGTAAATATAAAAATCGTGTAGGGCATAAGGTGACAATTTGTAAATAAATAACGCCTTTAATTAACTATTTAATAATATATTCATGAATATTGGAAATCGAAGAAGAACTTTCTAACGAAACATTACATCTAAAATCTTTGAGATTTATTTAAAATTGATAGTAATTGAATGCGGACAGATTAGATCACACCATCTCTAAAATTAAAACCTTAGTTTTATATAGAGATGAATCGTTGACCTATGTTTATTCTGTGCGAACCAGGGAGGGGGGTGTAATTTAAATTTTTTCTCAAAACTCAACCATTCCTGTTTATCAGGATTATCTTTAAATTTTACGTTTATTATTATTACTTTACATAATTTATTTATAATTAATAATAATTTAATGATCATTTAAATAATTGTGATAAAGTCAGTGTGAAAGAATTAAGGTAAAATAATTTATAATTGTAACAATAATCTTTTATTAAAATCATAATTATTAAATTTATAGCAATGCTGTTACCTTATTGAAATAAAAACACCTAGAGATAAATTGAAAAAATGAAAGTATCCATAAAAATGAATCATGTAAGTAAATATATTCTAGTGGTGGAGCAAGTATTTCGTTTCCAGAAATCAACTCCTAAAAACTCAATTGAGCTCAACCCAGTGGTGAAAAAATAAAAAACCTTTGAAAATAAAGGTAGTTTTTGTATTTAATTAGTGTGATTTAATAATTTTTTATAATTTTCACATTTTCACATTACTTTACTCTTACACGAAAATATCATTACTTTCCTGAGAATTTTTTCAAATATTTAAAATTTTTAGTAATTGCAATTATATATATATATATATATATATTTAAAATAAATATTGGCGCGCTATTTATTAAATTAAATTAATATGGTTTAAAATTATTAAATTTGGTGCTTTATTATTTTTATTTCTAGAATATCACAACATCGAAAATCACTACAAGAAACGATAATAAATTAATTAAATCTTCGTCTCAAGTTAAACATATTGTCAAAATTGTTCAACATAAATTAGTTACCCTGGCTGATTATGAAGTTAAAAGTTTTGGTGTCCCTAAAAGTAAAAAACAAAACTTAACTTCTTTTGCATATGTTCCAACTAGTATTTCTGAGACTGTAAAAATATTTAAAGCTAAGTCGGCACCAAAATTTGCTTCTTCGCCAGTGAGTGTAAATCCAGCCAGTAAAAAGTCGAATGGGAACATGTGCAAAACAAGTTAAATTAACAACTGTTGCTAAAAAATTGAATCGGCAGGATCTTTACCTTCAAAATCATTAATATCTCAGCATATTAATGGAAATATTGGGAGTCCAAAAACGACACAAAATTTAGAAGTTAGAAATCAAAATAAAACAATACCAACGGCTTCAAAAAAATAAAGGAGCTTCTATATTTTTAACGGCCAAATGACAACGCTTTCATTTAACAAACAAATGAATAGGACAGAATGGAACGAGCACATCAAATTCGAGAAAAAAAGATAGATTTAGATTTGAAAAAGAACAAGTATAAATTGAAAAGCTCTACAACGAAGGGTTTTTTACATTCTGGAGTGGGTTTAGCTAATAAAATACCCTCACCAGAATTCAAGAAACCCTTTTCGTTGTTCCACCAGCTAATAAGGAGTTAACAATTCCAATTTTCTGAAAAAATAAATTTATTTTAATACTTTATTAACAATATAAAATGTTTGAATTTTTAATAATATTTCTAAGAATTAATATATTAATTAAAAATTGTGATTTAATTTTTCTAAAAATATCACTTGAACTTTTTGAAAAAAAAATAAACACAATAAAAATTGTTTTAAAAAGTTTCGATTTTTTTTATCCTTAACAAAGTGTGAAATCACGCTAGCATTGTCTACATTTCATTTTTAATTTATTTTATGATTAATTTGTAAAGAATTGATTGAGAAAAAATTAAAATAAATTTTCATGTTTGTTTCTATTTTCATTATATATGATTAAGCTATTTTTTAAAATTTATTTACTTTTTGTTAAAGTTAATAAGTTGACCTGTGGCCAGGTCCGAACCGACCGACGGTTTGAAATAAATTAATTTTCAGCTACAGAAACAATTTCAAATAATTTTAATATAGCTATTAATGTAATAAAGAACAGATATGGATATAAAATAAATATTTTTAATTTTATTTTATTTATAATATATATGTAAGACCAGGCTGTGACGTCATGAATGGCTGGATGACCTCATATAATTTCAAAAACTAATAAAGATGATTTTTCTCGAGAATAAAACCACCACAAAGTGCATGATTCGTGGTGATATGTAAAAATCTCCTCATGTGAAATTTGTTGTGAAAATAACCCTTCCCTTCCTATCGTCGATCGCTAATACTACCACTTCCGGTTTCCGGATTTGCACCAAAAGTTGATCAATTCATCCCACTGATGCATTAAGTAAATAGTACCGGGACCCCGAGCCTCGGCTCGGTACTTAAGTTAAAAAAAATGATTCATTATTATTGGGTTTGGCTGGTAATATTAATACCTGGGATACCGAGCTGTCGCTCGAAAAAATGTTTAGACATTATTATAGACATTTTCATTCTGTAAATTAAATAATTTTATTTCATTTAAATAAATATCTATTTTTAAATAATTTTTCTCTCTACATTATTTATCTAATTCTGACAATATATTAAGATCACACCGGGACCCCGAGCCTCGGCTAGGTAATTAAGTTAAAAAAAAATAATTCATTATTATATTGGGTTTGGCTGGTAATATTAATACTTGGGACACCGAGCTGATATACAATTCTTTAATTATTTATTACAATTATTAAATGTTGCATCATTGCATGGAACTTGGGGTCCTCAATAATACATAAATATGTATTATTAGATATGTTTCTAAGTGCATGAATATTTTTTTTTTATTGGAAGAATGATAAATATATATCGTAATTTATAATTATAAAATATTATTAAAATATATATTTTTAATTTTATTTCGAAATTAAATAAAAAATTTTAAAATATTTTAAATATAAAAAAAATATTAAAACAATATCTTTTAAAAAAAGGCGGGAGTCAAATTTCAATATGAGTGTCATTAAAAGATAAGATTATTTAATTAAAATATATATATAAACAAAAGCAAAATTAAATAATAAAAATTTATAAAAAATAAAAAAAAAATTTGAATTAATATTAAATTATTAGTTAATGACTAATAAGTAATTAATAAAATAAAAAAAATAAAATTTATTACAATATTACAATTATTAAATGTTGCATCATTTTAATTAATAAAATAAAATAAAAGAAATTAAATTTAATCAAAGAACAATGAATAAATAAATATAAAATAATAGATAAAAAAAAAAAAAATTTTTTTCCGCCGGTTTCGATCCTGCTAAGTCGCTCTACCCATTAGACTAATAATAGTTAGATGATGAAAACGACATTTTTTAATCTCTTAGCAAACGTAGATGTTTTTTTGTTTTTGTTTTTGTTTTTTTTGAGAGTGATTAATAAATATATATATATATTTTATTAAAAATAAATATTTTTAATTTTATTTTGAAATTAAATAATGAATTTTAAAATATTTTAAATATATAAAAAAATGTTAATACAATTCATTTAAAAAAAAGCGGGAATCAACCAACCGTATTTTTTTGTTAATAATTAATTAATTAAGATTAATAAATATATATATATATATATATTATTAAAAATAAATATTTTTAATTTTATTTCGAAATTTATTTTATTTTAAAATATTTTAAATATAAAAAAAATATTAATTGAAGTAAAATTGATGACGTCACACCCATATATAATTTTCAATTAAGAAATTAATAATGAAGCTGTAAGTTTCAAGAGATGTGATCAATAAAACTCAATTTTTCTTTATAAATACTATATCTAGTGTGAATTTGAAAAAAATCGTTAGAGCGGTTTTTGAGAACCCATGGTTATATATATATACAATTTTAGCTAGCATAATAAGATAAGATACCAAATTTCATCAAAATCCGTTGAGCCGTTCAGGCTGTACACATCTATACGGACGGACGGACAGACGGAGAGACGCACGGACGGACAGACATGCTAAAAATACTTTTTTCTGTTAAGAAAATGCATGATTCGTGGAGATATGTAAAAATCTCCACATGTGAAATTTGGTGTGAAAACAATACCTCCCTTACTATCGTCGGTCGGTAAAAAAGGCAAAGATAAAAAACTTCGCCGAGCTATCGTGCAATTATCAGTAGAAGTGAGAAATTACACTTTTGCCTGACAATTATAAGAAGTAGGGAAGTGGGGAGGGTAGGGAGTTGGTTGTAAGTTTGGGTGTTGCGGTGCTCATTATGATGAAATATTTAATAAATCTATTTCTAGTTGTGTGTCTTGTTTTTGTTATGCGTCGAGTCGCCACAGATTAAAATGAAATAGTAGAAAAGGAAAAAGATAAAGAAGCAAAAGTGCTTTTTTGAAAATAAGTTGACCTGTGGCCAGGTCCGAACCGACCGACGGTTTGAAATAAATTAATTTTCAGCTACAGAAACAATTTCAAATAATTTTAATATATCTATTAATGTAATAAAAAACAGATATGGATAGAACACAAATATTTTTAATTTTATTTTATTTATAATATATAGCTGAAGTAGCCGGCGTTGCCCGTGATCATAATACGGAGGCTGTGACGTCTTGAAGGGCTGGGTCATATAATTTTAAATTAAGAAAAACATAATGAAGATGATTTTTCCCGAGGATAAAACCAATACATTCGTGGTGATATGTAAAAAAATCTCCTCATGTGAAATTTGGTGTGAAAATAACCCTTCCCTTCCTATCGTCGATCGCTAATACTACCACTTCCGGTTTCCGGATTTGCACCAAAAGTTGATCAATTCATCCCACTGATGCATTAAGTATATATACCAAATTTCATCAAAATCCGTTGAGCCGTTCAGGCTGTACACATCTATACGGACGGACAGACATCATGCTAAAAATACTTTTTTCTGTTAAGAAAATGTTTGATTTGTGGAGATATGTAAAAATCTCCACATGTGAAATTTGGTGTGAAAACAATACCTTCCTTACTATCGTCGATCTGTAAAAATAGTGATTAAAGAATTGTGATAATGAAAATGAAAGATCAGTAAATTATAGAAATATGTAGAAGAAAAGATCAATATTAAGCTTAGGAAAAAATTAAATCAAGGATATCGGCAGAATGGACTTCGGAGAAATATTATTTATTAATTTTAATTTATAATTAAATTTAATTTAAATATAATATATGTTGATTAATCCAATTCAAATTAGCGAGATAGTTGAGTGGAGACACTCCAGATTTTTAGATTTCAAACAACAAAATAAACTTAACTAACTACACTATCAGAGTAATGGACTTAGTATTTATTATGTACATTATTAAAATTCCAGTTTGTTCAAAATCTATAGAATTTATCAATATCAATTAAATTAATATTTAGTATGAATGAATTATTACATTTATACTAAGATGAAGAATTGTCAAGAGAATCTCGAATAAGTTTACGTGATCTAACTGCAATAAATAATTCCCATATTATCTTATCAGAAAACGTTTAAACCAAAAAATATATATAATTTCCCCCAACTTTGGGTTTCTCTCGTGGGGAGTCTATAATAAAGGAGGTGTATTTTTAAATTTAAATATTTTATTAAAATATAAAAGATAATTTAAGTGTACGAAAGTAAAATATGAAACTTAAAAATGATTTGGGAAAAGTTTTTCAAAATAATTGGGGAAGTCAGTCAACAGAAATAGGTTATATTATTTTATTAAATTGTTTAATTTAAATATGTATATTTAATGTAATTAAATAATTATAATTGCAATTTGCATGGAAGAAAAATCAAACTGTCGCGGTTTGACAACTTATTTTTTTCAAGTTATTTCCAAAGGAAAGAAAAAGTTTATTTCTATGATAAATAAAAAAAAAAATTGTATTATTATTTTTTGACGTTATCTAATTTTTTTAAACTACGTATTATATATAAGATTTTGAGAAATATCTAATTTTACTATATTTTGAATAAAAAGATGGCGTTTTAAATCAATTTAGAATTCAACTAAATATAGTTATATTATAATTATTAAATAATAATTTCCAAGGACAAATACGATTCAAGGAGACCTTTACACTTTCAATGGCATTTACGAAATCAATCATTCAATTATCCACATTTAGTTTCCGAGCTGTCAAAGTTTCTTTAATTCGTAATTTGTCAATATCTTCAATAAATATGACCAAGGTATCATAGAATTGTTATTATTCGAATATTAAAATAATAATAAAATAATATGTATTAAAATAATTTTATAGGTTGGTGATAAAATTCCCGATATTAATTTATTTGAAGATGTACCTTCAAATAAAATTTCTCTATCCAAACTCTCAGAAAATAAAAAGATAATTATATTCGGAGTACCAGGCGCATTTACTCCCGGATGTTCGAAGGTATACAATATTTTGTTTAAAAATTTTATAAAATTAGTTTCTTTTCAATTGAAATATATGCATTGATAGCTTATATTTGAATTTTAAATTAGACAATTTGAGCATATCAATTACATTGATTAAATTTTATTCTTTCATATAAAAATATATAAAATTTCATTGATTTCTAGAATTTCTATAAATAATAATAATAGTATAAGCTTTTCTAGATAGATATAAATATAAATTAAAGATTAAATTAAATTCAAACCATTTCAATTATATTACATATATTTAATATCATAGATAAGCTTAGTTTATGGAATTGTTACTTTATATCAACAATAATTACTCCTCAAATAGAATATTTATTTCAAACAATACTTTTCAGACTCATTTACCAGGATATATTGAAAAATATGAAGAGCTAAAAAAGAAAGGAATCTCAGAAATAGTTTGTGTATCAGTTAATGACCCATTTGTAATGAGTGCATGGGGTAATGAGCATAAAGTTGATGGCAAGGTAAATTAATGTTTTTGTTATTTTTTAAATATTACATATCTATTTATAAGAAATATTTTTTAAAAATTTAATTTAATTTTTTTTTTTATTTAATTATAATTAATTTTCAATTTATAATTAAATACACGGAAATATAATTATTTTTATATATTAAATTAATTTATACATTTTAGATACGAATGCTAGCCGATCCTTCTGCAGAATTTACCAAAGCCCTACAAGTTGATACTAATTTGCCTCCATTAGGAGGTATTAGATCCAAGAGATATTCAATGATTGTTGATAATCAAGTAATTACTGAATTAAACATTGAACCTGATGGAACTGGTCTTAGCTGTTCTCTTGCAAAAAATCTTAAAGTCTAAACAAAACAGATCTTTAATATAGATTCTTTGTCTCAACATATTGTTTATTAATATAGATTATTTAATAAATAAATTATTAAATGTAATATATTAAACTACAAATAATATATGTAATATGTCAAGTTTATCAATTTAATTGCAAATAAAATTATATTGAAATATTAAAAGTCTTTCTAGATATATTGCATATAACCATAAAGTTATTTTTTTATAAAGTTACTAGAAGAAGTGTGAAATAAAATTGTTACAGCAAAATCTGAAATTATTTCTTATTTTAAATAATTAATATATAATAACTGTTCAAAAAGTGGCAGACAATCGACCAAAAACAACGAATCGTTGATTCTAAGGAGTGTTTGAAGAATAAACAAAATATCCAATGTAAATTTAATTTCCTCACAAAATTAAAAAAATACTGAATAATGAATAATCGAGATTTAATCATTTTAAAAATATTAAATATAAAACCAATTAATTATTGAATAATTTTTATAATATAATGAAAAGTTTAGGTCCTTTAATTTGTTGTCATACAAATTTTATAAATGAGGATTTTTTTATCTAAACATTTAAAAAATGCATTAAATACTTTTGAATATAATTCGAACTTTATTTTAAATACATATTTATTAATTCATACAGGCGAAAAACCTTTTAATATTGTAATACCTGTTATTATTGTAAAAAGAAATTGATTTAAATCTCATTTAAATTTTCATTTATTAATTAATTATTGTCTGAAAATCACTTTAACAGAATAAATTGAACATTATAATTGGAATTATCCTTCATTTAATGTTTATTTTAATATACTATACTAGGTTGTTCAATAAATTCGCGGAGCGATAAGGTATGGTATTGGAAGACCGTCGATTAACTGAAAGAGATTTAACAGAGGCTTTAGACATTTCATTGGGCACAGTGAGCAATATTTTGTGTCTTAATTTGGGTTTCAAAAACTATGTGCAATATGGGTTGGTTTCTTCATTTCATTTCAGTTCCGCGAACTTGAACAACCTATTATTGCATTAATTTTTTCTAATTATTAAATTAAATAAATTGTATTTTTTTTTTATTAAAAATATTATTTTATAAAAATTATTTTTGAATATTAATATAAATTTTATTTACCTACAAGAAAAACAACTTTAAAAGTTATTATTTCTCTTCTTATATTAATAATATTACTTCTTTTTAGATAGGCCTTGTCAACAGTTTGTAATGCTGTTGCTTGTATAGGATATGGCATACAATTCCCTAATATAAATTTTATTGCAATAGACGCCTATATTACCATTTCATGAAATATTTACTATTACTCCTGAAACGCTCTGTATGAAGTTGCTATTCACCTCCCAGTCAAAATTTTACTAAAGGTCAGTTGGAAGACTTGATTTCTCCTTGGCGATTATTCAAAGGAAACATGATAATCCTTCCTAGCATTTAACATTTCAATTTTAAATAAAAATTTCTCCAGTGCATTATAACATTGCACACGGTACATCCTCAGTAATAAATTTATTTATCTACATATAATATAAAATATATTTTCAATGGATTTTCATACCTATGTATGAATATTCACCAATATTCCTGACAATTTGTATTTGTAAAATAATGAAATTCTAAGATCACTTTTGGATTCAACATGTCATGACACGTGGAGATATGCAAAAAATTTTAAATCTTGAGCTATGTGCAGACAAAAACCTCTTTTTATTTAAATAAATAAAGTAATATTGAAATGGGTGTGTCAGGTTCCAGTTGTATTTTATGATGATTATATCTGAATATATATAATATTACTGAATAAGATATAATAGATAGGGTGACCATATTGTCTAGTGACCAAAACGGGACATTTAATGCCAAAAATGGGACAATTTTATAAAATGAAGACTTGACAATTAGAAGGGGTCTAGGAACAATTTTTTTGTATACCATTATAACTTTAATGCATATTATATATAAATTTAAGTTCTCAAATATTATGTAGTCATAAAAAAGTAAGATGTAATTATATAGTATAGAGTATAGAATAGTAAAATGTTCTTATATAAAGATACTCATTCTTCTTATTCTTTAAGGACAGAACTGATACAGAAATTTAGTTAAATCTAGAGCAGTAATTCTCAACCACTGTGCCGCGGCACTTTTGTGTGCAGCGAGATTTTCAAAGTGTGCCGCCAAATTTTACAAATGTAAAGTTCAAATTAAGAAAAAGTACTTATTTATTTTATATGTATGTAAAAAGGGTAAAATGTTTGTGCGATCAGGCTTTTGTATTTATCTTTTTCTTTGTGTGCCGCCAAATTTTTAAACCGTTAAAAGTGTGCCGCGGTAAAAAAAAGGTTGAGAATCACTGATCTATATAGAGGGATGTATTTCACTACGATGAACATTTAGGAAATAAAATTACAATCTTTTAAAACGATGATCAAAAAATATGAAGAAAAAACAGTACCTACTGTCCCGTTCAAAAGGGTACGTATTGTTACCCTAATAATAGGTAAGATTTTCTTTCTATGGTATAATTTCTAATTTTGTTAAACACTTTATCTTAGCATATAAAAAATATAATTTCTCGGAAATAAAAATGTACTACATTTAAGTATACAGAATAAATATTTAAAAAATAATCTCAATCATAAAATTAAAAAAAATATTAATAGTTTTTATGGTAATGGAAGTTAACTAATTTTATTCGCTAAAACATTACTGATTTTAAAATTCTAGTCAGTTAGACCCGCCCCTTCATAGTCAATAATATAATTAATTAATTATGATAATAATTATTCACCAAATTTGGAGAATTTAAATTAAAATTTTAGTGAAGAAAGCGCCAATTTAGCATTGATTTATGTTCACATATAGCCATGTTAAATTAAAATAGTATTTCTAAACAAATTGCGACTAAAAAAAAGAAACACTTTCTAAATTTAATTCTTAGATATAAATATATTATTTAAAACAAATCTTTTATTTAATTGGTTAAATGATTCTGTTAAATATTAATTTTGCCTTAACATAAAAATAAAATTTCTATTGTAATTATTATATATTTCATTTTTTTTTAATAGTCTATGCTATTATTTTTTATTATTAATATTTATTTAATCAATTAAAATGAATTGAATTATTTCATTTTACTAGTGTAAAAAGTGGCTATCCTGAATTATCTTTCAAGTGTCAATGTATCTAATTTGAAATGACAAATTTTATTTAAAAAAATTTAAGCACAATTTATCAATAAAACACCTATTTCAATAAAATTGTATTCTACTTAATAATCTTCCTAATATTTTTGCTCATATACATTTTCTATCTTATGTATATATATATATATATATCTAACAAAATATATAATTTTAATGATCACATAAAATCGCCGGTCTGTTCACCCAATCCTTTATATAAAGAATTTAATTAATTTTCTCTTTGTATAAATATGTTAACATATGAATCTAGTATATAATATAACAATATTGCAGAAATGGCCCTATTTAATAATCCAATGATATTAATTGGACTGCTAATATCTTTAGCATGTATTATGTCACTAACTAAACTCTTAATGTGTGTCTTTGCTCAAACCAAAGTTTCTAATTTTGATGAATTTCCTCAAGTCTTCGATTGGCTGAAAGAAAATAATCTAGAAAAATATCATACTATCTTTAAAGAAAGAGGTACAGTGATCTTCAATATTGCATGACTTGTGTGTATGATCTTTGGTTCAGAACTTTATGTTATTCTTATTGTTAACTATTATGTTATTATAATTATACAACATTTAATTACAATAGAATTCTGAGGATAACATTATTTTTTAATTAAGCATTTTAGTTGCTTGTATAAAAATTTCAAATTTATTAAATATAATTTATTTATTTTTATTAATTTGAAAATATTGAAAAGAGAGAGATTGCAAATTCCAGTTTTGTGCAGACTTAATATAAATATGAAATATACTATGACATAATTATTAAATAATTCTAAACATTTTAAAAATCAATAATTAACAAATTTTAAAATATGTATTTTATTTTACAAATATATCAAAAGTAAAAAATATAAATAGATTTATTTGTGTGCATATTTTATAAAATAGATTTATTTGTGTGTATATTTTATATAATAAATATAATATTGATCTTAAAATAACGTATAAATCATCTGCATTATTATTATTCTTTGTTTTTCTTTATTAACAAATATAGTAAATTAAATTTTGAATTAAAAATAGATAATATATTTTTTAACATAGTATTTAAAAGGGACAACGGTATATTTTTTTTTACAATCCCAATGGAAACAAAATTTCTACTTAGCAAGTTCAAACCTCATTTCTTCTATCCTCTTTCGTTCAAATATTTCCTTTCTATTTCCTAATCATTATAAAAATATATTATTATATATATTATTAGCAGAGAATATCTATCAACTATATTGTTTAAAGTTTAAGATAAAAAAATAATATTAATCTTTTCCTGTAGTAGCGCATTTATAATCTAATTTATTCAATTGATTTTTAGCTAAATATATATTAATATACCATTATTAGCAATGGTGAATTGAAATTAAATGGATTTTGGTCATATTATAATTAGGGTGACTATACGTAGTATTTCTTTCATATTTTTCAATTTTATCTCATTTTTAACAAACTATAGTAAAAACTAAAATTGGGTTATGAGAAGTTTTTTAATAAGGTGTTGAAAGATCAAAGTTCACTGAATAAGATTACCTTATTGGAGAAAAATATCCCTCTACAACTAAATTTTTTATCTTAGTATTTTAGAATACATAATGTTTGAAGGGTTGAGAATTAGAAGGGGTTTTTGAACTATTTTATTGTAATTTTTTCTTATAATTATCAAATCTTCATTTTATAACACCGTCCCGTTTTTGACATTACAATGTCCCGTTTTTTTCACTTGATAATATGGTCAGCCTAATTATAATAAATGATATAAAATTTATTCCAGAAGATAAAAAAAACATTTACTTTAAAGAATCAAATAGATTTTATTATGTAAATTAAAATTAAACTTAAAAAAAATAAATATAAAATTTAAGTAAGAATAATTTTTAATTAAAACAATAAGTGAATTATTTATATTTTTTAAGTTTAATTTTAGTTTTCATAATAATTTAAAATTTTTCAACGAGTGCGATGGTTAAATCGATTAGTTTAACAAATAAATTTTCATTAAATTTTCAATCACACATTTAGATTTTATATTCAATTCAAATTAAAAAAAAATATATATTTATACTGTGCAATATGTGTGAATTGCATTTCTAGAAATGCAAATTAAAATAGTCATTATAAAACTTATTCCAATTTCTATTAATATTCTATGCTTATATAATGCTCTTAAAGAAACATTAATAATTTTTGTCACATTAAAACTTTAACCCTTAACGTTGGATTATTTTTTGTAAAGAACCGTTAAGGATAATTTTAAGATATAGTGTAGAAATTTATATAACATTAATTTTGATATTTTTCAGATTATTTTTTTAAAATTAAATCAAATTCCACACAGTTCTATTGAAAATATATTTCTTAAATTCATCCTTATAAAACTTAAAATACTTACTTTTAAATGAATTTTTTAATATTATTCACTAATGAAATAAATAATTTAATGAGAGTACTATATCCAGAGAAACAAAGAAAATTCTACGTTTTCACAAAGCATTTTGATACAATTTCATTTTTATCATGTTCAAAAATCTCAATTCATTTTTGATACGATAATGGGTATTTATAGCCTACTTGACACTACATAACTTTTTCAATATATTATAAAAAAAATTATACATTTCGTCGCCATTACAATATATATAAACACCAATTTTAGAAAATAAAATAAAATTAAAGAATAGATCAGTGAAATTAAAGACTGTCCTTTTAAATAAAAGACGTATGCTCTCATATATATAAATTCATTTATTATTTTCTATCCCTAGATCATTTTCTAACTTATTGTGTAAATTTCTCCTTCAGAAATAATACTTATACATTGATACCCTCATCGAATAATTTGAACCATTTTCCGAATTATTATTTTGTTTTATTATTTTATATTATAATATATAGGTAAGTATATACATAAATACTTTTTAATTCAATTTTTTAATAATATTGCTTGTTTCCTTTATTATATTAATGATTTTTAATTTATATAGAAATACAAAATTTTATACAAACACAATTTAATAATTAATCTAGAACAAAAACTATAAATACTAAAATTTTAAACTTTTTTTAATTTAAAATAGATAAAATCGCAAGTGCAGTTTTACCCTTTTAATTTTTCAGAACAGTTCTAATAATTTTAATTAAAATAATATTGATATTGATATTGTTATATTTTATATTTAGGAAACGTAAGATATTAATATGAAATTAATATACCGGATGAGAAAAATTAGAAAAATATTCTTTAAAAGAGTCAGCACCCCTAGAATTGATTGACCCAATTTTGAATGAATAAATTCTATATTCTACTTAATTAAATTCAAATAAAATTATTTATTCAACAACTTTACTTATTAAATAAAAATTTAAAAATTAATGTGAATGGTTTAAATCTTATTATTTGAAAAAATCTTTTTAATTAATTTATCTTTATATATTTTATTTATTGTATTAGAAACTATTTTTTTTATTTATATTTGTATTTTTTTTTATTAATAAATAATGTAATAAAAATTTCATTAATATTTTATTATAATTTTATTTTTCATTGACATAGACTGTAAATTCATCTTAATTATGGGTTCTTTCTTGGCAGATGACATTTGGTGAATGAAACCGTCCTGCATGTTGTATCTTGAGCCTATTGATCTAATTAAGTGCAGGTGGTGTCTTGACGATCGATTTGGGTGGAGGGTGTTGGGGGGTTGGCGGCGACTGCGCCTTGGGGGTGTGCTCTGTCATCGTGCCCTGAGCTGAACACAAGTTGCGACAGCGGAATGCTCGCAACCCGCCTTTGAGCTCTGTCCCGCAGCCATGCATCCGTCCGCGAGCTCCTCCTCAGGTGAGCCCTTCTGACAGCGGATCACCTTACCTATCCATCATTCCCTTCTATCCCTTTCTCTTCTCGTTAATCATTTCAATATTGCATTGACTTTTTCGTAACTCATACAAAATGTAAATTGATCCTTTTTTACAACAAAAATTGAAATGCATGATCCATTTTTGGAATTCCTAAATAAAAATTTGAAAATTTATCCCTCCTCTCTCCTTGAAACGTACAGAAATCACGCACTTTAGGGCCCCTTGGTTGTTGGTATTTGACCCAGATCATCTCTGAATGGAGATGGGGCCTAATGGCATACTGCCACAATCAATAAAACTTTTGCAATTGGTTCAGCTTGATAAATTTCTTAGTAACCTTTTTTTTATATTTTCACCTTCTCTTTTTTTTCAATTATTTTCTGATTTACTCATTAAAACAGCATGCAGAAATATTTTATTTTCAAATTCAATATATAATCCTTTGTGTTTATATTTGATAATTTATAATAATTCATTCAAAAATTAAAATAATCAATTCTATCTTAAATACTCATCGATTCATGATTTATTTTATTTGTCTTTAATTTTTATTGATAAAATATACACACATTAATTAATGATTATTAGTGTTTTAATATTTTTTAAAAAATATATTTGAAATAGATTAAAAGATTTAAAAAAAGATTGAATACAATAAACTTAATTATAAATTATTATGATAAATAATTATAATTATTTATTATTATTTGTTAAATAATAAACATTGATAGATATGAAATACTAATCAATATATTGATCTGCTGATAAATTGTAAGAATTTTTTATTAGGTATAAATTCATAATCTTATTATTTATTTTGTTTAAAAAATACATAGAAATATGAATATTTTTTTACTTAAATTGAAATGATCTAGTTCCTATTTTAGTTAAAACAAAAACAAATAAGAATATTGTTAATTTGTCAACACTTATTATTAATTATTAATTTCGTTAAAATTTTTCTTCTATCAAATAACGTTTTTCATTTGAAGATAATATGTTAGTTTGTTCCACTTTTATTAATATCATAATAAGAAAGAAAAACAATATGAAAATTAACTCATAACCATATTTTTATACAAATTAACTTTAATGAAATAGATTTTATAATGTTAAAAATAATAATTAAATATAGACATGTAAATACGAATAATAATTAATTTAATTACATTAAAAAAGAATATAAATAAACAAAGGTAAAATATAATGATTTGTTCAATATTACTAAAGATACAAAATCTATTTTTTTAAAACTTAATTCTTCTTTACAATTAATATAAGTATTCATAGTAAATTAGATGATATGCAAGGCATTAAACTCATTACATTATAATTTATATAGTGGCACCTTATAGTAATTTCGCTTAGATCTTAGATGCTTGGATCTTTATTGTTTATTATAATTTTATAAATATTCTCTGTGAAATTTAATTTATAATTAAATTTTATATTTATATATATATACCTTTGTTCTTTCTTACTGTCAAGGTCAAACAGATACTTCATTCATCGGCTTTATTTAGAAATCGATTTCTTGAATTTATAACTTAGCCTTTGTTAAATAATAATAAGAATGTAGATAAAATTGTTTTTAAAAGGTTAATAATTATACATCTACAAAATAATGTACCAAATCTTTGTATACAAGATAACCAATGAAAATCCAAGACACATTTCTCTGAATTATAAATTTTATTGTATACACATAAATAATTATAAATATAATATATATATATAAGTAGTTTAGACATTATATACAATTAAATATTATTTATAGTTTTTATCTTCACTTGAAAGAGAACTTATCAACATTTTTTCCTTATTTTTAAAAATAATAAATTATTAAAATTTTCCATGTTTTAAAATTAACAAAAATGACTATAATTTTTTTAATTTTTTCAAAAATTTATCTTTTATCTTCGTCGACTATGAATATAATTAAATACTTATATTATTTCTATCTAAATTTCTCGTAGGGTGATAATGATTTTTTGGAATTCTACTATTATATCATATTATACATTTTTTTATTTACTGATTAAGATAGATTAACGTTAAATTTAATAAAAATAGAGCAATATTAATTTAATTAAAACACTATATAATATAAATGAACTGGTTTGCTATTTATATTTCTTAAGTTTTAAATTATTATATCAAGAAAAATTTATTTTAATTTTTATATTAAATTATTGAATATTTTATTAAGCGAATTATTTACTATCAATTATATATATATATATTAATATTACATAAATGGTATTGACTGAAATTTAAAAATTTTTTTTTTAATTCAAAATTAAATGAAAAGCAAAAGGGTAGAATAAAATAAAATTTACATCATAATCTGTTTGTTCCTTATTCTCTTAAAACTTATTAATAGATATTTAGAATGTGTTTCTAAATATATATTCATTTAACTTTATTTATTCAATTTATTTATTAGAATATAAATTTCAATTTCATAATTTAATGAATCATTGTATTTTTATAATACTTAATAATCTGATGAATATTTATTTTCATAAATTCTTATTTGTAAATTTTTGATATATTTGTATGTTGTGATTTTTAGAATAATTTAGTTTTTAATTATACAATTTTATTTTTGTATATTATATTTCTTAAAATTAACAAATATAACTATAAAATTGAAAAAAATATACTACTATTACTATTTGCTAATAATTTTATTTTTTTGTTTAAATACGAATATTATTTTATTTACTATTGTTGTTTATGTTATTTTCTAGGCATTTCCAGTGTTTCTAGTTGTGCCCAGCTTGAAAGCCTTCCTGAGCTGCCACCCCATGACGAAGCTCGTTTGCAACGGGCTGCACATTTGCTTCAACAACGTTTGATTCTTCGTCAATGGCTTGTTCAACATTCCCTTCATCATCATTACCAAAGGTAAATGTTACTTTAAAATTTAAATATATATATATATATATATATATATATTTACATAAAACTCTAGTGGTTTAGTGGTTAGCATCAAAAAAAAAAAAATTGTTCACCTATGTGGTAAAAACAATAGTGGTTAGCATCATAGCCTGCTACCACACTGAAGACTCGAGTACGGACCTAGAGAAATTCAATAATTAATCATTTCTCTTTAAAGCTCTGCGTGATCCTCAGGGTCTATACGCAAATAATATATATATATATATATATATATATACATAGAAATTAAACTTATTTTATTTATTATTTATTAATTGATCTTATGGGGCAGCATGGCTGAGTGGGTAGAGTACTAGATTTCTACACAGGAAGCCTGAGTTCGAATCCCAGCATAGAACTCAAGATTATATATTTATTTAATTAATTAATAAATATAATAATTTAATTCAATTTAACATCGGCTGCCCCACCGAAGAAGGCAAGGGGAAACCACTTCGGTCAAATTTTCCCATGAACACCCTATGACTCCTGTGGAGTTATTAGGGCCACGACACTTCCGCTAGGAAGTTATCGACAACGAAGAAGAATTGATCTTTATTTTCTAATTAATCGTATTTCTCTTCTTAGTAAATTTGTTATTATTAAGTAAAGTAATGGTCGTACCAGATTTTTTAAAATTAATTTCCATTTATCTATTTTATTTCTAGATTAATTCAACTTGAAGTCACTTCTTTAGATGATGTTTATTGGCTTGAAGATTCTAAATCACGTCCGCAGCTTGGAAAAGATTTTGCTGCTTGGAGTGCTGCTCAACAAGCGTTACCTACCTCAAAACAAGCTCTTGCACAACTGAAAGCTGAATTGTGGAGCGCTGTAGTCAAAACTACCCAACACGAGGACGCCTGGACATGGGGTAACTAATATATTCAATTTCTAGTTTACCCCAGAATTTATAAATATTTTTATTTATATAAAACTTTTAGAGAAAAAGTTTACTGTTCAATATTAAGTTTGGATAAACATTGAAAGTTTTGTTGCATGATTAATGATTTTATTTTTGATTAATTATCATTCAATTTATTTTAAAACCAGACAATTACATGATTTGTACTAAATCCATATAATTGCTTTTTTTTTTGTTTGAAATTTTACTCACTTTCATAAATATTTAAAAAAATAATTATACATAATAACTAAAAGAGTAATTATTTTGCCCATATGAATTTTTATAGAATATGATAAGTTTTTCATTTCTCTCATTTGAAAAATTTTAAATTTTAAACAATTATTCATCAAAATACATTTTCAATTAAAATTAAAAAATGTGATATATTATTGAGTTGTTATTAAAAAAAGAATCAATAGGAGTGTCAAAAACCAGAAATATTTAATTTTAGGAGGAATGCTGGTAGTATCCGTCTCCGTTGCTGGCCTAGTCACCTTAGCAGCAATGACCCAACCTGCACTTGCACCTGAAGCAAAGCACACCCTTCTTCAATATGTTACCGGCAAATATCTCCTTCCAAGTAATTGCAATGTTCATTTTGAATGGGAAGAACCTCAAATGGTGGGAGAAACAATGACTTTCACAGTAAAGGTAAAATAATACCCTTTATATTTTTACCATTTATTCTAAAGATGTTTACACATAAAAAGTGAATCTGTGGCTTTGATTTTTAGTTTTATCAACGAAACGGACAACCCTATCCTATATGCGATACCGACAACCTCTTCGTAGAAGTGACAGAGGGAGCCCGTCGAGTAGCCACCCTTTCGGAACTTGGAGCAACCGATCCCAGTGCTGCAAACGTCGCTGTTGTTAAGTTTACCGTCCGTCATGCCGGCCAATACCGGATTTCCGTTTTAATTGGCAACTCTCACGTTCAAGGCAGCCCTTTTATTAAAAACTTTCTTCCAGGTAATTATTTAACATTTAAATTCTAGGGTTGTGTAACTGAGATCTATAAGACCAAGAAGCAACCCCACTCACGCTTCTCTTTATCTAAGTTAATGATGAGCCTAAATCTCACTTCATCCCCACTAAAACCTTATCCTCAAGCCCTTGAATGTCTATTGTGCTTCAACTACTCTTTAAATTCTTATACCATATTTTATACTTCATGTTTTTACATTTTATTATATTATTAATAATTTAGTTAACCATAAATTTAATTGTAGGCCCTCCTGATCCAAATAAATCTGTCTTTGTGAGACATAGTTCAACAGTGGTATGTACTGCTAATATTCCTCATTTATTAGCTATTGAACCTCGGGATGAATTCAACAATTTATGTCAATTCCTTCCTCATGAAAATCCCACGGATGGTTATTCCGTCAACATTTCTCAAGTAATTTTTTATTATTTTTTTATATTTATTTATTTTTCATTAATATTATTTTATTTTCCCTAGATTGGTGGAGCTGAAGACCCCTGTTGTACAATTTCTTTGGAATATGATCAATCTAGTCATCGAATTAATCTACAAGTATGTTTTCCAACGGAAGGTTGTTTTCATGCTACAGTTGCATATAAAGATATTGTCTTACATAATGGAGATTTTGATATTATTGTCTTAAGTAGTAAGTTGTAAAAAAAATGTCTTTCATTCTTGATTAAAAATCAAAAATTCATTACTTTAAAATATTTATTTCAGGTAATGATGCAGCTTTGGTGAATAAAAATGTAGAATCGAAGAACCATAATATTTGTTACGAGGCCCGGTTAGTTAGTATTCAAGGAGAAAAATTGACAAAACCTAAAAGAGTATTTTGTTATGTTTCGCCTAAACAACTCACTGTTAAAGAATATTTGCTCAAATTCATTCCTAAAAGACTAGTCACTTTTCGACTTTGTCCATCGACAAAAGTAACAATTTTATTTTTTTTAATGATAATTTTATTTCTTATACTTTTAATTATTGTATGATTCATTTTTAGTTTCAATTTCAAAATAATCTAAATAATCAACATAATCAGCCAACTTTTTTTATTGATGATGGCTGTCAACCGAAAGTAGAGCTTATAGCCAAAGATAGAAATGTTATTTTAGCCACTTTCACTCATTTTCTTTTAAAAAACATAGGTAAATATTCAAACAAAAAAAAGATATTTTTTAATGTCATTAATATTAATAATAATAATTATTATTATTAGGTGGTTCTGAAACATTTAAAGATAAACAAGAATTTTTTTATCATGAAGTACGAAAATTTCATCAAAAGCATTATCATGAAAAGCTGCAAATGAAAGTAAATAGAGATAAACTTCTAGAATCGGTAATTAATATATTAATTGACCAATGTATTGTTGTTGTTTTAATTAAAATTATGTGTATTATTTCAGTCGATTAAAGCTACAAAAGGATTTTCAGTAAGTGATTGGTGCAGAAATTTTGAAATAATTTTTCAAGGAGAACAAGGTAATATGATAATGAATGATTCAATAGAGAAACCAATAAATTATTTGCTCAACTATTTATTTTTCATTTTAGGGTTAGATTGGGGTGGTGTACGTCGCGAATGGTTTGAATTAACTTGCGGTGCTCTTTTTGATGGTCGCAATGGTCTTTTCACAAGTTTTTCTGACAACCAACAAGCTTTAGTACATCCAAATCCACGCCGTCCTAGTCATCTCAAGCTTAAGCATTATGAATTCGCTGGTCGTGTGGTGGGAAAATGCTTGTATGAATCAGCTTTGGGAGGAACTTACAGGTATTTTATTTTTCTAATTTAACATATATTTTTTAAAATTATTCAAAAAAACATATTTGTGGAATATTGTGTATTCATGATTATAAAAATTATATTAGACCACAATATGTATATTTAAAAGTAAAATAATTTTATAGATTTTTTTTTAATAAAATTAAAATAATGTATAATTATAAATCTAATTATATTTTTGAGCAAAATAAATAAGTGAAAAAGGCGGAGATTGCATAACGAGAAATTGCATGATTTCTATGCATCTCTAAACATATATTGAGTCATAAAATTGAGAAGGTTGTCTGGACGCGTGACTAGAGTAGTGAGGACAAAATGTCCAATTGTGAATCCATGGACGCTATGGGCAGAGAATATAAAGCAGGACGAGAGGGAATCCGTTTGAGAATGGGAATTGGATAGAAAAGACTCAGGATATGATCAGTGGAACATTGTGTTTGCTGCAGCTAAGAACTTTCCGAGTTCATTACCACCACTGAGATAGATAAATTTTGATGTTGAACTCGTTTAGAAATCAAAGATGAATTATAAATTATTTATAAACATTTAAAATATTATTAATTAATAAATACTTTTACAAGTCATTCGTAATAAAAATTAACATAAAATAAAATAATGTGTCAATTATTGAATTAAAAATATTGTTTTTTTTTTTCAGACAATTAGTAAGGGCAAGATTTACCCGTTCATTTTTAGCTCAAATAATTGGTCTTCGAGTACATTATAAGGTAAAGGATCTATTAATAAATAATTAATAATGAAAAGAACAAGATTTAATATAAATATAATTTTTTATTTTTGAAGTATTTTGAACAAGATGATCCTGATTTATATTTAAGTAAAATTAAATATATTCTGGAACATGACGTAGAAGAAATGGATTTATTTTTTGTTGAAGAAGAATATGACAGTTACGGCCAGTTACTTAAGGTATTTTTTTATATTTCTGTTATTTCATCCCCTATTGTTTATTTATAACATGAAAACACTCTATTATAGCACAAACCATTTTCAAGGAAGCAAACAAATTCAAAAGGATTCAAAGTATGTTGACGACTCCTTTATTTCTGCAAACATATGGACTGCTTTTCACATTAAATAATTTGCTATGATATATAAATTCAAAAATTTTTACATCTATTTATCCTTAGTATAGTCTGCTTCCTTGTATATTGTAGAGATTTATACTATCATTTTTTTTTAATTTACTTGAGCTCCTTTTACCATATGCACAAAATTTTCATTATTGAAGAATATTTTGAATGCCTAAATTATTCTCTTTGTTCTTTTATAATTTTATTAAATTAAAATTTTCAAATAAAATTAATTTTTTAATTTTGAAATTATTACCAAACGTACTTTGTTGCTTGTTTTAACAATATTTTCTTGTTTCGGTCCAATCTAACAATTAATCTCTCAATTATTCATTTGCATGAATGCATGCACAAAATAATTAAATATTTTATTTTCAAGGGTGATATAAATTCTATTTAAAAAGTCTGATTAAATTAGTTCAATAATTTTATAATAATTTTGAATATATATATATATATATATAAAATAACTGTATTCCAATTCTAAGTTAAATAAAATTAATCATCAAAAGAGAACAATTTTTTTAGTAAAAAACTTTGATATGAAAATTTGTTTCACAAGTCCAGTCACATTATTAATATTATACAAAAATTTTAAAATATATTAACAGAATAATAACCTAAGAAATATAATATGGTCGATTAAATATTTTAAATAAAGAATCATTATTATCAGGGACGTATAAAACATTACCTCCTCTTGAAATGAGAAAAATATGCGGAAAATTAACTAATCTGAATGATTGTAATGGATAGTATAAAAATATGTTATAATATGTTATAAATTAAATTATTTTAAAATAAAAATAAAAATCAAAAAGAAACCTGAATTTTGTTTTCAAATCATTGTTAACCTTCCTCATCTTTCAACAAATATATATATTATATTCATAACAGTGATTATTATTTAATATTATTTAAGAAACGATTATTGTTTTTTTCACTCATAACTATGATGAAAATTAATATTATTATTCAGTTCTTAAAATCTAAAATAACTTAAAAATACATTTTTATAATATATATTTTATTAATAAGCCATGTAATGTATTTTTTATTCAATAATTCAAAATATTAATTGTGTTTCAGGTAGTTGAATTGGTACAAGGAGGTTCAAAATTACGAGTACGAAATGCTACAAAATTACAATATTTAGATGCACTTGCCCAGTATCGTTTAGCTACAAGCATCAAAGATGAAATTGAACATTTTCTAAAAGGCCTTAATGAACTTATCCCTGATAATCTTCTTTCCATCTTTGATGAAAATGAACTTGAAGTAAGTGCTTTATATTTGTGTCTTAGATTTTTTAAATTTATATTTAGGGAATGATTTTTAATTGGAATTTCACTCCTAGGCTAAGTTTTCTGTAAGCTACACTGGCTTGCTTAAAATTTTTTTTATTTCATTTAACCCTTTAAGATTTACCTCTAAAAATAGCAAATCTTGGGTATGAAACAGCACAAAGTTCCATTGTTGCAAGATTTAATGCTGCATGTCTCAATGGGATGAAGAACGAAATTCTGATGTAACTTTGCCCCTTGCACCAGCGATCTCGTTAAATTATTTTTTGTAAAGAATTTCTAAAAAATAAACTAAAAAAGTAGCAGTTATTTAAAAGAAGTTGTGATTCATGATTCATAAATTGCCCACACCCTTTATTATATTTGCAAAATTAATTTTCAACATATTATTTATAAAACAATAATTAATTTCCTGCTTCCAAGTATTTTTATAGAATGCTCTTTAATAATTTGTATATATTTATTTATATTTAATAATACTAACCAATATAGGGTTATTGTAGAAAAAGATTATAGCATGAATTTGATTTCTTTTAGCTCTTACTTTGTGGTACTGGTGAATATAGCATTGCTGATTTCCGTGCCCATCATGTTGTGAATGGTGGATCCCCCGAATTTCGACGTATTCTTGATTGGTTTTGGACTGCTGTGGCAAATTTCACTCAGGAAGAAATGGCCCGATTACTTCAATTTACAACTGGTTGTTCACAATTACCCCCAGGCGGATTTGTGGAGCTTAGTCCACGTTTCCAGATAACAGCAGCTCCAACTTTTGGAAATCTACCAACAGCACATACTTGGTAATATTATTATATATAGAAAAGAATTTAAATCAAATATATTTATATATATCTGCTCTTTTTTGCAGTTTTAATCAATTATGCTTACCTGATTATACAAGTTATGAACAATTTGAAAAAGCTCTTCTCCTCGCAATTAGTGAAGGAACTGAAGGATTTGGTATGATTTAATACAAAAAAAGTTATATACTTTGAGTTTAAATAGTTCCTAAACTATTGAATTTATATATATTATACTTCTATATTTATGCATCTAAGCATATTGACATTAGCAGCATTTAACTGATCTCAAAGACAATTTGTTTCTTTCACTTGAAAGATATTAGAAGATCAATAAATAACTAGGCGATATTTTCTTAATTTCTTTTTTTTATTATTGTTGATAATATTTTATTCATTATAATATTTATTTAAATCAATAGAATTCGAAAAAATTAACAAAGGCAGCTTTAAAATGTGATAAAAATAATTATTCATAATATATATTTATTTATTGCATACTTTAAATTTTAGTAATTTTCCTTTTTATAAACATCGAAGTGTGTTTTTAATCATAAGGATTTTGGCGAATATTTTTACGCTAATATACTTAATTTAGAAGATTAAAACTTTGAATTTTAATATATATAATATGTCTAAATTTGTATATATAAATTCGTGCATTCTACTTAACGATTTTAATTTTTTTAAAGTCAATTAATATTTGATATTACAATTGTCTCTATTAGATCAATAAAATAATGAATAGAGTGCTATAAAATCTCTTATAATATTTGTTTTAAATTTCAATATGAAATTTAAAAATTCACATTAGTTATTTAATGAATACACTTCTGCTTTCTTATAAATACAATCATATTTATTTTTATCTTTAGTTTAAGATAAGTAATTGAGCAGTCTTTAAAGTATAGAGCTCAAATTAGAAAAGGTGGCTGTGAATTGACATCATTCGAAGGGAGATGAATTCCCTACTTGATAATTGTACATTTTTGCAAATATAGAATATGAATGAATTTAATATATTATAATCAATCATAAGAATCTAAAATAATTAATATAAATTATAGTAAATTAATAAATATTAATAACCAAAAATTTCTATTTAGCTTACATGAATTTGTATTGTATAAGAAATAGTAATTTTTTAACTGATAAATATAAATATTTGCATTAATTCAAAAGCGTGCCATTCCATCCAAAAAGCATTTGCAACGCATAGAAAATCAAAAAAAAAACAACTTTGACATAAATTTGTAGAAATATTAGCATGAATATTATATTTGTTTATTAATACTGTTTTTAGGATTCTATTATCCTAATATGATAAATATTAAAAAAAATCTAATTAAATTTTTTTTCTAACTAATTCATATTATTTAAGAGTATATTAAAAAATATAACTAGAAATTAAATTTGGTTTTAAAAAATTTTGAATTAACTCCAAAAATGAAGAAAAAATAATTTGATAAATTACCAATTCTATAGGGAGAATTATATTTGAAAAATAATTAATTCTTTATATATATACATACAAAGAATATTTTGATTAATATGAAACTATAGTTTCGAGGTTCTTGTTACATAATAATTTGATTTTATTATATTTTAGTAGATTCATCGAGCCATTTTATTTTTATTGAAAATTATTCATTTTTGTTTATTTATAGTGTATAAATTAATTTTCTACTGTCTTTATTTATGATAAATAAAATGTTTTATTATCTTCCAAATTAATCAATATTTTTGCTATTATGTAAAAGTTTTGTTACATAAAATGTAAACATTCATACAATTAAATTTATATAAAATAAATTTAAAAATAAAACTTTTACATAAAAATAACTCATATATCCATATTAATTTGGAGGGTAATAAAAAATGTAATGTAATTTATCGAGAATAAATAAAAATAATTAATTTATACAATATAAATAAACAAAAATGAATAATTTTCTATAAAAATAAAATAACAAACAAAAATAAATTAATTTTTCCTTTTATTATAAATAAATAAATTTGATAATAGAATTTTTTTTTATTATTTCTTTTTCAACTAATTTAATTATACAAAAAATTCAATTTTTAATTAACATTTGAAGATTTTTCTAAAAACAACATAAAATTTTCGATTGATGATTACTTATTAAATTAAAAATAAAATCATAATTTATTATAACAAAAAATATATAAATAAATAAAAAGTAATCACTTCCTGATATTTATTTCTGCAAATTTGTCCCCATTTAATATTTTATTCTTTGAAACCGTTTTTTTTTAGAAAAGATTCATAATATTCAAGTTATTTTTTTAATGAAAATTAAATATTTAAATATATTAAATATAAATTATATATGTATATATATATATATATATATATATCAATTTCAATTGATGATGTTAATATATGTATATATATATATATATATATATTTATATATATATACATATAACAAAACAAAGGGAACAATAAAACATATAAAGGTAGGATTTAAATATAAATTGTAATAGTGATTTTAGGATATGATTCGGATAAGGTTAATTTGAACCTTACTCATCAGTTTTTGGTAATACATTAATTCAATTGATGATCTTACAGATCAAACGTTTGAAAAATCATTTCAAAACGTATTTATACGTTAACGAACTTTGCCATGATTAAGGCTTCGGTTCCTGATTTTCGATCTTTCTCAGGAAAATATAATACTCTACTTTCTTAGAAGATTTTCAAAATAAATAATAGCTTATCGCTTTTGCTAAATGACACTATAGCTTATCCCCTCTTGGGACCATGAAATTGTGGTATCAAGAATATGTAGGCATTTAGTAAGAATAGATAGAACATTTTTGTGTCCAAATCTCTAAGAAGAAAAAAACTAGTTTCATATATTTGTATTAGACCTAAAAAATTATGTCTAATTATTTTAAGATATCTCATAGATATTGACGCGTTCTAATATATTCGAATATCATATCTCTACATCTAGAAGGTATAGAGTTTGATATCTAGAAGATGTTACTCAATTTTTAAAGGTATTTTGCCTTGAAATTAAATTATTCAAAATTAAACAAATAAATAAATAAAATAAAATAAAAAATATTAGTTATTAAATATATATATATATATTAATGTTTTTATTTAATATTTTAATTAACTGGACATTTTTTCATGTTATTTAATTTTTAAATTTTCTTTACTAATTATAATATAAATCCAGTAAAGTTATAATTAGGGCCGGCGCCAATTTGAATATTTTTTTATTTTTCAATAAAAATGTATATATGCCTTGGATGATATAATAATAATAATAATAATAATTAATTGATTATTATGTGTTGAAACGAAGCAAAATTAGGTTGAAATATTAATATAGCATTGATTTAATTATATATCATTTTCTTAGTATTCATTCGCTTTATCAATTCTAAAATGTTACAACTTGAATGACCATGGCTAGCCCTCAATCTCGTTTTAAACCTTGTTACGGTTCCTGATGCCTTGAATGTTTTAAATATACTTGTATCCCTTATTCTAAACATAATTAATATATACTATTTAAGATGGCTATAGCTTTTTTTAAAAAAATCTTAAAACAAATTGCTTTTGTTTGATTCTAACAACCCTATCTTATTTATGGTTGATCTCAAATCTCTCTTTCAATATTCAAATTTTTCAAAAATTATTCTTCAATGGTAGTTTATTCTTGAGTAGAAGTTGATCTTTTATCAATTTTATCAATCCTTTATACACAAATAATATTATTCAATTTTGTAAATAATATGAAAGATAAATAACCATTATATTTCCATTCATAATCTCTTGAGATTTCAACTTTTTCCTAATAAAATGTAAATTTTTATAGTGTATACTTAATAATATCAACCCCTATAAGTCAATTTTCATTATTGGTTTGAGTGCAACTGTTTGTGGGAAATTATTCTTTAATAAAACCCTAATTATAAATTAAATAGTATATAACTTCATCTTAAAAAAATGATTAAATAAAAATAACGTTTTGAAATTTTAATTTTATTCATCCAGTCATACGAGGGTGGTCTGAAAAGTTTCCGACCTGACCAAGAAAATCGATGTTTTTAAATTTTTTTTTGCTATATTTTTCAACATAATCTCCATCAACACTGATACATTGATACGGTGTTCTAATTAATTTAATTAATTAATTAAATTTGATTTAGTTTAATTTAAGTCTCATCAACAGTTATGAATCGACGCAAAAATTTGTTTGGATTACGCCTACAGCGCCAAATTGTCGTTAGAATTGGTTTTTCGAAGCAATTTTTGGTCTAACGTTAGGAAATGCGGCACCCACGTTGCACACAGCTTTCCATATTCAAATGGTTTTGCAAAATATTTCGCACACGTTCAGCTGACATCGTACAGGTCTCAATTATCTTGAATTTTGAAAAATAAAACAAAACAAAAAATTGAAAAACATCTTTTTTCTTGGCTAGGTCGGAAACTTTTCAGACCACCCTCGTACTTATTAAAGACATTTTTTTAGAATGATAATGTGAGTTTTTATTTATTAATTTTTTTTCTTGTAAAAAATAATAGTTTAAATATTAATTGGGTTAAATGTATGAATAAAAATTTTGAAATTTTGGAAAATCTTTAATGAATATTGGGAATATAATTAGAAACTAAAAAATTATATTGAATATTGTCCAAATTTTTAAATAATCAAATTAAAATGCTTGAATTATTAGATATTCGAAGATTTTAATCTTCAATTCATATGCCTTACTTAGACTAGAACAAATTTACTATTATTAATATATTTTGTGTTTCCTAGGTTTTCTATTAATAAAAATGCTACTCTTGACAAATTCAATTATTTTATATAGAAATTGAATATTCTATAACCAAATTGGATTATTGAAAAATGGCATTTTTTTAACAAATGATAATTATAAATTAGATATATAATCAAAATATGCTTATTTGAGGTAAATTATTAAAAATTAGTAAAATGTCAACGAGAACGATTCTTCATGCGCCGGTCCTAAGACCACTAGGTTCCCGAAATCATATATAATCATGTTTTTTTTTTGTTTTTTTTAATAGAAATATATTTTTAATATAAATTATAATGTAAAAATATATATATTTTATTTTTTCTGTCTCATTTTTCATAATATGTGATATAATCGTAATACTATATAATCAAATACTTGAATGTAATTTTGATTATTTATTTTTTTTTAATTAATTTGAAAATTGAAATATATTTTTAATTCTTTTAAATATAAGTCAATAAATTTAATTTTAGTTAATTGTTTAAATATAATTGAACTTTTCTCTTTTTTAAAAATTTTTATTTTTCTTATAATATTTATATTTACTTCAATTTTTGAAATTGAAGTTGAATATATGATAAATTTTTTTATGATTGATGAGATGAATACGAAATATTAGAGGGATCAGTTTTTTATTTTGTATATAAAAACCCACAATAAAGTTTTTTTATATTTGAAGAAACCGGTAATAAAAAAATGCAATCATTCATGACTTTATAAATAAAAATAGCTTTCCACCCGCTCACGAATAAGAATACTCGTGTATATATATATGACAAATATTGACAAATATAATCGCACGTTCAAGTATTATTATTTTCATTCATATGGTAAATCCACTAAGACTCGATGTTATCTCATCAGCACTTACATTAATAACCAATCCTCTTATGTATTTGAAATCTTCACCAAAATATTCAGGAAATACATTCCTCATAGATAATATCTAATCTTAATATGGTTTGAATTGAAAAATAAATTAATCCACTAAAAAATATAATTACAAAACAATGCAATATATTAGAAAAAAAACAATGGAATTGTTAAAATGCCTATTTTCCCCAACATTTCACCCAAAATGAATTAAATTTTGAAACTGTCAATGTTTGTAACATGATAAAAATCGATATATATAGGTATACGTTACTTGCTTACAACATAGACTTAATTAAAATTGAGAAGAAAGGACCAAAATCTCTACAAGTCGATAGAAATTTTTATAACAATTAAATTTTCTTTTTCTTGTAATTATTATTATTATTATTTATTTATTTATTTATATAGTGGTGAATTTTCAAACTATATTATTCTTTTATAATATAAAAAGAATTTACAATTTAGACAAGAATGAAATTTGGTAATGTTAATATTAATTATTTAATCTTAATATATCCTTATATAGGAATTAAAAAAAGGAAAGATATTCTCAAAGCTCACAATCGAAATTTGTTAAATCAATTCACAAATACTCAAAGTTATTATGGAAAGAGAAAAAAATGTTTTCTAGTATTTATGTATATCTATTATATATTTAAATTTATATATAAAAAATCTGTAAAAAAGTTGTTATAATCGCTTTGATGAAATGGTTATTATTTCTGTTTTTGCTTTAAAATATTCAAATTTTGATTCGTATTTTTTGCATGTAAGTGGATATATTTTTAAATTTAATTCAGGTATATAATAATTACTAATTTATTTATTATATGATTAAATTTTTTTCAATTTTAAATCCGTTGTCAAAAAATGCTGTAAATTTTAAGAAATTCTCTGATATTTTGAAAATTTAACTAACATACATATATCTAGATTTACTTTTGCATAAAAATCATTCTCAATTATTATTTAATTCCCATAATTGTTTAAATATAATATCTAATTTATTTTATTGACTATTATTCATATTTATTAAATTCAAATATGATTAAATTTAAAATTTAATAGTCTGATTTCCTGTATTTTTTCATTTCATTTAAGTATTTGTAAAATTAATTTAAAATTAATTTATTTGAAATATTATGTAAAGTTTTAAATTTATCATGTGTATCATTTTTACTTTTTAAATTAATATTTTAAATCTACATTGATTGTTTTATAATTAATGAGACTAAGACTTCAATTAAGCAGGAACTTAAGTGTCCGACTCCATAGAATATACTATTTAATTGATTCTTTGAAATACGAGTACCGATAAAGGCTCTTTAGATGACAATATTGATTCAGGCCTAGAAAAACCATTTAAGAATTCATTTTTGGAAATATTGTAATATGTCAATTATTATTAAAATAAAAACAGTAAAAAGAATTGTATATAAAATATATTCCAATAACAAAAATAAATTATGTAAATTGTTCTTGATTATTTGAAAATAAAAATATAAATAAAAATTAAAATTCAATTTTATGAGTTATATTATTTATATTCATTTTAATTGATAAATTTATTAATATGCCGATTTATTATAGTATTTTGAATTATTAAGCATTAACTAATCTTGTATTTTAATGTAATGAAATATTTTTTTAAGTTAAAATTATTAATATACATATGTATATAATAATATATTTAAAAGCCATGATTATATATCTTCCAAATAATTTTTTATTTTTATTTTAAGTAAAATTGTAATTATTTTCCAATTTATTAATTAAAATTAAGTCAAGAGTAAATTCTCATATATTTTCAATTCAATTAAGAAAGATTCAAAATTAATTTTTGTCTTGATATAAATTTCATTAAATCTAGATTACATTGATAAATTCTCTTCTCTTGGTATAGAATAATTTATTGGGAAATAAATATTGAAATCTTTTAATGATTAAACAATTTATATGTGTCACTTGTTCTAAAAACAAAATCTAATAACACTACTTATGTGCTTAAATATTATATATATATAATATTTTTGTATATTATAGTATAATATATATATTTTCTTCATTGCTCATGAATTATTTTCTATGATTTGTTTCATTCAAATCATTATTTATTACTTATTTCTTATCTCTATGAAATTTTTTCTTATAAATTATAAATCATATTTTAATTCAATAAAAGCACTAAAAGACGAAAAAAATTAACCTGTTTAACATTTATTTTAATCAAATGTTAAGAAATCCATACAATAAATTATTATATACAATGCATTTTAAAATTTTTTTCCAATTAACAATGTGGAAATTTAGAAAATCGATTAATCAAACCACCAAACTTGAAATAAATTATTTAAATAGTTTTCTTTTGTGCAATTCATCAATTTATTAAATAATTAATAAACATGATTTTAATTTAAATAAAATTATTTTTAAACATTTTTGGGCGAATGAAGAAAATAAACTATTTAAAATTATAATATGTAATAATAATATGTGTATATATAACTGTTGTTATTTAAAATATTTAATTATATTTATTATATTCAATTATTTTTCTTATTTTATTTTATCAAAAAAAAAAAAATATTATTTTTACAATTTATAAATTATTTAATTACCAAACATGAATAAATTAATAAAATATTTGAATATTAAAAAAAATTAATCTATAATAAAATTTTATTTATTCTTTTATTTATTTTGTGTCTCTTGATTTAAATAGTGTATGAAAAATTAAATAAAATGTCTACATACCCTAAAATATTATTTATCATAAAAATAGGTGAAAATATATTTTTATTTTCTTAAAAAACTTTTCATGAGTGAAGTGCTCTACCACTGTACCCTCTTGCGTTATCTTAGTATCCTCAAAAGAGCTTTATACTTAATATTATTAAAAAATAATATCTACTTATGCAATATATTTTTTTTCAAATCTTGATCTTAATGGGAATTCCAAAAAAACTAGTACGTATGATTCAAATTTGTCTTGTGGGTAGTAAAGGAAGATTAAGATGCGCGAATCAATTGTCAGACACTTTCGAAATGGGTTAAAACAAGGAGACGCATTATAACCAATTTTATTTAATTTAGTTCTGGAATATGTAATTAGACAAATTGGGGAGAGGTTAAACGGAATCGAATTAAACAAAAAAATTCAAGTATAAATATAATAGGAGATTCGGCAATTGCAATCATAAATAGCGTAGAAAAATTAATTGAAGCAGGAAAAGAGGTGGGACTAGAAATTAATAATGTTAAGACAAAGTATTTAGTAACAGAGAGGAATAGTATTAACCCACAAAATCTTAATATACAAGATATAGAATTTGAAAATGTAGAAAAATTTAAATACTTAGGTTCTGTGATAACGAAAGATAATATTCAAGATGAGTTTAAAGCGAGGTTACAATCGGGAAACGCCTGTTATCATGCAATAAAGGGGCTTATCGCATCAAAATTATTATCAAAGGGGATAAAAGTTAAAATATATAAAACAATTATTTTACCGGTTGTATTATATGGATGTGAGGCATGGTCTATGACCTTAGGTGACGAGAGTAGATTTAGAGTATTTGAGAATAGGATTCTGCGAAGCATTTATGGGCCAAAGAAAGATGAGATCACCGGGGAATGGCGAAGATTGCATAACGAGGAATTGCATGACCTCTATGCATCTCCAGAAATAGTTAGAATTATAAAATCGAGAACGGTGCGATGGGCAGTGCGCGTGGCTAGAATGGGAGAGGAAAGAATGGCAAAAAAATATATTGGTAGGGAGACCGAGTGGGAAACGTCCTCTTGGAAGGCCGAGGACACGGTGAGTGGATAATGTGGGAAAGGATGTGAGAGAGATGGGAGAGGATAGAGACTGGAAGGTTGTGGCTCAGAATAGGAATACTTGGAGGGGTGTGGTTGCTGCGGCCAAGAACTTTCGAGTTCCGTTGAGTCACAGATAGTTAGATACTTTTATATTAACTTTATTAACAATTAATTATTTATATTAAATATCCAGATAATTTAATTATATACAACGATATATAATACTATATTTAAATATAATATATTTATTTACTTATATATACCAGGTGTGTTAATTGAAATTTGCCGTTTTTTTCGATAAAGAAAACACTTAATTTTCAGGGAATCTCAAAATTTCTTTATTCAAAATATTGACCACACACTTCGCCCATCTTTTAGGCAAATTATGGATATATACATAATCCCAAAAAAACTTTTTCTCTTTCAAGCCAAACCATTCAACGAGCCATTTTTCGACTTCTTAAAAATTAGCGAAGCGCTGCTCTGCAATTGAGTGTCCCATTGTTGCGAAAAGGAGATAGTCGGGCGGGGCGAGGTCTGGAGAGCACGGCGGGTGTGATAATATTTCCCAAGTAAGTGCTTTTAATGTGTTCTTCACCAGTTTAGCGGTATGAGACTGCGCGTTGTCATGTTGCAAGATAACTTTGCCATGTCTTCGAACCCATTCCGGCCGTTTTTCGATCAATGCATGATTCAAATAGTTAATTTGTTGTTTGTATTCACCAAGTCCCACCAAACACAGGTCTTACGGCCAAAGCGATTTGACCTTGCAGTCGATGGGCCGGCTTCACCAGGTGAAAGCCATGATTTTTTTCACTTCGGATTCTCACAATAAATCCATTTTTCGTCCCCCGTGACAATTCGAAGCAAAAAAGATTTCTTTTCGAACCGTTGAAACAGCATTTCACAAACGGTTTTTCGAATTTCCATTTGTCTATCTTTCAGTTGGTGTGGCCCCCATTTTTTATACTTCTGGATCTTTCCCATGGCTTTTAATCGTTGGGAAATTGCTCCTCGAGTCACATTTAGTGTTTGTGATAATTTTTCCTGCGATTGGTTTGGGTCTTCATCCAATAATGCCTGCAATTCCTCGTCTTTTAACTTTTTCGCTGCACCGGGATGTTCATTGTCTGTCAAATCGAAATCTCCACTTTTAAATTGACGAAACCATGTCTCGCATGTTCTAATCACTGGAGCATGTTCGCCGTAAGTTTCTACCAGCAACCGATGAGCTTCAGCTGCTTTTTTCTTTTAATGAAATAAGAAAAGCAACGAATGCCGCATGCAATTTACTTGGTACGAAACTCGACATATTCAATATTATTATTTTTGCCGAATGTGACTTATTTATTTTTGAAGGTTAATGTTTATAGAAAAAATTGACATACATGCCGAATCATAGAAATGTATACGTATTGCTAGACATCTAACAGTAAAACCGGCAAACTTCAACTAACACCCCTGGTAAATTTTAGGATCCAAGTCTCTTTCATTATAGTCTATTTCATTTTTTTGTAACATTCTTGATTTGGGAAGATACCATGATGGAAGCTATTGTAAGTGAAAACTTAAATTATTTTCTAATTTACTTGCATCAGAATACGCGATCTGAGTATTGTATGCAAACCCACTACAAGATCTTGAAAGCCACATAATCATAGTCCTTGGTACCTTTCTCTTTTTGTTGAAAGTCTAATATGCCTGTCCGCGAAGCTGATTCTAAATTTCTACAAATTTTATGACTTATTCTATCTACAACCATTCGGCGGTTTCATTCTACCTCAAATTGGGATAATCGAATGGCTTCTAATCTTTCATTTCATTATTAAGGGACTTTTTTGGATTTTATTTTAGATCTATATATTTTCTGTATTTATAACTTTTCTGATTTTGTATGGAAATTTCTAAACTTATTCATTTTATATTCACTGTCGGATAAAGTGTCATTTTATATATGTAAGTGATTTTACACCTTTTTGCAGTTTTCTACAAAACAACTGTAACTATTCTGATGAAACACGCTCCATCATGGTTAAAGAAAATTATATTTAAAATTAGAAAAATTTTAACAAAAATTTAAATTGCGATTTTTCAAAATTAAATTTCGATTTATAAACTTTAATAAGATAAATTTTTAAGTAAAAACATTCGCGCGGTGAAGTTTCAAATTAAATTGATTTATGTAGATTTGAGAAGAATTAACTTTTTGATATAATAACCGAAATGCGTATAAAGCACCCATTATATTAATAGATTTGAATGAGTTCTTACGTTTAAATCAATTAATTTCCTACCAAATATAACATTTTTATGATTTGTGTTTAGTTTGTGGTGTTTTTACATAATACATAAAAATAGCAAAATTTGAAACAAAAACAATCATCAATTCTAAGAATGATAGCATTATATTCAAGATGTTTCAAAATTTGAACATTTGTCATAATCTTAAGATTTTTAACCCGATTTTTACTAAGTATTCCAAGGGGTTTCAATCTATATTTCCCTCTTGGGGTACTTAATGGCTGATGCAATCTTAACTTCTGATTTCCAAACTTAAAGATTAAATTTCTACGAAAGAATGGAAGAATTTTTTTTTTTTTGTAGAACATTAATAATTCTTATAATAACAATTTATGAATCCTATTGATTTTCACTAAATTTGACAATAAAAAAAATAGTACATTAGTTTGTTTTGTAGGTAGGATAGGAAGAGGAGCATATATAGGGCTTATTTCGCATTAATTGATTAATAAATCAAATATGAGTAAAATTGAAACTTGGGATGCTTATGAAAAGTATCGTATTCAAAAGTACACATAGTGTTAAAATTCATAATTATAAAAAGTTAATGAACCGTAATTAATTAATACATATAGATTTTTAATGTAATTTGAATTATTCTCGAAGTTGTTTATTTTAATAGATAAGAAAACCTCACAATGTAACTGAAATACTTTCTATAAACAAAACTTGCAAAGCTTGATGAATAAATGAAGGGGGATGGTTGGCGCCGGAGGGGCTGGTGCCGAGGGGCGCCGTCGCTGAGTCATCGGCGCCGGGGTTGCGTGTATTATACCCCGAAACCACCCTTTTCGACTCATTCCAGCCTATATATAACCCTTCATTCACGTTGGATCTCTCCAGAAGCGTGCAACGAGTTGGCCGTTGCAGAACGGTTTCGCCTCCTTGCAATCCTTCAGTACGGCTCCTGAAAGTCGCGTTTCGTAAGTTCAATGTGATTCTCAACTTACATTATTTATTATTCTTATTAATATTATTGATATTCATTTGAAAAATACTTACATAAATATATTAATTTCTAATTAAAAAACTTTATGAAATTTAAGAATAATAATTAAATTAGTATAATATTATGTAGAAATTTATTTATGATCTTATGATAAAAAAAGACAGTATCATATTTATTCAAAGAGTTAAAAGGAAAAATGTTTTAATTATTTTTTTATACCATGAAGAAACACTTTACCATTTATTTGAATTCTTAATAAATACAACTTAAATGAAAATATCTATTTTTGATTTTATATGCCTATATATAAAATAATTAAGTATATATTCACCTTTTTTTGAATTATTATTAATTGAATAAAATTTTATTTAAAACCCAAAACACTAGATAAGAGCATATGTTAAGCTATATTATAAAATTAATTAATATTTTAGCCAATAAAATTGTTATAATGCTAACAGGTACATAGGTTCTTCTAATAGAGACAAAATCACTTAAGTTGTATAGCACCTTGTGATTTCATCTCTCCCCCCTCCACGATTCCTTACATCAGGGGTGTCAAACTCATAGGTACACTTGGGCCAAACAAACAAGGTTTAACTTTAGGCGGGCCGCAGACAAATTGAAAGTCGAAAGTCTGATCGCTAAAAACATTTTATCTTTTTTTTTAAGAGACAAATTGCAAATTTTTTAAATAAGTCGAAAGTTGTCGCGGGCCGCGAGTTTGACACCCTTGCCTTACATGAAAAAATAATATTATATTTTTCACATATCACATTTAACATTTCAAATTTAGACCATAATTACTTCCTTTTAATAAGTTAAATTGAAGAGCCGTTGATGCCAAGTATAAATAAATAATATATTTATAAATGTGAAATATATAAAAGATAAATAAAATATTATAAATGATAATATATGTATACGATATACGATACAATATATATATAATGCAGATGTGAATACTATATTCTTTATGTCGAATTTTAATTGTAGTGGTTATAAGATCAAATATGAAAAAACGATAATTTAAAAATATGAGTCATATATCATGTTTGATTGTTAAAATGTTGAATAAAACAAAAACTAAGAACAATCAATTAAAAATAAAATAAATATTTTTCTAAATCACTAAAATTGATTTTTCTATTATTTTAATTCAACTAACTATATTCTTTAACATATTGGAATTAGAATTATTGCAGTTAATTCCTATCTCCTGTTCACACTCATTTTGACCCACCGCCGCCTTCGAGAAAAGGCTTAATGCACGACTCTTGAGGTAGGCGATGCTATTGATCGTGTGACTCATCGTTGACGGAATCTTTTCTTTCCCTCTACTTGGGGTCTAAATTAGAAACGAATTCAACATGTGTACAACTCACCCCATAAGGCGACTCTTTCTAAACTACCATCCTTTATTGAATTCATTGAGATTTGAACATATTAAAAAAAAAACTTGGAAATTCAACATTTATTATTAATCTTATTAAATATTAATAATAATAAAACTTAAAAGAGAAATGGATACATTTATATATAAGATGATGAAGATGGATCAATTGATTATTTTCCATCTGTTCGCCTGTTTTGAAATGTTTGTAATAATTAAATGATCCGCGCAAAATAAATATTTGGCGTGTTTATTTATTTAAACAGATTTAATTTTTAAAAATGATCAAATATATAAGTTATGAATAAATTTAGAAATTAATTAGTACATTAATTATTTAATTCAGGTAATTAATTAACATTGTAAATTTCACAAAAAAAAGAATATTATTAATGTAATATTTATAAATTTTACTATCATTTATATCTACATTTTAATCCTATTATTTTAGAATGAATCATATAAACTATAAAAAATCATTAATGAAATATATTTCTATAATAAAGACTTAAATTTATATGCTGATTTAACAAGGTCTATTAGTTAATATCCCGAAAACGCGTTCTTGGTTTTCAGATTAGTCTATTATTCCTTTTATATGGGACGGATATCTTCTCTATCTAGACCTTGATAAATTGAATAAATAACAGATTTTCATACGTCATTCACTTTTTCTCTTATATAATATATATATATATATATATATATATATTAAATATTAAAATATATTCAGCATTTAGATTACAATCTTAATTTTTTTTAACTGAAATTTAATTAATTAAACCTTATTTTTTATTATAGATGTATAGAAAATTTTAATAAAATTATGTTGATTTCAAAAGGTATGCCAAAAGTCAGAAAACTTAAATAAAAAATAAATTAAAGGTAATAATTTACAAAAAAAAAAAAACAAAACAAAAACAAAAAACCAAATTTAAAATAATAAAAATTAATTTATCATTAATATACTTTAAAATATCTTACCATTCTAATTGTTTTTTTTAATTAGGATTAAATCATCATTTATGTAGAAGAACATATTATTTAAATTATTTTAATTTAATTGTGTGAAGATATAAATTTTAATTTGTCTTGTGTATGTATATACATACAATTACAATTGAACTAATTAATTTTATTTATATTCTTTATACTACTAATGTCTTGAAATTGGTAAGAAAAATTAATTTATAAAATTATTTATTTTTCTTATTACATTTACAATTATATTAATTTAACGATATTTTTTTCAAAATTATTTAATTAAAATAAAATTATTTAATAAAAATCATATTTAAAACAATTCCAAAATATACTTTAACGATAAACCAATTTTTCGTAGAATTTATAATAAAATAATAATAATAATAATACATATATATATATAATGAATATTTTCATTACAATAATAAATAATTCTTAGAGCGAACTTTAAAATAAAAAATTATACCATATATGAGTTACATTCTTGAATTAATATTCATATAAAATATATAATTTTTCCAATATTTTTTGCATATGTTCGTATTTAACTAACTATTATATGAATGATATAAATACTATCTTTCAATTACTAGTGAAATGATGAAAATCATTTTTTTTTTGTATTTCGAAGTATAAATATATTTATATATATATATATATTATTAACATTAAAAAACATGGTATCTTTTAGGAATCGACATTGTTAGAACGAAAGAAGAAAGAAAAAGAAAAAAAAATAAGGAGGTAAAATTAATCTAAAATATGAAATTGCTAGAAAATGATTTTTTATTTTAAATTAAGAAAAAAAGAATAATTTCTAATTATTATTGAAATTTGTATTTTTTTGAAATTTTCTTGCTATCCCTTTGTGAGTTTGTTTTCAAAAAAATAATAAACCAAAGAAAGCAACGAGCAGGACATTTTGGATGCATACCTCATTTAAATCAAACAATGTGACAATTACCTGTTGCCATTGATTTCAATTGGTATACATGGCTATTCTATATCCAAGTGATTTGAATTGAAAGGGTGGGTGTTTGATCGGGTTAGCTATGTCAGAGAGCGATGCCTGTTGTCTGCTCTGCTCTTCTGGTTGCAAGCCAGAGCGAATATTTTTAGCGAGGGCCACGTGACTGCCGCTATCCAATGAAACGTCAGCTCTATTACTGTTCCTAGAAAAGTTGTGGTCACCTTTTATCCAAAAATAATCCAATACATTTACAAATACATGCAACATTTGTTTATTCGAAATATTGCTTTTCTTTTCTCCCTATTAATTCATTTTTATTAGAAATAGTTAATCTGAGAAGCGAGAAACCAGCCAGGATATTGGGCCTTTCGAGAAAAATTATATCTGTTTTAAGACCTTGGCCAGTAATTTTTCTCCAGTTTATAATATTTATTTGTTTATAATAGATGATTGTGGTATGTTGTTTTCTTTTTATTTTATTATATATGAATTATAAATAAATGAATTGTCGTAGTTTTTTAATTTTTTTTTTAATTCGATTTGACATTTTTAATGACATTTACTACAATACGAGGTTAGACTGAATGATACTTTTACTTTTTAAAGGCTGCCCAGTCTTAATTATTTGGAACCACTCAGAGGGTGGGTGTTCACTCCCAAAGAAATGGATCATTTAGGTCGGTAAATGAATCTTTGCGTGATTTGCATGATTTTGATTGATTTTCCCGTAGTAGGTGTAAGAATTGGATGGTCCACTCTTCTATATTTTTTCTGGTGTTATTAACTCTCTATTTTTGCACTTGAACACTCATCCTAATAGATCACTTTAACAAAGATTTTAACTAATCTCTTCCGTTCCTTTTTCTAGATGGGGCACATTTACAGAATTTAGAAGGGATGGACTTGGAACCAGCAACTCAGGCCAGCCTCAATATCAGTGATGTCAGTGAGTATCATTAAAATTATTTTATTTTTTTTTTTAAAAATGATATAAATACATCCTTATTAGAATGACCATCCATATATTATAATTAATTAATTTTAATTTATATATATATATTATTAATTGGCATAAAATCATTACAATTTAATTTAACAAAAATTAATATATTTAAAATATCTTTTTTTCACTTATATTAAAGATATTATATTTATATTGATTAATTATTTATTTTTGTTTAATTTTAGTTGAAGTAATTCAAACAACAGATCCAGATTTTGCCGGAACAGGCATTTTTTCTGGGAATTCAGAAATGGAAGATTCAGGGAAACGATCAGCCTATGTAAAAATTTTAGAACAACCGGCTTCCAAAGCATTAAGATTTCGATATGAATGTGAAGGACGTTCTGCAGGAAGTATCCCGGGCTCAAATAGTACGCCAGAAAACAAAACATTTCCTACTATTCAGGTACCACTCAAATATAATGGGTCATCTAAACAGTATTTCCTGATTTTTTTATCATTTTTGCATGGAATTTTTCTTTATTGAAAATCAATTTTATTTAAGTACATATTGTTATCAATGATCTCTGCTATTTTTCGGCTAGCTTCATAATTCCATCATTGTAGAACTTCTGTGGTTTATCGGCGAAAAACTTGGTGACATAGTTTTCGACTGTACTATTGTTGGCCAATTTTTTTCCATTTTGCAGAGACAGAAACAAATGGTAGTCAGACGGTACAATGTGTGGCATGGCGTTGTCATGGTGGAACAAAACACCTTTTGCTATTTTGGCCTATTATTTCGAATTGCCTGGTCTAATCTGGTCAGTTGCTGACAGTGAAGAACTGAATCGACCGCTTGGCCAGGTTTCAAAATTTCATAGTAGGCGATTCCCTTCCAATCCCACCATACACACAGCATAACCTTATTGGCTGTCAATCCGGACTTGGCCGTCTTTTGTGCCGTTTCATCACGCTTCGACCACGATCGTTTGCTTTTTATGTTCTTGTATTTTATCCATTTTTCATCACACGTTATTAATCTTTTGAGAGATGGGACCTTTTTGTTTCGATTTTCCAACTTTTCGCAGATATCGATACGGTTGATCAAATTTCACATAGTCAATTCATGTGGCACCCAAACATCGAGTTTTTTTGAGTAATCAGTCCTTTTCAAATGATTCCAGACTTGGTGGTTTGGCGTCAGCGATGTCCTGGCAGCTTGCATGCCGGTCTATCATGATCATGTCCAAAATTTGGTCAGCTTTTTCAGTGAGTAGCCGGTCGTAGGCAAAACTTTAACATCCAAATTTCCACTACTAAAACGTTCAAACCAATTACTCACGGTACTTATAGCATCCTCATCGTAAATGCCACACACTTCTCTGCATGTTTTTGATGCATTGTAGCATTTACTATAGTGAAAAATACATGACACATTTCTTCGGAACTCATTTGCGAACGTTTGTAACTTTTAACCAAAACAATGCATAACAAAACTGTCAACACAAGAAATGTAACGTCACATGTCAGCTGTCAAACGCGCGTAAAATTGGTACCAACAAATTAGTGGTTACCGATGCAAGGCCACTAATATCATCTATTGGCAAAAATCAGAAAAAATTTATTTTACATATATATATATTATATATATATAAATTCTTTTGTTTCAATCATCCAATGTATTTATTGACTTTTTTCAGATTGTCGGTTATAAAGGCCGAGCTGTAGTTGTTGTTTCATGTGTAACAAAAGATTCCCCATATAGACCACACCCACATAATCTTGTCGGAAAAGAAGGATGTAAAAAAGGAATTTGTACTATGGAAATTAACAGTGATAATATGACTGTGACATTTTCAAATTTGGGAATCCAATGTGTAAAGAAAAAAGATATTGAAGATGCTCTAAGGATACGAGAAGAAATAAGAGTTGATCCATTTAAGAGTATGTAAAAATATACTTAATTAAATAGTTGTTAAAGTATTTATTCATATTTTCTAATAAATTTACAATAAAATTTTTTAGCTGGGTTCAGTCACAGAAATCAGCCTACAAGTATTGATTTGAATGCCGTTCGTCTTTGCTTTCAAGTATTTTTAGAAGGCAATGACAAAGGAAAATTCACTTTTCAAGTACCACCTATTGTTTCAGACCCCATTTACGACAAAAGTAAGAATTCCATTTATAATTGTTTCCATTTTAGTGATGCTAATTAAATTATTTTAAATTTTAGAAGCCATGTCTGATCTTGTAATATGCAAGTTAAGCGAATGCTCGTGTTCCGTAGCTGGTGGAAAAGAAATTATACTTTTATGTGAAAAAGTAGCAAAAGGTAAAATATTATTGATTATTAATTAGATAAATAAATGAAATTTTAATGAATATTTTTTTTTAATTTTTACAGAAGATATCCAGATTCGATTTTATGAAGAGAAAGATAATATAATTGTGTGGGAAGGTTTTGGAGAATTCCAACCATCTCATGTACATAAACAAGTTGCAATATCATTTCGTACCCCCAGGTATAAGACACTTGAAGTAGAATCCTCCGTTAAGGTGAATATTCAACTTCGAAGACCATCTGATGGAGCAACCAGTGAACCTCGCGCTTTTGAATTATACCCGCTAGATTCAGGTAGGCCTGGTTTTTGGTCTCTTCGAAAGGCTCTTGCTAAAAAAGGAAATTATTCCATGTTCACAAGTATATTAGCCTCCAATGCTGCTTTATTAGCCGGTCCACAAACCAAAGAGATATGTTGGGACACGACAAGAAAATCTCTTAAACGACCACCTACGGAAATGGATGAGCAAGAAATGAAAGAAGATATTAAAATTAAAGATGAAGAGTTGCCAAAAGGAAATAAGGATGAAGAAGATATAGAGGATTATTCTGAAATGCCTAGATGGGAAAAAGAAGCATTCTTAGATGATAATGCAAACATCGAAACATCAACAATTCCTTCAAATAAATTAAATACAGTTGAAATCTCGAATTCAAATGAAAATTCAAAATCATTAAATGAATTGATAACGCAAGTTGCCGAATTGGATGATATCTATTCAGATGCACGAGCACGAATTATGTCTGAAGCAATAAACAATGACAATTTAGAGGCTCAAGTGACATTAGATGTTGAACAGTTCTATAACGAAGATGCTCAAACTTATTCAAGCCTTCAAATGGCTATGAAAAATCCAATTGAATTATTAGAAATGGGTAGATATGAAGATATTAATCCTCGAAGTCCATTAATTTCTATTGCTCAACCTAATAATAAAAGAGAGAATCTTAGTACTGATTCACAAAATAATGATACCAAATTACCACCTTTACCTCCAAAACGTGCCAAAAAAATTCCTCCTACACCACCTACGAGACCTGATCATTTATTAAATCCAGATTCTCCTCTAGATAAAACACTTCCCCCTACCCCAGAATCGGTAAATAAATTTTCAAAAGGAAATATATTTACTAAATTGTTTTCTAAGAAAAAAGGGAAAAAAGACATAAAATCTTTATCAAGAGAAGGAAGTAATGAAAATATTGATTCGGCATTAAGAAAATCAAGTGCAGAAAATATATTTGAAAAGCGTTCCCAAAATAATTCAAGTGGATCTTTAACATCACGAATTCAAAAAATAAATACAACAAGCCTTCCAAATATAAATTCTCAAGTCGAAAATGTTGACTTAACAGAAGCTGAACATTATGCATTATATACATCTGTAGCGCCTCAAGCAACCGCATCTGAATTTGACGAAATGTCTTTTTATTACAGTCCAGTTGAGGGTGGAAAAATATTGACATCGGATTCTTCAAGCAGACCTTTGAATGATTTATTTACTTAATATATAAATGTTTAACTATTTATTATTATTTTTTATTTTTTCTATAACACAACAATATTTAATTTGTTTTTAGGCGGGATTTGTTTATTCCCCTGCTTTTATATATTTACATAAATAATTAATATTGTTTTAGATCCTGACTTAATTAAAAGAAAAAGGCAGAAATTAAGTGGAGAATCATTAAAACATTCAAAAGATTCGTCGGATAAATCTAGTGAGTATCAGCCACTATTTTTATTTTATTTTATTTTTATTCAAATTTTGAAAAAATCCTTTATTTAAATAATTTCCATTTCGAAAATCTATATTTTATTATTATATTGTTAAGAAATATTTTTGTTTTTTTAAATTTATTAGTATTTAATCAAAAAATGTATTTACTATATATATAAATATATATAATAAATATTGTATAATTAATTGTTCGCCAAAGAAATTATTCATTTTTTTATTTTCTTGATAATTTTATATTTTTTTACTTATTTTAAAAATATTTATATTAATTTAAATTTAAATTTTCCAAAAAAAAAAATAAGCATTTAAATTTAAAAGTCATTAATTTTTATTTTCTCTGGTTTCAATAGATTTATTTTTTCTTTATTTTTCTATATGGTGGCTGGTATATAAAAACTAATTTTATTTTAATCACTATTGGATCATTTCATTCCAAAACATTTCCTATTGATTCGCGTGAAATTGTTACAATTATTTAATCCACTATTTTTTTTATTTCTTGCCAAAGTAATTTTAGAACTTTTCTAAAATATAATTATTTTAATTGAGAAAAATGTCTTTTATACATTTTTTTATATGATATTATACATAAGTTTTTAATCAAAAATTTGCTTTAATTTAAAATTAATTTTTGTTTTATTTTTTTATTTTTTATTTTTATCAATAAATATTATTATTATTCTATTTATATAAAATTTTACAAATATTTTTTCACTTTTTCATCTATTTTTTGTGAATTAAATTTTTTCAAGCTTTTATAAATTATCACATTAAATCATAGCATTTATTAGTGCATATATATTTATATATGATTTATAACCTTGAGTCAATTTTATTTTATTAGATTTAGAGCGGATTTTATTTATATATAAATATTTTATGTAATTGATTAATTAAACATAACCTTTCAAATTTTCATATTCCATAACCGAGGGTTGATTTTTTAATAGACAATCAAATGAAAATCGAAATAAATTATTTATAATTTTTTTTTAAATATTATATCTTTATATATTTATTTATATATAATTATAAATTGCTTAATTTTGGAAATAATGAATAGCAATTTGATAACTAATATTTAAATTTATACAATTTATATATTAATAATTAAATATGCTGACTTTAAAAATAAATCAAAAAATTTAAATTAAAAGATATTTAAATTATTCAATTGTTAAAATACTTTTAAATAAAATAAAAAATAAATTATTATTTTTAATAGTATATATAATATAATATATATATATATATATTATATATACATACTAAAAATTTTTTATAAAATATTTACAAGTTTTATTAATTAAAAAATATAGTTTTTTTAAAAAAAAATAATATATAAAAAACTTTCAAAATTGATAAAAAAATGAAAGGTACAACGAATAATATTTTTGGTGATGTAGTTTAATATGAAATATTGGATAGCATTCCATCATATCTATTAATTTATATTTATATATAAATCGAAATTGTATTTTATTTATTGTTTATATTTAAAATAATTTCACTATATAATATATATATATATGAATGTATGTTATATATAAATTGATTTGAAATATCAAACGTTAAAATGATAAAATTGTTTTATTTTTTTTTGCAATTTTGAAACAGTTATATTATATTATATATAAATAATATTTAATATTTATATTGAAAATAATAATAATATACATTTTTTTGAAAAATGTGATTTTCAACTGTTGGACTTATAAACAATAATTTTAATCATTGTTAAAATTAACTTAATTTTATAAAATTACTTTTTATTATGTATTCACATTGAATATGAAAGTTAGGCCTCTGTTTGGTGTGATATAGGAGTGTTATTTTTTGCAAACAAGTTATTTATTGCTATTTATATTTGGAAATGTTTTGTCATTGTATTTTATACTAAATCTCTGCCTTATACATTGTAATTTTTCTATAGAATACATTTTTGAATTTATTTTAAGTTTAATCACTTATTAGAATAAATCTTAATACTTATCAAGTATTAATATAATAGTACCTATAACGTCTCCTTCAAACACCTCTTTATATAATTTGATTTTAGAAATTATTATTTGCCATTTATAGGTATAATGTCTTTTTACTCTATATTTCTTCGTTTTTCCATAGATCATCTAATTTTTATTTCTTTAATTTTTTATTAATCTAAATTTAGGGTCGCCAACTGGCCTTTTTTGAAAACGCGATAGTCCTTTTTTAAATACTCTCGACTGCCCTAAGTGTACCTATTTTTTTAAGGGTGTCCTTTTTTGGAACTTTATAGAGTTGACAACTGTATCTAAATTCAACTAGGATTTTTATTTTATATATAATTTAGAAATTATTTGTAACTAGATTTTATTTATATTTTTTCAATTTATTTGTAAAGACTCAATTTTAAAGGGCTTAATTTTTCAATCGTCATAGTATGATTTATTTTTTAAAGTTCTTTCATATTTTAATTTATTTTTAACATAGATAGGTTCAAAATTTTTTTAAATATAGTAAATCTATAGGGAACATACTTGCAGAAAAAAATAATTCTACAAAGTGTATGTTCTCTTCATTTAATGCTCAAAATAATTTAAGGTAATTTTCTATTTATATATTGCATGTAATTGCATTGAGTTTTGAATTTTTTTGTTTTGTTTTTTAAAGTATGTGTAGGCTTACTTCTCTATGAATAATGAATATCACATTTTCGTTTTAATTATAATTATTCTTGTAATTTGGAGTTTTATTGCACTTGCTGATGATTATTTTTCTTTATCTTTAACTATCCTAAATATTTTAAAACATTAAAGATATCTATATTGTTTGTTATTTTTTGTGATTTTTGAAATATTATATATTCCATTATTTAATATTAATTAGATTATATTAATATATGTGTTTTTTCTTTAGGAGCAATGATACCCTCAAATATGTACACTTTAGGAGGACAGCCTACTGATTTATCTACACACATTTTACATAATGTTAAACATGAACCAAATGGTAAGTTTTAATTTTATTATTTTATACAATGTGTTAGAGTACCATCCTCTTTACTTCCATGTCTCGAATTCAAATTTTCATATTTTTTTCTTGTAATTCATTTATTCCTGGATATAATGGAAATATTTTATAACTTTAGTTACTTTATGTATATTTATTTTATATTTTTCAGATCCCACATCAAATTTTGTGTTTATGGCTGGCAATCAATCTCCAATGTATACTGGCCTGAGTCCCTCACCTTCACCACAAAGTATTGGACGAACGCCTTCTCCTATGGAAACAATTCAACCTTCATCTTATCAGACCATGAAACCGGAAGAATATATGGTGACATCGCATTTTCCACCCCAACAAAATCTTCCCATCGGAATTTTAGGAACTTTACCGAGAGATAATAATTTAACTGGCCTTAATAATACATATTCCCAAATAATTCCTATACCCACACACTTGCTCACTAATAACCCACCTGCTCAAGACCTAGGAATAATCCATAATGTAGATACAATGATGTCCATAAATCATTTACAATCTAGACCAGAAACTATATTAACTTCAAATGCTAATAGTAATACCGCAAATATAAATCAAGCTATGCCAATACTTCCTGAAACCAATATTTTAGATCTCGATAGTCAATCTTACAATATAGCACAAATCGATTCGGATTTCAATGTAAATTTATTTGGAGATAATCTTTCAGAAAATCTTTCAAATCATTTAACTCTATCCGATAGTAAACCTAAAGAATCAGAACAGTGTTCGATGAATACAGATAGTTTAACCAATTTAACAAAAGTTACTATTCAAGAATTGTGTACTTTAAATAGTATATATAAAGATTCAGAACCACAATAATGAAAGATTAGTAATCAATTTTATTAACCATTTTAAATTTGGAACAATACTATTTTTTTACTAAAATATTCAACTTTATCACCAATTATCTATGAAAATTCTTTAAATTGTTAATAAAATTTAATGAAAATTAATTTATTTATTCTTCATAGTAAAGTTCATTATTAATAAAGATCGTTCATTTACATTTTATAGGCAATAATTTTTAACTCCGTAATTTTATTTTTATTTTATAATAAAAATAAAATATCTTTTGTATTTTATTTAATATTTTACAATGTTTCATTTAGAATCAACAATGCATTTATTTTTATTGCTTCCTTTAGAAATGATTGACCTATTATTTTATAAAAATTGGGGGGATAAATCTTTTTAAAAATATACCTGATATTCTGAAAGGATTTTGGAAGTACATACATAGTATGTATGATGAAACTATATTTTAATATGAAGTTGTTTAAACTAGTGATTTTAATTTGATTATTAAACAAATATTATTTTTGTTTTATCCTAATTATAGAAGACTATGCTATCCACAAAAGTGTCCATCAATGGATTAATACTCTTTTATCAATGAAAAATAATTTAATATATATATATAATTGAATATTAGATTAAAAATTATTAATTAATGATGATATTAAAGTTTTATCTTTGTTACATATTTTTAATATTTTATAAATATAAACATTTTTTTATTGAAAAATAAATAATTATTTTATTATTGTTGTGATTGAAATGTTTGAATTTGGAAAGATTTGTGTGATCATGATAAAAATATAAAATAAATTTATTTTATAAAAAAATTATTTCTATTAGTAATTATAGTAGTCTTGCTTTGAAAACAGTTTCCAAATGACTAATTCTATAACTAAGGAATAGATTTTCTATAAATAAAGTATTTTTACTATTATATTGAGCAATAAGGTTTTAATAAAAGTATTATATAATAATATTTATTATTAAACGCATGTGCAATAACCAAGAATTGTTTTAGTGTTAAATTTATAACACATTTGTAAAAATTCAAAAATTATAGGAATAATTGAATATACTTATCTATTATTTTTCGAATTATTGAAATATATAATATATACTCGATAAATGCTCAAAGAGATTGAAAATTCAATATTCCTAAATTTTTATTATTATTAATATACGGCATATCAGCATTTCATGCTATTAACGCCATATCAACATTGTATTGGCATTTTATACAATTTTTTATTCCTAAATTTAAATATGGTTGTGAACTTCAATAATACAGTTTAATATATAAAAGTGAATATTTTAATACGTACATCTGTTAGAGATTGGATAAATGAAAAAAATAATATAATTAATCAATACGCCGAAATCAGCCGAAATAAAATGAATCTTAAAAGGAAATTTTTTAAAAATCATGTGAATTTTATTGTATTTTTAAGATATTATATACTTTGTGTCATATGATTAATTTAATTTCTGTAAATATCTCTAAATCAACAATAATTAACCTAAAAAATAACACATCTTTAAATATATGTGTTAAAGCTTTTATAATTGTTACATTTATAATTAAGAGCTTTATATAGTGATGAATTTTTCTTAGAATATTTTAATTTGATCTTGTTAATTAGTTTAGGATATTCATCTAGGGTTTTCCATTAAGAGCGACCGAACTTTAAATTTAAATAAAACAAGTTGTGTGAGATATTAGTTTTATTTTTTTTTGACAGAGAGGGTATTCAAATACATTTTGTATGGAATATATTAACAAAATTTGCGTCGCGACTTGGCTGGTCAGGGTACATCTAAGAGCTGCATTTCTGGCTGATTCCATGACATTATATATAGCCAAGTACGTTTTCGGAATCTAGTTGTAATTATTTAATTACATTAACTTCTAAATTTGACACCTGTAATATTACTATGTTATACAAGTTCGAACGCCTCTATGGGAAAAAACCTTTATTTTATAATTTGTATGAATTAATAAATTCATACAAATTATATTTTTAAATATATATATTTATTATGTCTATATCAATTTAGTATTCTTTTAATATACATAAAAGATTAATATTTGAAATTTCTATTTTTAAACGATATTCTAATAACTTACGATATATATATATATATAAACTACTGTGATAATTTTTCGAATCAATTTTTGTTATTAAAACAGATCTCAAATTAAAAACACTATTCTAAATTTTGAATTCAGTTGAAATAATATATATCTATATATGTATGTATAATCTAATTTGCAATTATTGAAATGACACTGTTTTGTTGGACATTCATTCTCTGAATCTTTATTGACCCATTGTCTTTCAACAAGAGTTCTTTTAGTTGTTAAAAAATCATTTAAAATTCAATATTTTATAAACATAAGTAGTTTTTAATCAGAGATCCACAATTCTAATTAAGTAAAATTGATATTTATTTTTGGTTGTAGTAAAATGAAATCTCAATACTATTTTTTGTTTTATTGTTTAAATCACAATATCAATACAAGTAAAATATCAAGTAAATTTCACCTTTAATTAAATAACAAGGAATTATTTTATATTTTTCTACTACACAACTATAGAATCTTGTTGAAATTTTGTAAATATTTTGTTAATATTTTTTTTTGTTACCATATGTTATTTTTAAACCAAATTCATGAATATGTTTGAAATTTTTTTATAAATATTAAATACTTATTGTTATTCACACTGTTTTACTTAATAATAATATTGAATCATTTAAATGGACAATTTTAGATATTATATACATGTTGATATTTTTTAAATAAATATATTTATAAATTTTTCATAATTCAAGTAATTATTTAAGTCATATAATAATTATTTTATTGTAGAAACTCTGTTTCATTTGACTGTGATAAGTAATAATTATATCAAAGCAAATATTTTGAAAATAAATTTATTTCTTGTAATTTTTCATATTATATAAAAAATTTACTTTTCTATTAAAAAATTATTACTTTAAATTAAATATTATAGATATTATATGTAATAAAATTTGTTCAATTAATATATTCTTTTATTTTTAACAGATTTTTTATATTCTTGATATTAAAAATTTTAAGTAAAAGATAATTAATAACCACGATTAATTTAATGAGTATTTCACTAATTCATAATAACTAGTTACCTATATAATAATTTTTAGGGAAAAATAAATATCAATGAATTTAAAAGCGCATGCTCATAGACTGGGGTGTTTGCATTAGAAAGTATGAATCACATACCATGAATAATGCATAAAAAAGTGATTTTAAAATTTATAAATTAAAACTTAAATCTTTAGAAGTTAGTGTGCAGAATATTTATTACAAATAATATAAGTGTTTAGCTTTTTAAAAAGAAAAGTAACTCCTTTTCAGGAGATCAATGAAAATTCACACCAAATATGGATTATATAATTTATAAATTATTCAAATAATTAAAAATATATATATTTTAAGTTCGTTTTGATAGATGAAATTTTTTATTGTATTTATTATAATATAATTAATATAATATATATATATATATATATATTATATATGTACATTATAATTTAGAAAACGGATACACTTAGTGTCGTTTTCGACTTGAATTTAATTAATCGAATAGTACTATCTTCTCTTTCAATTATTCTATTCTATTCGGTGAACTCGTTTCGTTTTTTAGCATTTTTCACTAAAAAGGAAATGTAGTTACTGTCAAATGTCAATTGGTTAGTGCATTTGTGATTCTCTATTATTCTAATTGTTTTAATTAATTATTAATGTGAAAAAGAAAGGAAATTAGATTTTAAAACTATTTTAAAAGAATTTACACAACAAAAACTTGGAAATATGTAAATTCATATATTAAAATCTTATAATCAATATATATATATATATAAAAATATAACACAACAAATAGACACTTAATTTACCATATCAGGTTGAGTGGAAACTGAACTCATATTGCAGGGGTGTAATAAGGATTACTGGACGTGTTAGAGTATTTATCTGTTTTTATAAATCACTCCAATCTCTTAGTAACTTATATTAAAATTCAACTGTTAAATTATACTTTTGTGAATTGAAATAGTTTTATTGAAGTGAGATAACATTTTATAAAATGTTCAACACAAATTTTCTCATGACCTAAATGAGTTCAGACTTTTGGTTTTGAATGAGAATTTTTGACAACACTTTTCAGGAAAAAAACCGGTTTTAACATTCATTCGCTATCCAATGCCATGTTACTATGGTTGTTTCTTGACTTCCAGTGTTTCTCCTTTATAATAAATTTTAATTTATATATATATATATATATAATATTTAGTTTACAATGTTGATTATCATATATTATATATATATATTTATATATCAGATAAAAATTATTTAAAATTAAATTACATGTATATATATATATACAAATATACAATTGTGACTAGAAAAAATAATTTGAAATAAATGATACATACTACTGGAAGATATTGTAAAAATTAACCTAACATATTAATAAAAAAATTTTCTATAACCGCTTGAGCAAGTGTTGCTTTCCTTGCAATAGCAATGCCATATGCAGAATCGCCTTGATCATTTGTCGCTAAAATATCTGCTTGTCTAAGAATAAGTTCATTTGTTGAGTGAGGATGATCTCCAAAGCATGCATGCATTAAGGCTGTATTGCCAAAATTATCGCGATCAAGAACATTTGCACCATGATTCAAAAGATAACGAACAACATCATGATGACCACCAGCAGCTGCAAGAAGAAGAGCCGTCTCCCCATCAAAGCCTTGATGACAAACATTTGCTCCATGAGAAATTAAGGTCTATAAAAATGAGAATTATCCGGATTTTAAATTAAAACAATACTATCGTCATTTTTTTTTTTTGTAACTGAACAATTAATAACTTAATTATTAGATTGTGCTGAAGTTTAAACATGATCATTGTTATCAACTCATCATCTAATTAATAAATTAAAGATTTTTTTATTTATTAAAGTATTTACCCGCACAACATTAAGTTGTCCATAGGATGCAGCCCACATTAGTGGAGTTAATCCATTTTCATCTATAATGTCAACATCCGATTTTAAATCAATATCTCGAATCTCACCCTGTCCAGCTCGAATATGAAGATTGATTTCATCTTCCCCGGGACTTAACGTTTCAGTTGGCATATTTCCTCTCTGTAAGTTTGTAAGAACTGTGGTGGGTTTGTAGGGCTGGAAAGCACTTTTTCTTGAACCATCATTCCAAGCTGAAGGGGACCAACAAGAATTCTTTACTCCACGACTCGATTCCATTTTAAATTAATCGTTTTAAAAATGCACAACTGTCAAAATAAGAGTTTATATCCATTATATATTTAAAATATTTGATTTAATAGTTTTATATAAACATATATAAAAATTACCTCATATATATATTGATTTTATATATTTATATATATATATATATATTTGAATAAATCTTTTTCCAAATTTAACTCTCAATACTGAAAGAATAGTTTGTTTTTTCTGTATAAGTTTTTTTCAGATACTTAGAAAAGAAAGTGGTATTGTGATTAGACATTTGTTATATTTTGGAGTTGATTAAAATATTTTGGGGAAAAATTTAATTTAAATAGTAAACACTTCAATCAATGTAGTTTATTATGAATTTAGTTTGACAAGTCTGTCAATTGCTCAAGTTCTACTGTGATTTGTCATTTTAAATAGAAAAATTTAAAAAAAAATAGTTCACTTTCTAGATGGAAACTAAATTATTTTTGGAATTGAATTCCATTATAATAAATTTAAATGATAAGTATTTCAATTATATAATTAATGAATTTATACAAAAAGTGTGAAGAATTGAAAAAGCTGAAGTTTTTGAAATACCTCTTAAAATTTAAAAGCTGATTATTTTATAAATATAAATTAAAATGAATTAATTGTTTTTTTTTAATATTAAAATCTTTGGTAGTGACCAGTAGTGACTAGAATTGGCATTTGTCACTAGAAAAATGGCAGTTGAACTAATAGCGATGTTTGCGCCCCTAGCGGGACTTATAGGATTTGCAAAGCGAGGAGTCTTCTTTCATTCTCTTAGAGAAACTCAAAAGCAGCAAGGATACTTCTATCCCAACTAACATTTTTCAGGCAATACTCGATTTACCAGATCGTAAGTTTTCATTTTTCATTATTAATTAATTTAAGAGAATTTCCTTATTATGATTTTCCATTTTCAAATTCTTATAATTAACTTTTTCATATATTTTTTTTATTTATATGATCGTCAATCTAAATTCATTTAACTAATCATCATCGCCATCTTTCACTTATTAGCTACCTAATAACAACTTAAACTTACTTTTTTTAGTATTCACTCCTTGCTCACATAAATCTTTATCATAGTAATTTAGTTTGCCCTTATGGGGTATTTTATTTAATATTTTTTTAAAAATAATATTGAAAATTATATATATATATTTATGTGAGTATATATATATATATCTATGTGAGTATCTATATATATATATATATATATATATATATTTATGTGAGTATCTATATAGTAATTATTTCACTATTAATAATGTTAAAGAAAAATGTATTTTAAATTCTTGACGTTTCTATCTACACAATTTAAAATTTCTTTTTTACATTGGTATTCTTATTTGATAAAAATTTATAATACATCTACTTAGATCTTAGCAACAATCACCTTTGTAAATATATTTTCCCTTTTACTAATTGATTGGTAAAGAAAAACCTTGGAAATGAACAAGTAGATCATAAAAGGCCAAGAATAACATTTAACTGTTTCATGTTTGACCTAAATTGATATACCCTTTTCTTTTTTAGCGAGCGAGAAAAAGAGAACTAGTGATTCTAGTTAAATTTCTCATGAGTATTCGTGGAATTCGATTTTCAAACATATCCAATTGGGAATTTCATTAATTATGATGACTGAAACCCAACTAAACTCCAATCATTTATCTACCTTACCAACGATGAACACTGTTATCAATGATAAAGTGTAAGTTTTTCTAGAATAAATTTTGTAATTAATTATATTTATATATTTAATTCTATGAATTCCTTTCTTTTAGCGAGAAACTCGATGATAAAGGATGGAAAGCAAAATTAAAAATACCTCCAAAAGACAGAAGAATACAAACTAGTGTAATTAATTATTTATTTTAATCTTTCTTAAATGTATATTTATGTATTCTTTGTTAATTGTTTTGTCGACTCAGTTTCATTTCAATATACAATACAAGTAATATATTAAAATAATTAATTTTGAAAAAGTTGCAAAATATAAAAAAAATTATTGGATAATAATATAATCTCTACGGCTATTTTTATAATCTATTTAAATCAGAAAAAATTTAATAAGATATAATAGGATTTTTAAAGAAAAAGACTTGAAATAGATTTTTCTAATAAATTTAACACTTAAAACTTTTTAATTTATATGAATTAATTTTAAATTAGTCCCTCACCAAGGAATTAAATAAAAATTAAATTTAATATTTATTTCATTTGTATATCTATATTTATTTTTAATTATAATTAAATGTTCAATTCCGAGAACAAGAGGATTATTTATTCTCCTACTAATCACTATATAAAAACTAAACAATATATATATATACATTTATATGTAAACTAATTTAATATAACAGAAATCTAAATTTATAAATTTAATTTAATATATATCGAATCAGATAATTTTAGAAATTAACTCTTAATGAATAATATATATTATATAAATAATTTTCGATATTTTAACATTAAAGGATGTAACCGATACAAAAGGAGTTGAATTTGAGGAATATTGCCTTAAAAGAGAATTATTAATGGGTATTTTTGAAAAAGGCTGGGAAAAACCATCTCCAATTCAAGAAGCTAGCATTCCAATCGCTTTATCTGGCAAAGATGTTTTGGCTAGAGCTAAGAATGGTACAGGTAAAACAGGAGCATATTCTATACCTGTTTTAGAACAAGTTGATCCAAAAAAAGATTACATTCAAGGTAAAAAAGAAACATTGAATACATCTTGATTATGTAATTAATATGATGTGTCAATATTTCAGCCCTTGTCATTGTGCCTACACGCGAATTGGCTTTACAGACTAGTCAAATATGCATAGAACTATCTAAACATATGGATGTGAAAGTTATGGTTACTACAGGTGGCACTAATTTAAAAGATGACATTATGAGAATTTACCAAAAAGGTATTACTCAATAAATGTTTTATTTTCAAATATATTTTATTTAATAAATTTTTTTATTCATATATTTTTTACTTTTTATGCTATATTTTTTTTTTATTTTTTTATCATTTAACTATCGGTTTGTTAATTTATCTTTTCATTCATTTTAGTAGAAATTTCCTTTTATTTAAAATAATTCATCAAGACTTTGAAAAAGTTTCAAAAGCAATTCGATGAAAATATTCTTTTATACAAATTTTATATAATGAAAAATCCTAAACACGAACTTATTATATAAATTAACAATTGTATTATTATTTAAAAAAACAGTAGAATTGTTATTTGAAAATCATAATTATAATGAGAATATTTATTTATCATATTTTATAAACATATGCAATATTTTTTTTAAACCTCTTAAGAAATCTTGAATAAATCAAAAGATGGTTCAAGATCTTAAGTTGGATGATTTATAAGTTTAAATATAATTTAAGAGTATATGAAGTGTTTTTTTTCTTGTTTTAGCATTTGACAAGTGAATATTTATCATTTTAACCGTTGTATCCAAATTCTATTATATAAATATAAATAGTTTTAATAAACTTTTGAAATATTTTTAATTTTGAATCTCAGAAAACCAAAAACAACCCGATGTTAACTTGGTGACAGTTAAAACAAATTAAAAAGAAATATATTTATTTATTATTTAATTATTAGTTACTATCAATAATATGTAAGAAAGTCCCATTGTATAAATAATATTATTTATTCCTGTTGATAAATATTTTGAATAATATCTAATTTTTTTGAAATTTTTATTCTGTACATTTACACAATTTACATTACAAACCTTAAATTTAATTACTTTTTTACTAATATCAATTGTTTAAAATTATTTTTTAGTCAATTTTTATTAGAATTATCTAAAAAAAATTTCATTATTTTTTAGTTCAAGTTATAATCGCTACTCCTGGAAGAATACTTGATTTAATGGATAAAAGTGTTGCAAATATGGATAATTGCAGAATTCTTGTATTAGATGAAGTAATTATTTTCAATAAAACCATAAGTTTTTTTTATCTTTTGATATTTTAATTATTATTTCATTCTTTAGGCTGATAAATTATTATCTCAAGATTTTAAGGGTATGCTTGATCATGTGATTTCAAGGTTACCAAAAGAACGTCAGATTTTGCTATACTCAGCAACTTTTCCTCTAACTGTTAAACAATTTATGGTAAATATTATCTTATTAATTCTTTCTATTTTTTCAATTTATTTTTTCTTTTTTTATAGGAAAAACATTTAAAAGAACCATACGAAATAAATTTGATGGAAGAGTTAACATTAAAAGGTGTAACACAATATTATGCTTTTGTTCAAGAACGACAGAAAGTACATTGTCTTAATACTTTATTTTCAAAGGTATTATTTATTAAGAATTTTTATTTATTAATTAATCATTTTTAGATTTCATTAAATATATTGTCTATAAATTTCAGTTGCAAATAAATCAAAGCATCATTTTTTGTAATTCAACTCAGAGAGTAGAATTATTAGCCAAGAAGATTACTGAATTAGGATATTGTTGTTATTATATTCATGCCAGAATGGCACAGGCCCATCGAAATCGGGTTTTTCATGATTTTAGACAAGGACTCTGTAGAAATTTAGTTTGTTCAGGTAAAAAATATTTAAATATATTATTTACAGCTATATTTTTTGTTATATTTTTAATATCCTTTAAAAAACGTTTTTGTTTTTATTAAAAAATATATAAGATATTCGAAATATAAAGATGAAAAAGTTAACATTAAAAGATGTAACACAGTATTATGCTTAATACCTTTCTCTTATATTTGAAATGTAATTTATAAAATTAAATACTATTTTTTCCATTTTTGATATTCTTATTGAATCGATGTAGATATAGATGGGTTTTTGGCTTAAAAATAGAACCAAATGTTTTTTTATAACCATCCATTTTATATTATATATATATTTTCATCTCATCTATATTCCATCTCTACTAAAATTTCTCTATAATAGTTATCAAGTTATTAACATTCAACTCTACAATGCATTGCAGGCAGGTGAAATTATTTGAAAAGAAAATGACTAATTTATAATATACATGTAAATAAATAAACCTACCTTCATTTATCAACCATTCTGATCATCTAATTCAGCATACATAGATACATCATAGATACATATATATATATAATATAATATATTAATATAATGATTAAATAATTTTTTAGTCACGAGTTTTTTATATAATAAATTTATTTTATAAAGATAAGATAGTTTTCTTTATTAAAATAATAACAAATTATTGATTATATTTTAAAAAAATGTTTGATTCTCTTATTGAATCGTTATTAGTATAAATGACCAAAACAAAAGATTCCATTCCCTTTACTAATTTATTTAGATCTATTTTGTAATCTAATAAGATTTGTTTCATTTATTTATTCCCAGATCTTTTCACAAGAGGTATTGATGTCCAAGCTGTAAACGTTGTAATAAATTTTGATTTTCCGAGAATGGCTGAGACATATTTACATCGCATCGGTCGATCTGGAAGATTTGGACATTTAGGTATCGCTATTAATTTGATCACCTATGAAGATCGTTTTGCTCTGCATCGTATAGAACAAGAACTTGGAACAGAAATCAAACCAATTCCTAAAAAGATTGATCCTTCATTGTATGTTCCTGAACCTGAAGAAAATCAAGGAAATGATGTGGGAAACGTGAGCAAATAGTGTACTTATATGATTGAATAAATATTAACGATTTTCATCAATTGCGATCACGAGATCGATGAAGATTTTTTTATAAAAAACATTTTTATACACACATAGAATAATTAATTAATTACTTATGAAGATATATAAACTTTTATTTTATCAATTTATCTCGAAAAGAGAATTCTTTGTTTAAATATCTATAATCTATATTTATATCTATACATCTAGATGTAGATATAGATAACATTATGTATTTGCCTATATCTATGATCTATCCCTTTATTTATATTAAAAGGGAAGTACGTATAGCTATAGAAACATTATCAAAAAAATTTGCAGTGATATTACAGCCCTAAATTGTTTTGACAGAATCACTTTCTATTTAGTTATAATGCATTGTCATCTTGTATTTTAACATCTTTGGATCTCCTAAATATAAATGATTTTGTCAAAATTATAAAAATGCTGTAATTCCTTGACAATATTGGACTTTTACTTTAAATATATTTTTTTATATTTGAAAAAAATTGAAAGAGCATATGAAAGATTCTTCTACTGTGGTGAACATTTTTCTTCAAAAGTGAGCAGTGATTTTATAATAATGCATCTGACAAGATCTGAAGACCTTTATTGTTTGTCATTTTAAATCCTCGTACATTGGAAGTGAGAATTAATATAATTCGTCCAAATGATGCATTTATCATTTTAATAATCTTATTAATATTTAACATTTTATGATGATATTCTTCTTCTTTCATTGAATAATTTTAAAAAAAATGCTAATTTCATTGAGAAATGATTTGTTTTTTTTTGAATAATTACTAATTTATTAGAGATCCAAATCAAAAATGTTTTATAAAATGGCAAATTATAAAGCTATATTTTATAGAAGATATTTTATCTTCTTTTTTGCCAATCCCTGTCTATTGTGCTTGCAATAGATTCAGGAAGTATGCTTGACAAAATTCACAACAAACTTTTTGGATTTTTCTATATTTTTCAAGCATAGGTAATATTTTCCTCAACTTTTTCGAAGCCATTCTTGACCAAATTTTAAGCCGAATTTTCAACAAATATATCCTTCAAAGGATTAAATTATTTTAAAGAAAAGCTTTATTTTTTAATCACTAAAACTATTGATACTTGAAAAAGAAAAAAAATTTGGTGATTTCTTATTCTTTATTTTTATATACAAATATACATAAATATATATTCCTATATATATCATTTTTTTCAGTTTAATTACAAGATCCAAAAGTGATCCGAATTTATAATATTAAATTAAATTTTTAAATATGTATCCAAAATTGGAATAAAAAAAATTTATATTGTTTATATTATATCATACTGTTGAAATTTTAATGAAATTTTTTTCTTATAATACATTTTTTCAAAATTATTAATTTATCTAATCTAATTTCTATCCTAAAACCGTGAAAAATTACATTTTTTTTAATTAGATGCTTTTTAATTTTATTACAGTGATTATTAACCTGATATTTTATATATATTTAGGGAGAATATATATAGAGGCTATACTCCTCCTAAACCATATATTCTAGATAGATAATTTCGTTGTTATAATTCTCTTTTCTGGCCAGTAATTAAACTTATCAATCAATTTGAAATTATATCAAATAATATTTTATCTTTTTTTTTTAATAGATATTTCACGCCAAACATAATTTATTTCTTTTGTAAGATCATTTACTTGTATGAATAATTTTTCAGGATCCTTTTGAAAATTATTTTATAAAAAGAATAAAAAAACTTGTCAAAAAAGTTATTATAATATTATCTTTAATTAAATTAATAAATCATTTTGAAATTTATATAAGATTTGATTCATTCATTCCCTTTTTTATATCCTTTCAAAATCCAAATTTTATATAAAAATGACACAATTATATAAAATCATAATATCATATACTAGTAGAATAGTAAGAATTTTCTTAGTTTTACATATTTTTTATTTTTTTTTATTCAATATTTATAATATTTGACACATGATTTATTGATTAAAACTTATCAATGTTGTTGATCGATATAAATATATACATGCACGTAATTAAAGTAAAAAAAATATTCAGGCTTTTTAAAAAAAAATATTTTCTTAAATTATTTTTATTATATATTATAAATTAAATAATAATTCATACTGAACTAATTGCAAAATTAAAGGCTGGAGAATATTGGCCAACATGATTTGCATTATCAGGGATATTCCTAAAAATTCCTTCAGCTGGTTGTATCTCCAATACGCATGTTTGATTCACTGTTTTATGTTGTGGCTTAAATTAAACTTAAAATATTAGATTGTAAATACGGTTTAATAGATAATTGAGAGACACTTATAGTAATAGTACAAATAATTAAAAAAAACTAATTACCTTGGAACAATAATTTCTCTTAAATAAGTAGACAAGAATCAAAAAAATCATGATCAGTGTTATAATAAAACACAGAATAAATAAATTATCAATGATTTTAGAGTTTGCATCCTCAAATTCTGGATATTTCGATAATTCGATCTTATTAATTGGAATTCCAAACTAAAAAATAAAAAAATGAATTGTTAATTAATCGTAAATTAAATACATTTAATAATGATGATCTCTAATGGTAACGAATGTAGAAAATGTGGTAAGATCTTGACAATGATATCCTATTCAATTTAACTTCTTATAATATAGAATGAAAATTAAAAAGAAAAAATAAGAATAAATGCGAATATTATTTATTTTAATCTTTTTATTAATTAATTCTATATATATTTTATATTAATATTATTAAATAGTTTTAATTTAATCGAATGATTGTATAATTCAAGTGCAGAGATAAGTTTTTTGTCCCCTAAATATTTTCTTAATATCTATCTATCTATATCTGTGGCTTTACGGAACTCGAAAGTTCTTGGCCGCAGCAACCACATTTCTTCTCTAAGCTTCAATCATCCAAGCCCTACCCTCTCCCATCTCTCTTTCTAGTCCCTTCCTTCATTGTCCACCTACCTCGTCCTTGGTCTTCCAAGCGTACGTTCCCCAATTGGTCTCTCTATCAATATGTTTTTCGCCATTCTTTCCTCTCCCATTCTAGCCACGTGCCCTGCCCATCGCAGCCTTCTCGATTTTATAACCCTAACTATATCTGGAGATGCATAGAGGCCATGCAATTCCTCGTTATGCAGTCTCCGTCATTCCCCGGTGACCTCATCTTTCTTTGGCCCATAAATGCTGCAAAGAATCCTATTCTCAATCTCAAATATTCTAAATCTACTCTCGTCTGTCAGAGTCATAGACCATGCCTCACACCCATATAATATAACCGGCAAAATAATTGTTTTATATATTTTAATTTTTATCCCCTTTAATAATAATTTTGACGCGATAAACCCCTTTACTGCATGTTAACAGGCGTTATCCGATTGCAACCTAGCTTTAAACTCTTCTCGAATATTATTATCTCGTAATTACAGAACCAAAGTATTTAAATTCTTCTACATTTTGTATGTTAAGACTGAGTGTTAATAACTATTCCTCTCTGTTACTAAATATTTTGTTTTAGCACTATTAATTTCCAGCCCCACCTCTTTTCCTGCTTCGATTAATTTTTCTACGCTATCTTTAATTGCAATTGCCGAATTTTCGATTATATTTAAGTCGTCTGCGTAACCTAATACTTGAATTTTTTTTTTAATTGGATTCCTTTTGATTTTTCTCCAATTTGTCTAATCACGCATTCCAGTACTAAATTAAATAAAATTGGTTATAATGCGTCTTATTGTTTTAACCGATTCCGAATTTCGAAATTTTCTTAATATTAATTTTGAAAATGTTTCCAAAATAAAATTATAATTTTTGATCGTAAAAATATAAAATAAAAGATTTTGTTTATTCATAATTAATTATTCATCTTTTTCAAGTACATAAATATTATTGCTATTTATATGTGGGCTTATTTTTATTTTTTTTTTCTATATAATTTATTCATAATTGTAATTCAATACAATAAAATTAAGACATTTAAAAATTAGAAAATTGTTCTCTAATTAAATTGCGCTCTTATCCCATTCAAAAAAAAAAAAGAAAATTGTCCCAATTTTCAAAAATAATATTCAGGTTATTGCCCTTGTAAAATTGACATTTTCAATGTCCTCATTCAGATAAAAATACCTGTTTTACGAAATCGATATTTTTTTCTATGATTATTCTCATCTCGGATCCTTGAACTAAAATATCTGGATATCTGTGAAGAGCAACTACATAAGTGACTTTCAATTGACAATGTCCTTTCGTAGGGGAGCCCTCCACCTGAGAGATGAGACTTTCTGTAGCATTTTTTTTAAGCCATTTCTTGATAAGTTTCATTCTGTTTTCCAATGGAAATTGCTTCTAAAAACAATACAAAAAAAAAAATAATTTTAACAATTCCCTTTGGAAAAATAATCATCTACCAAAATAATATAAAATTAGTTTATTTATTTAAAAATTTTCAATGATTATTCTTCAATTTAAAAAGGAAAATATAATAAAAAATATTTTTACATCGATTTTCTTGATACTTATGCTTTTTTGTACAAGCGTCTCAATGTTGTGAAGTACTAATTGAAGTAGTACTCTTCTGAATTTGTAATCGAGTCCCGTAAGAAACCAATCAGCAGATGTCAAGGTGGTATGGAAGACAATTGTGATGAGAGAATTTTCCAGTGAATGTTTCTTCAGGTACCATTGACTGACAGAACTATACGGGACATGATCCAATTGAGTTGAGATTATTAGAGAACCATTATCGATACCACAAGAAGAACGTCCATCAAATAACTAAATACATTAAGATAACAATTGTTATTTAAAATTTTAAACATTTTTTTTTGAACTAGTGTAAGCATGATATTATAAATGATTCAATCCAAAATTCTGTTTACCTCGAGAACATGATAGGATTTATAATATGGAACTGTGGTCGTCGTAAATGACTCAGTCGTTGGATTAGTAATAAAATGGATACCTTAAAAAAAATTAATATAAACATATGTACAGGATTCTTTCCAAGTAGACGATTAGAAACATTATATTCCTTGTTTTATTTAAGATATTCTTCTATTATATTTTAGATATTGGTTGTTTTTATAAAAAAAAAAAATGGAATAGGAAAATTTGTTGACTTCAAACAGGGACAAATTAAAAAATTTTATTCAAATTTAATAAAAAATTAAATACTATATATAATAATAAAACAAATCCTATTTTTCACATAGAGAGAATTATTTTTTAATCTTCCCCAAAATCTTAAATTATTTGAAGCGTTTCATATGATCTTATTTATCTTCTTTCGGAGATCAAACTTTGAAATAAATCTGTCCAACCAAAACGTATATATATAATAATATATACCTGTATATAAAAAGTCTTTTATTTAAATTAAAATTTATAACTTTTTTCCAATATGAAAAATGAATTTGATAAATTTTAATATGTTCTTAATAAATAGATTGAATACAAAAATATTATTTAACATTTTTTTGGATTTTGAATATTATTTGGATTGAATTCTCTCTCTCTATTAATCATATGATTTTAAATGGTGACTCATGACATAATATTTATAATTTAAAAAAAAAAATTTTTTTTAATAGCACATGGTGTTTATATATATATATAAGAGAACATGGAGATAATTAAGAAAATTAATCGGGGATGGACAAAACAATATATATAAATATATATATTATACCTTTTGATTGAGTTTTGATTTTTAGAGTGGATTTTTGATCCTTAGTTTTTTGATTCTTCTTGATGATGATGGATTCAAAAAAAGAATTTGTCGTTTTATTTTGTTTAAAATTGCTTTTCATTTCAGTTGAATTTATAATTATATTTGAAAATTCGGTGGGTAAAGTGTTTACATATTGAACATGATTTATTATTGTTTCTATATTTTGGAAATTTCTTTCGCTTGAATTTTGAAGAATGTTTTTTGAAATAAAAGGAGTGAAATTCGTTTTATTATACACTCCAGTTAAAATAGTTGGCGATAATGTTGTATGAAATTTACTACTTGTATTATTATAGGTTTCGTTAAAATTAACATTGAAAAATGAAGATATTGTGGAAGTACTACTATTTAAAGAAAAGTTATCTTCTTCTAAAGGTTTTTGAATTTTTGGATGATTTGAATTATTAAGTGTGTTTCTGGTGGGTATTGAAGTGGAGGACAAGAAAGTAGAATTCATTAATGGTTCTTTTTTAATCAAAAAGTAAGTTTCTGTTGCTATTTCAGTGGATGGTTTTCCGATATTGACATCTATGATAGAAGGAATCGTGCTAGAATTAATTAATAATGTATTAATGTTAGATTTGTTCAATTGTGGTTGAAAACTTTCATTCATCTTTGGTAGAGTATTTGAAAACATAGAATCAAGTGTACTTTCGGATAATGATCTTTCTGTAGTAAAATTTGTTATAATTATATTAATTTCTGTTTCGTTTAACGTTATATTAGAAATATATAAAGTACTACTAATAGTACTTGATATTGAAGATGAATTTGTTGAGAATGTATCTTCAGAATATGTGTTTGATGATAAATTTATTGTTTGTTGGGTAGAATTCAATCCAGAAGAAAAATTTACTAAATGTAATTGTGTAGTAGTTGGAACTAAGACCTAAAAAATCATATTTATTAATAATCAATATAATTACTTTTCAGTTATATTTATTAATGATAATATTAGAAATGTGAATACTTACATTAATAAATTCATTTGAATTATTTTGAATGAAATTGTCATGATTGGTAGAATAAAGAATACCATTCATTTCGTTTGTATTTGTATTATTCTTCAGAGCTAAAAATAAGAAATAAAATTAATTATATTTTCATATAAAATTTCGTTTTTAAAATTTTTCTTTTCTTTTACCAACGATTTTTGATTCATTTAAAACTTCATTTACAACTGTTGTAGTGTTCCCTATTGTAGTTTCACTGGAATTACTATTATGTGATGAAAAATATGATTTTGTTACATCGATTGATTGTACAGACACCTACAATAATGAAAGAAAATTCGCTTTAATTTTATTTTTATTTATTTCAATATAGGATTTTGTGGTCCTTAACCAAATACATAATTTATAAAGACATAATAATGAATATAATGTAATGCAGTGCTCCACAACCTTTTCTTACCTACGGCACACAAAAATTGTTTCTAGAATTTTGCGGCACATCAAAAGCTGAAATATATATATATATATATGTAGGTTTGTATGTAGAAATTAATTTAATACGTTTGTTTACGCGAGTGTGTTATAAAGGTGACAAGCGCTTGTATTTATAATCTCAGAAAAATGACACTAATAGAAATGACAATAAACTTACATATAAAATTATGCGGATTTCTAAAAGTTTCATTTGATCGCGGCGGCACACCTGTATCTCCTTTAAGGCACACCAGTGTGCCGCGGCACACCGGTTGCGGAGCACTGATGTAATGTATGAGGACAGGTCAAAAGGTCCGTGACTTTTTGAATGAAAGAGAAGTTTTTGGATAAAAAATTATTTTATTTTTCATAGTAGTCTCCTTTGTATGAGCTCTATACACTTCGTCCAACGTTTCTCCAATTTTTTTATCCCTTCCAAAAAATAAGATTTGTCGAGGACATTAAAATGGATTTGTTTGTGAGATGATTTCATCGTTGGAGTCAAATCTCTTTCCGCCGAGCCATTTCTTCAGGTTTGGAAACAAGAAATAGTCACTCGGGGCTAAATCCGGAGAATAGGGCGGATGAGGGAGCAGTTCGTATCCCAATTCATGGATTTTCATGGAAATTCACTTTTTTCCATTTTCTTCTCAAACAACGAGGTAGTATGTTATTAATGAATGTCAAACATAAACTAAAAGACTCAGCTGGTTCAAATTTCGACAGGAGTGTGAGCTGATAGTTGCCTACTGACAGGAGCAGTGTTGACATTTCATTTAAGAGACGGGAAATTCAAAAAGTCACGGACTTATTGATCTGCACTCGTAGATCTGAATTGTCTATTATCTATGTCCACCATATTATTTAGCCTAATATTGAGTAATTTGTATATTCTTTTTTAATTGATCTTTAAAACAAAATTATTTCTTATTGGTTAAATAGAATATCTAATTATGTTTATTACATCAACTCAAAATATAAATTATTGAAACCCACCTCAATAGAATAAAAAATAGTAGAATTTTTATTAATTAATTAAATTAAAATTATTTTATGCTGAAATAATAAAAATTGAAAAATAAATTCTATAAACAAAAACTAATTTATTATTTATATTTTGTGCTGAAAAATTTAAAAAAAGGTAGATGGGAGCAGCCTTATCTAACAATTATTTTTTATATTATATATTATATACTAGTTATTTTATTTTTTAAATTTTTTTTATAGATAAAAAAATATTTTTAAAATAAAAAATACTACCGTTGGTTCAGTAATATTCGAAATTTGGTCATATTTCCAAAATATACTTGTTTTTAGATCTAAATTTAATGGATGATGTGATGATTTATCTAAAAAAAAAAATCAAGTAAAGAGATATTTTTAAAATAATTATATGTATTGTTTAAAATAATTTTCTTTAACCCGTCATGATTCCTAATTTTGTGAAATAATTCTGGGTTGATATTTGTATTGTTTGTTCCAAATTAGAATTATTTTGAGAACGTAAATTTTTCGAATCGAATGCCAAAGCATCTGTCGAAGTCTCCGTTGTTTGTTTCACGGCTGATGTATACTTTGTTAAAAAAAGATCCCATTTCTCCTTATTTTGCGAATTCCAAGCTTCTGTTGTTTGTTTCACAGTTGAATTTGTAAATTTTAAATTAATTTCATTGGTTTGTGGAGTAGAAGTGCTAATATTATATTCATTTATCATTTTCATTGTCTGAGAAGAATTGTACTCATTGTAATCATATTCTAGACTAGGTTTTTCAATTTTCGATCCATTTAGAAAGGATTCGTCTACTGTATTTAATTCCGATGGATCATGTAATTGTGGTAAAATTATCAAAGAACTGGAAGCGGAATAATTTTCAATTGGACTAGAATTGTAACTTGAACGGTCATGCCCTTCACTTTGATTCATCGCTATTGTCTTCACAATCTCTATAAAAAAAATGTTTTTGTACATTATAATTTTAAATTCAAATACTATATTAATAAAATAAAAAACAAATGAAATTAATAGATGTCGAAAGATATTTTAATTATTTCATTAAAAACTATCAAAATGGCTCCGGTCTAGAAAGAATACTATCTGTTAACATCCGATATGCGGACGATACCGATACTGCTTTAATAACATCTGACCATCAACAAATGCAGTCCTTGCTTGAAAGGGTCAATGCATTCAGCGAAGAATGTGGTCTTAAAATAAATAAGAATAAGACAAAATACCTTGTTGAGTCTAAAACCACCACACAAGGACCACCGTTGATTATTGAAAATCGAACAGGTCAGGAGATTTAAATACCTTGGCACCATAGTCAACGATGAATGGAGTTGCACTGAGAAAATTAAGAGCAGAATCGAACAAGCGAGAAGTGTCTTCCTCAGAATGCGCTGTCTGCTGACCAACAAGAATCTGAACCTTCAACTGAGGTTAAGGATGGTTCAATGCTTTGTGTTTTCGACATTCTTCTAAGAAGTGGAATCAGATTCTAAACAAGAATCTATGTAAAAGAGTATACGCATTCGGAATATGGGTCTATAGAAGAATGCCCCGAATCTCCTGGGTAGAAAAAGTTAGCAACCAGAACGTTCTGCCTACCATGAACAAAACACCAGAACTAATGTTCAACATAAAGAGACGGAAATTAGAGTATCTGGGACATGTTCTTCGTAGCGAGAGATACTCAATGCTCCGTCTTATAATAGAAAGAAAAATATGGGGAAAGCGGAGCGTCAGAAGAACATCCTGGCTGATAAACCGACGTCTGGTCTGTTTCGGGCAGCAGTCATGTTGATGGTCAAACTCCGAAGGGAGACGGCACCTTAAGAAGAAAGAATATAATATTTGGATGGGACAACTTAATTAAATGAAGTACAATTTTTCAAAAATAATTAAATTTTTTATTATTTCTATTTAATTACAATAACAAATAAAATTTATGAAAAAAAAACCTCTGACTTTTGTACGTCCTACGCCAGAACAACGCCTATCAAGTCGGTTATATCAATGTCCTATGATCAGTAGAACGGGTCCTCTCAACCTTTACCTTGATTTTCTTGATCGGAGGCGCTACTTTTTATCAAGTAGCTATTCCCCAATGTTGATCCCGGATGCTGGGTTGACTCCGTCCCATAGACCCCAGCTAGATATATAAATGGTAGTTTAATATATATATATATATATATATATATATATTAATATATAAAATATATTGTAAGATATTCTGTTTTGTTGATATGAATTAATATACCATACATGTCCTGAGAAAGACAGTTGGCTGCTTTAGGATTGGTGTTCTCTCGAGTAGAAGGGAGATGCTTCTCGCGCTTCTGAAGAAGGGGATGACATGAATGAGTTAGTCACTGGATTGTAAATGACGAACCAAAGATTGGACGCGTGACCAATTTACGAGAGAGTCAATCAGGTTCAGGTAACCAATGGGTGCGCTCCAAATTAGTTCCAAAGGCAAAAAAGTTTTCTTTATTTACCCATGTTATGACAAAAAACCTTTCTTGCCTTTGGACTTAATTTGGAGCACACCCTATATAAGAGCAACATGTTTTAATAAGTAAGATCAGTTTTACGTTTTATATTACATTAATAAAAAACATATTTTACCCCTTACAATATATATATATATATATATATATAAATATGGGAAAAAAATAATTAATTATAAATAACAAAACAAAAAAAAAACTTTAATAATCTTCTAAATAAAAAAAAAGAAAAATAAGTAATTTACTCTTTAAAAATAAAATTATTATAAAATATTTATAAGAGAAATTATTTGACTTTTGCTGTAAATTTTTTAAAAAATTATTTATTTGAAAATGATTCTGATATTTTACTTTTAAATACTATAATTACTAAATTTGTTTATCACGTTTGTGCATTTTTTTATAAATATAATATAAACAAAATATTTGGGGAGGCACGGCTCCATAATATAGTAGTATCATTCAACGTTAAAAAATAAAATTACCACTTTACAAACGTACACAAATGATTTAAAAATTAATTTAAAAAAAAATATTTACCTAGTATGATGAGAAATATAGCTGACCAAAACATTTTAATATTTTATTTGTTTTCAACATCAAAATTTTAGAACATATACTTCCTATTTGTTTTCTTGTTGAACAGCAAGAAAAATATTATCTTTTATGATCGATGAACTTTTTATAAGACGGTCACTCGTACTTTGACTCAATAAACCACCTTTACAAATTAATTAAAAATTCACCTAGACGATTATTTTGTTTTAATGAAAAATTATTGAAGAATTTAATTATTATTTTTTTTTTATTCAAGTTTTCTTTGAAAATGTTTATATGTTGATCAGAAAGAAGTTTAAGAGCAGCACCATTGCAGTATTGCGTTAACGCCCCCAGTTCTTATCACACAACAACCAGACTCCGTTCCACTCCCAATTTCCACGCATTCAGGGCCGTTCTTATCAATTTTGGCGCCCTGGGTTATAAACCAATTAGCGCACTAGGGCCTAGGCATTAAAATTCTTAAATATGATTTTTAATATTTTATTGCAGTTTTAAATAAAATTATTTTGTTAAATGAAATTCCTGTTTACATACATTTCATTTTTAGTTTAAGCATATTTAAAAATTCATTTTTACGTTCGTGAGGCCCCTTATGTTACGGCGCCCCTGAGATGTAGCCCTAACAGCAGGTTTAGTATGGCCTTGCACGCATTTATACATAAAAATTATTAAATATTATCCCACCTAATATATACAGATCATAATACAGCTGGGCATTCTAATTTCAAACAAATTTTATCAAAATTACTTATAATTAATACTTACGATAAGGTGGAGTCCTGTGATTTCTCTTTTGAATTGCATTTAAGATATATATACTTATTTCAGAATTTTTGAATTTTATTCAAAATGTGTTGGGAGGGAGAAGGAAAAAATTTTGAATTTTTCAAAAGATATCCCTGTCTGTCTGTACAACACAGCCTGAATACAATCATATGCTAAAAAATGTTGAGATAATGAATAAACTTTTATTATTATTTGAAAAATTTAAATTAATTATTATAAACCAGAGGTTCCCAAACTTTTCTGTTTTGCGGCTCCCTAAATAATCGGATTTTTTCCGAGGCTGCCTTAATACATCAGATTTTTATATACATTTTTTACTTTCTTGAAAAATTGAAAAACTTTCCTTTTTTTAAAGGCAATTATCCATTTAACATCGAAAAATTAAAAAACTTACAAGATTATTTTCAAGTATTAGAAAATTTAATTGAATATTTCGCGGCTCCCACACTTTGGGAATCACTGTTATAAACTATAAATATATGATTTATCTTTATGTTAAATCTGATTTATATTCTAATTTGTGACGAAATTCAATACAATTTAATTTTTTAAACAACAAAAAATAAATTTAAATATAATTAAATATTAAAAGAATTCTTCTAAACTAATATAAATTTATAGTACCGGGACCCCGAGCCTCGGCTCGGTACTTAAGTTAAAAAAAATGATTCATTATTATTGGGTTTGGCTGGTAATATTAATACCTGGGATACCGAGCTGTCGCTCGAAAAAATGTTTAGACATTATTATAGACATTTTCATTCTGTAAATTAAATAATTTTATTTCATTTAAATAAATATCTATTTTTAAATAATTTTTCTCTCTACATTATTTATCTAATTCTGACAATATATTAAGATCACACCGGGACCCCGAGCCTCGGCTAGGTAATTAAGTTAAAAAAAAATAATTCATTATTATATTGGGTTTGGCTGGTAATATTAATACTTGAGACACCGAGCTGATATACAATTCTTTAATTATTTATTACAATTATTAAATGTTGCATCATTGCATCAATCTGATTAAAATGAATGGAACTTGGGGTCCTCAATAATACATAAATATGTATTATTAGATATGTTTCTAAGTGCATGAATATTTTTTTTTATTGGAAGAATGATAAATATATATCGTAATTTATAATTATAAAATATTATTAAAATATATATTTTTAATTTTATTTCGAAATTAAATAAAAAATTTTAAAATATTTTAAATATAAAAAAATATTAATACAATATCTTTTAAAAAAAGGCGGGAGTCAAATTTCAATATGAGTGTCATTTGTCCATATATAAATTAATAATAAATAATATTAATAAATATTAAATTTAATAAAAGAACAATGAATAAATAAATATAAAATAGTAATTTATTAAAAAATAATAGATTAAAAAAAAAAAATTATTTTACGCCGGTTTCGATCCTGCGAAGTTGACTCGTCAAAACAGTGCCTTTACCCACTTGTCTAAGATATTTAGATAATCTTTTTACCATCTTCCGACACCAAATACCAAACCATTTTTTATTTTGTTGTTATTTTTTTTTTGAGAGAGATTAATATATATATATATATATATATATATATATTATTAAAAATAAATATTTTTAATTTTATTTCGAAATTAAATAATAAATTTTAAAATATTTTAAATATTATTTTTAATATTAATACAATATCCTTTAAAAAAAGTAGGGAGTAAAATTCCAAATGACGTCACCCATATATAATTTTTAATTAAGAAATAAATAATGAAGCTGTATGTTTCAAGAGATATGATCAATAAAACTTAATTTTTCTTTATAAATACTATATCTAGTGTGAATTTGAAAAAAATCGTTGGAGCGGTTTTTGGGAACCAATATATATAGAAATATAGATAGATATATACAATTTTAGCTAGCATAATAAGATAAGATTTATAAAATGTTTTATTAAATAAATTAATTATAAGACATTGGTTTTTCAAGAAAATTAATAAAATAAGTATAATATAAACTTCTGATGATGACGTAACTGTCGAAATGATCCTAAAGTTTTATAAAATTTATATTGAAATTTATAACTTAATGTTTTTAATAACTTACCTCAAACCTATTGAGTTTATTATAATTTCTTTTATGAATTGAAAATAGTTACAAAAATTTCAGGTTAAATTTCCAAATAAATTAAGAAAATTACAAAATTGTAAACTCTTCAAAAACTTATAATAATCTCTATTAAACTCTAATAAGCGTTTTTAACAACGAATCTTAAAAATTCTTTATTTAATGTTTTTTTATTATGTAGATTAAGGATAGGATATCAGGACAATTAATTTCACCGATAAAATTTCTATTCTAAAAGGAAAAAAAATTAGAAAAATATTGGGATATCAAAAAAAAAAAATATATATATAATAAATTTAAAATTTCCAAAAAGGGAGGGAAATAAACTTAATTTTGTTATTCTTTGTAAATTAATTAAAATTAATTTTTTGTTAAATAAAATTTGGATTTTATTATCTAAAAAAATGATTAGGAAATAATAACAATCATCACTTTTAATTTAATTATATATATTTATATATATATACACACACACATATATATATATATATATGTATATATATATAGTATTTTTAATATATAGTTGAAGTTATATATATCTGTACAACTTTTCTTACAAATAGATATAAAATTATTCCATATTTTTATATTAACATATAAAGTATCACACATACTTTCATTCATAAAGAATCCATTTATTTCTAGCATTCATGGAACATAAAACTTAATAAAGATTTGTCTTTACAGACACGTTATATATAAATATTTATATATAGGTAGGTAGGTAAATATAATTATATATGTATATATACATATATATATATATGTATATATATATATGTTTATATTTGGGGAAAAACAATTATAAAGAGTATAATGTTATTTAACTAAATTTAAATAATATGACTCTTTCAGAATACAACTTAGCCATTTAAGGGAAAAGGATTATTAAGGGTTTTTTTAAAAATAAAAGATGATTATAATATATTAACATAGAAATAAAGACGGATATATTAAAACTATTTTTAGATCCTCTTCCGTTCCATTAAATTATCCATCATATAATAATGTTCCTCAAAAATATTATAAAAATTTGGTAAAATAATCATATAAATACAATTGATGAACCTTTTTTCAAAACCCATATTTAAAAAGAATAAATTAATAAAATAATTAATTACTATATTCCATGGCTAAGTTGATGTTGAAATATTCATATTAATATTCAGTATAACTTTTGGCCAACATGTAATTAAAAAAAAGAGCATTTAATATATATATATATATAAATTAGTTAAATTAGGAAAATAATAATTATAATAGAAATAATAAGCAACATAAAGACATCCATTTTAATTGAAAGTGCAAACATAATATTATTAAGTCTATTTCAACTAAGTTACACTTTTATATTATATTTTTTGACCAGAGTATAAACTAGTTATATTTTTTTTAGAATATCATTTTTAATATATCTATTTAGATATATAAGTATATATATATGTGTGTATATATATATATTTAAATATAGAAGAGAAGCATTGAGTAACATCTTTCACTCGGATAATATGAGAGCTCCCAATATTCATTCAGTAGACATTTAGAATTGTTGACCATTCACCAAAATAACCCACTATAAATCCATGATAGAGGGGTAATGTTGATGGAGAGACGAAATCTATTCCGCATTCTAGATAGTTCTAGTCCACTGTGTGGATCAAATTTTCCATTCTTTGGATCAACAAATCCAATGATCAGAACATTAGGTCTAAAGAATATTATTAAAGTTAAGGTTAGGGAGGAAAACATACATAGCCTTTTAAGGTAATCAAGATTCAGATTTAAGCCTTTTAGGGTGTTCAAGAGAATTAGTGAAAGAATAACCTGGCACCTTGCAAACCATGAAAGTCGGGAAGTTAATTAATTCTTACAGTCATTTTGAGGATGTCAACCCTGATTGTAAAGTCTACTAAAAAGTTGAGGTTACGTTAGCGTCATTGTAAACATTAACAAGATCAGACAGTTTGTCACTATTTGATGGAAGAAAAGAGAAAATAACTTTTGTCATGGTCAAGTTCAATGAATTTCATTCTGAAATTAAGACCACTACGAACAAGAATAAATTTCCCCTTTTTCGATGCCTTTAAGACATAAACATGTTTTGAGGTGTTGTAATATTCTACCATCATTGCTGTTTTTCATTTATCTGAAATACAGAAATTTCTTTCAATTATTTTTTCAACGACTGTACTATTATGATTAACCAGATACTTTTTTCTTATCAAAATGATGAAATTATGAAAGCGTAAATAGAGAAGACTATAACTAACAATGTGAGAAATAATAAGTTAACATCCATGGGGTCACAATAAAATTTTGGATGAAATATTGAAAGTTAAAGATGAAACATTTACCTAAAAAGTGGAAGGAAAGAATAAACCACACGATATGATAGACATACTCTAACACTGATAATAACAATAAAGAAACCATTCAGCAGGCGATCATTTTTTTAATTCTAACATTTATTTACTTACTACGAATGTTTTTCTTTAAATATATGTATTAATAGTAAATAATTACTATAAAATAATTAAAAGACATCTTTAGGGGTCTTTGAAGTGAAGTGCTCGAATTGGTCTTATTTCCACTAGTTAATAGTAGTACATTATTATAATTATAATAGGATGCCAACCATAATGAATGGAAGCCTCGGGAGATATTATCATCACAATAATTAACAGCATCAAAGATTATATCTAGATAGCTGAGGTGATAACGTGAAATTAAATATTCATTTAAAAATAATAGTTGTACTAGGGGTGTCAAATTGTTAACATCACTATGATAGCCTTTAAAATAACTATCTAAGCAATATATATATACATATATTGCTAAAAATAATTATAAGCTAATAATATAACAATGTTTTAATTAAAGTTTATTAAGAATTAATATAAAAAATAGAGTTATTTGATAGTTTTTATTTAAAATATATATAATAGAAATAGATGATTTTAATATATATATGGGTGTATAGATAAGGAAAAGAAGAAATTATAATGGAAGTAAAATAAGATTATTACTAGAATATAGATCGAGCAGCATCACAACAATATAAAAGATTTCGATTCTGAAAAGAATTCAATCAAAAATATTTTCTATTATTATTAAATATTACAAACAATGTAAAAGAGGAAGTTTAGAGAGGTCTTATAATCATATTCTATTTTAGTTATTATTCAATATTTTATATTTCATCATTCTGTTTCATTTGTTAAATAGGGAAATTATATAATTATATAATAGGTAAATAGATGTCTTTTCATGTTATAGTATCATATAAATTATATATATATAATCAGATAAATTTGATTAAAATCTTGTTTTTCTTTGATTGTTACACATTGAAAAGAGGAAACATTTATTCTTTGAATTGAATAATTTTCTTTATTTAACAACTGAAACAAAAATTGGTCGATTTATATGTTTTCTTTCTTATATATGAATTTAATCAGAATTTTCTTTGTTTGTGTAAGGTTTTTTTAAAAAAAAAAAAAAAAATTTATTTTGGGGGAAAAAAATAAAAATACAAGACATTTCTAGTTCTGTGATAGATTTTTTAAGAGGTTAATGTATAATAGAGATTTATTTGTTTTCTTAATATGGCTTACTTAGAAATGTAGAAATACTAGCAAGGCCTTTTTCTATTAAATGACCATACATTTTTAGATAATCTTCTTATTTTTAAATAACATTTATAATAACAACACTAATAAGTTTTTATTATTTAAAATTTTCACATAAAGATATTTGTTATTTTTGACTTATTTATTTAGATGAAACACTAAGTTAAGGGAATCCTATTGAAAAAGATTTAAATATATAATGAAAAAATAAATGAATAATATTTATTCACAACATTAATATCTAAAAAAGTGATCATGGAGCTGATATTTTTATTTAATTCAGTTAAATTAGGTCTTTTTAACTTGAGATCATCTTTCTTTAAATAAAGCATAATTTAATGTTGCTATCTTTCATGCATGACAAAATCTAAAGTTCGAACTGAAAAATTGTCTATTTATGGTCACAATTGATATAGGTAAAGCGATTAGAATTCATCATACAATATAATCACAGAATAATTAATCTAAACGTCGTGTATTTTTATTATCATGTTCTTCATAAAAGATAAATTTTAATTATTATAATTATTTTCTTAAACAATTGTATTTTACTTGGTGTTGATCAAGATGGAGAGAAATAAATTACTTTAATTTAATATATAATATATAAATTGTATCCTATGACATAATGTACAATGTTGAACCATCAATAGAATCCGATTCTAAAATCGAACCTTTAATTGACAAATCTGTTTTATTTGAGAATATTAAATGTTGGCACTAGATCAAACATTTCAACATTATTTTTAATATATATTGTTTTGTTTATACAATAATTTTAATTAAAAGTTACACTAATGACACAGTGAATAAATATATATGTAAAATATGTATTTTCCTATTGAAATTTAAGCGTAAATCAGCGTCCCGAATTTTTTTATTTAAAATCCATTGCCAAAAACAAACGTATCAAATTGGATGTTTTATTATTATTATTGATTTATTTATTTGTAATATATATATATATTGATTATATTCATCTTATAAACGAAAAAATAATTTTTCTTTTTGATTAATAATAAACTTTATTTATACATATAAATTTATATAGGTATAAATAAGTTTGTATTATATATTTGATCTTTAGTTTGATAATTATAAAAATAAATGAATGTTCTGTGCAAACAATTCATTAAATTAATAAAGAATAGAGTAGATTAATTATTATTTATTCATTAACCCAGCGAGTAATAACATATTTTATTGTATTTATCAAGTTATTTTTTTAAAGCATAAAAAATAATTTATAAAATAATTTTTCTATTTTTTTTATAATAAACTATTGAAACATTTATGGTAAGAAATAGTTTTATTATTATTATTCTTTGGAATCAATCACATATTTTGATTTAAAATGGTTATCATATAGAGTTTATTAATTAGTAATTGTTGGAATACCATTCAATAATATGAATGACCCTTGTGATAGCAAAACATTAGTCTGAGAACTCATAATTTAGTCTGTATTAAATGATTAATATTTTAAATCGAATTACAAAATTTCATCCAAAGGTTTTACAAAGTATAAATTACTATATTTTTAATATATATATAAAATAAAATAATTTCTTTAATTTTTTTTTTATTTATTTTAAGAAATCATTTATATTTAAATATTGCAGTCTTAGAAAAATAACAAGTTTTAAGCCGAAAAACTTGTTATAGAAGAGAATATAAATATAAGTTCTTTTTATAAATACTTATTAAATCAAACAGTTTTTTATTAAGAATATTATTCAAGTATTAGATATATATATATATATATATATATATAAATATATCTTTAACAAAAAAAACAAATATATGAAAAAATAGAGATCGAATTTTTTCTGATTAATTTTATTTCAAATATTTAATTATTATAATTTATTCAATTAAATATATTTTCAATATTAAATGGTTTGTTTGATACATATAGAATGGTTTGAACCTAAATTCAGGACAACTCATCCTATGTTCTTTTAGAATTTGTATGAATGGAATAGAAGATATCCTCATTAAGATATTTAATCTATTGATACTAGTGTGTGTAAATTTTTTCATCATAAAGTTGGTGCAAATTTGTACTTTGGATTTCGATTTAAAAGAAAAAAACAATTAAAATTGATTATATGAGAAATGATTAAAGATAAATAATTTTTAATTAAGAATATACTTTAAATATAAAAAATTATATATTTGGCAATATTTTTAAAAAATAAACAAATTAAATAATAATTTTAATAAAATATAATTAGAAATAGGTTTTTGTCGATTGTTTATTTATTTTTTATTTTAAATTTTATTTAATTGAGTATTATAATTCTCAAATTCTATTAAACACATTATGATAAGCAAAACATATTAAGTTATAATCATATATAATTGTTCAAAAATTTTGTATCAGATATATTTTATTCATAAATATATAACTAAAAAGATAAAATTTTAAATTATCAGAAAAATGAAAAAAAAAAATGTTTTAAACCCATTTCTATGTGTTAAAGAAATTATCAATAAAAAGTATTTGTTTTTAAATATTATTATACAAAAGGGAAAAAAATAGAAGTAAATTTTTAATTTTGTTATATTTCTTTTCTAATTTAGTGCTCTTTATGGAAAGACAAGGCATTTCGTTATTGTACACCCCTTAGTAGTATTATTGCTAATAGTTATTCTTGAAAATTATGATCATATACAATTTTTCATTTATATAAAAATTGCTTTGCATTCAATTGAATATATATATATATATGTATTTGTATATATAAATACATATAATTTAATATATGTATATTTAAATTCATAAGAAAACCTAATATAGAACAAATTGGTTAACACTTGACAATATTATATTTAAGGGAAGAGATGATGATATATAACAAGGTAACAAACAAGTTATATTTAGTTTTTGAGTATTTAAATAACTCTTTAGAATTTTTCTGTAGACATTAATAATTACAAGTATTTAACGTCATTAGAATTAATCTATTGAAATGAGATCTTATTTATTATATAGATCCATAGTTTTATTCTAATTAGAAAGATTATTTTGCACAACAATAAATAAAATATGTATTTAATTTAATTTTCTATTTATATTTTAATAATTAGAATATAATATTTATTATTTTTTTTTAAAAATGACAAGGAAACAATCTAGAATAGATTTCATATCTTTATGATAAATATTTCATATTTATATTTTTAATAAGGAATTTAAAAAAATATTAATTCTTATTGTATTGTTTTATTTAATAATTCTTATTATTAAAAAATTCGAATTAATTTTTATTTGATTAGTTAATATTTTTTTTAAAGAAAAGAAATAATTTTTTTTTTGAAAAATCATAAGAGGGTGGGGACGGGTTTTAAAGATATATATATAAAAAAAAATTCTATCAAATGATTGATTAACAGTTGGTGGAATAAAGAAAATTAAAATTATGTAAAACTAATCTTTTCTCTAATCTTTGGATTCAATTTTGATAAAAAAATATATATATATATATATAGTAGAAAATTTAAATTCTTTTTTTCTTTTTAGAGATTAGAATGAATCGCATGAGAATACTTAAAATACGAATTTAAATATCAAAATTGGTCTAAAAATGAAAATCTATTTTTCATAATGGAATGATTTGGAAGTGCATTTATTTATTTGCAGTCGTTTAAAATGGACGCTTTAATTTTCTTTAAGTTTTTTTTATCATTCTACATGAATTTCATCTAATTACATTAAGACACATATAACACATTAAAAGCGTATGATTTCCATTTATATATATTATATCCTCAACAGGGTTCCTTTTTATTATTTCTGACCTAGTGACGTTTTTAAATGAAGCCATTTGAAACGTATAGAACATAGAATATCATTATTTAATCACAGAGAGATTATAAACTACAAATAACAGTCAATATATTCACTAACAGCAACATGGACGTCCGCTTTTGGTAATTAAAATTTTTAGAAGCTTCTTCGTGATTTAGAATATCAAAAGAGATGGGATCAATAAATAAACAATTATAACAACTCAATGAAATTTATATTTGTAAAAAAGTTAATAGTACATATAAAATATTCAAGAAAAATATGTTTTAATAATATGGATGTATTCTAAAATAAATTTAGATTAAAATAAAATCTTGAATTCTAGGAAGAATTCACGTTATAATTATATAAATAAAAAGAATAATCACTTTAATAATTAATTATATTGGCAGTATATAGATATTATAATTGAGCAAAAGGACTTTTGCAAAATGTAATTTTAGGAACCTCAATGATTCATCTTTCAAATGAATGGGATCACATAATAATAATAACAATGATTTGTTATCGAACTACTTTAAATATATATATATATATATCATGATAAAATATCATAGTTTGGAAGATTTTTTCAAAGTATTTACTTATTTAATTATATTAAATATTTAGAATTGTTTATTTAGGGTTTTAAATTTGTAGAAAGTCTTCAAAAATATTTCAAGTAATGTTTCATGATGTTTATTATTAAAATATAAAGAAAAAATGAAGTTGGAAAGAAGCTTCATTATTAAGAATATATTTTTATATATGTATATATAGAAAAAAGCGGACGCCTTAAGAATAGTATATATGATTAACAAACACTAATTTTAAGAAAAAAAACTCTTAGTATATAAGCTTTATAAGGAATGTTTCAATCGTACGAACATTTTATTAAAAAATTTATTTATTTTCAATCGTAGGAATGCTCTTTTATTTTTTTTGTTCAATCTAATCAAATTATATCAATAAATTAAAAAATAAAAGAGAAAAATAATATATATATATATATATATATATATATATATATATATATATATATAAATTTGAGTGTCCTTTTTATTTAGAATATGGAATATTTTTATTGTTTTTTGTCTTATCTCATTAAAAATGAAATGTGCACAGCAATCAGTCTTGACCTAATGATATTTTTTTGTCGAAAAATAAGGCGAAGTTATATTAAGAGTCATTAAGTCAATCTTCAAAAGTGCAAGTAATATCTGAGATTTTTGTACCTTTGTAGGAACCCTGCGTCTAATATTTGTAAATAAATATATATATATAGATATATGTATGTATATATCTATATATATATATATATTAGCATACTTTTATAAATTAAAAAAATATTGAATTTGTTTGAGTAAGAAAGACATTTTGATGACTTTGTCATTAAATGAGCTAAATAGTTTAAATGTTTGTATGAGTAGATTTATTGATACATTGGAGACTGATAGAGAGATAAGAGTAGATGAAGGAGCAGAGTTATTAAAAGGAGACAGGAGAAAGAAGTTTCGTCCCTACATTTTAAATACTACTTTTGAAAATTGGCTACGACAATTATTAGACTATTTAAATCAATAATTTAAAAAGTAATGTTAAAGAAATGATATTGAAAAATAAATAGTTTTAAAATATAATTTTTTTTTCATTAAGATATGAAAATATGTATATATTTTTTAGTTTTCAATGTTTTGAAAAGTGATAGTTTTTTTAGTGTCAATCATTAATTTGACTATTTCATTTTAAATATAAAAAAATAAAATGTATAAATAAGAGAAAAATTACTAAAAGTTTTTATTTGTAATATCTAATTTGAATATTAAACGATTATTTTTATTAGTTCTGTCTAAAGCAAGAACGTATATATTTATTAATATCATTGCTTTTCTCCAGATCCGTTATTTTTTTTTAATAGTTTATTTCGTTAATCTAGGTATATCATTTGTATTTGATAAATAAAATCTTTTGATTCTAGGTTAATTTGATACATGAATTGATTCATTTTAAACCATAATAGGATCCTCATCGCATTCGGTTTCAATTGGCGGATAAAGAGAGACTACACTGTTGTCGGATGAACTCTGTCGTTTAAGTTTACCCTTTGTAAATGTTGTATTTATAGAACCTGAAGCGGTACTACGAAGTGGAAATGGGTCCTCAATACTTCCAGGATTTCTCGCTGATGTAATCAGAACATCGTCATCGCCACCGGATACAGATCGTGAAACGACAGAGCGTCTTGTTTTTCGTGTTTGAGCTATAACATCATAAAGATATCATTTCATTAAACAATATAAATTTCATATGATTGATGATCGGTGCTTACACTCTTCATCTGCTCGACCAGTTACATCATCGAGACTGCCATCATCAGTAGAGAGAAGATCGTCATCACTAGTAGTTCTTGTCAAACTTGGCAGTGTTGATGTTAGTAGTGCTTTTTCTTTTTGAATTTCTTGAATATGTCCAATAAGTAGAACTTCTTCTTCATCTTCAGCTTCTGGCGTACCTGCTTTTTCAGCAGCTGGAAGTAATTCTTCTGGGCTAAAGATCTATGAAAAAAAATTGTCAAAAGTGTTAAACATGAAAATAAATGTTGATATCAATTGTTGGAAAAAGTAGATTACTTTAGAACTTCTTAGAGAGCTTAGACGGTGGGTGGCTGTGTGGCAAGCTGTGTCGAGGGTATCAATATCAGCTAATGTTGATCGAACTTTTCGAAGTTGTTCTGAGACTATTGTCTCAATACATTGAGTTTGTCTTGAAATATCTAAAAGAGAATCTTGAGCGGGTACTGGTTTATTAGTACGTAAAACACATGGTGCAAAAACGATTGCTAATGCGGATGCATTCATTCGATTTGCATCTTCGTGGAGTGCGACCCTAAAACATCGCAAGAGATATATCATATTTAAATAAAAAAAAATATATCAAAATATTTATTTATAAAATACAAAAAGAAAAAAAACAAAAAAGAAAATTCAAAATTATATAAATAATATTTGTATTGTTTTGATTTTATATAGATAAAAATATTTAAATGAGTTAATATTAATATTTAAATGTATTCATAATCTTTATAATTTATTTATATATTCCTTGACCGTATCAACAATAATCATCGAACTCTCCTTATCATTACATTTATATCAAACTTAACAGTTAAATAAATAAACTAATTTACCTGGCTAAATGAAAGATAAGACGTTCCATTAGGTCAAAATTTGGTTTAGGTAACTTTTTTAGATTACCAAATATTGTTGCTACCCGATCTTTTGGGTCAGTTAAGTTGGCTGCTCTTAGAAAATCTTCATAAGAGTCAAATGTCAACAGAGGTTCAGGCATTTCACGCAAAAATGATTTTAATACAGCAGCCAAGACATGAACTTGATAATCACCGAAATTTACTCCTTCACATCCTGTCTCTTCTAATCGAGCCTTAAGTTCTTTCACTTTGGAACTCACCTTAATGAAACATAATTAAATATTAATTAAGTTTATATTTATTATTTATTAGAAAATTTTATTTAAAAAATTACTTACCCCAGATTTTCGATAAATTCCTTCCGTATATAAACCATAGATCTCTATTGTAGTTATTAAACGATCCACTACTAAAGGAATTTTGCCATCTCCTGAGGCTAGTTGATGTAATGGAACTCCAAAAACACGTTTTCCTGTATCAGGAGCAAGTGAAGAGTTTGAATCGTTGGTTTCTTTTGCACAGGCCACAAGAACTTTGGAATAACATTTTTTGTGACATGTAAGCTTGCAATCTGAGAAAGTAAAATTTAAGGAATAACGTAAAGTATTAATTCGACAAATAAGAATATATAAATGTAAAAAACTTACTTTGACAGACAAGGCCGCGTTCTATTGGCCACATGAAAAATGAATTACACATCTCGCATGCAGTTGGAATATTTATTATCGTTAGTACAAAAGTATGACCGCCATGATGGATGGGATCTTCAAGTTTCCTTTTCTTCTCTTTTTTACGTTTTGTTTTGGTTGGTTTCTCTTCAAGTCGTGTAAGATTCATAAATTCATTCATAAATCCACGAAAAGCATTCACTCCCATTGTGACTGGGAAATCTTCCCCAGTTTTTTCTTGATTGCATACCGTTTCCATCACCTGAAAAATATTAACTTTGTTAATTTTCTGAAATCTGATCTTTATTAGTTAAGATAATATTATCAAATTTACATAAAGAAAATTTGCGATCAAATCTTTATATTTAATATTTAAACTTGTTCCTTGTTTATTCATAACACTATATGTTGAAACAAGATTATCTTTGAATTCTCTCAAAGCTTGTTTGAATACACGATCTACTTCACTTGGTTTTTTATTTCCTTCTTCCATTTTATATATCTGTAAAAATTAAAAAAAAATAAGCAAAAACAAACAATTATAATAATTAAAATTTAAATTTAAAATTCTTTTATATTGGTGAAAAATTATATAGTAAGTGAGCTATTAAATTAAAATTGTCTAATGGGATTTATTTAATGGAAAGATATGACAATCCATAAATAAAATTCATTTTTCACCCTTAATATTTTATTATACATATATAAACAAGTATTGAATAATTTAATTTTATTTCTGTTCCTCCAATTGGGGGTTGGACGAAGATTTTTCCAGAAAATATTAAATCATCAAACAACAATCATATTACAGAGAGATTAGGGCTAATAAAATGAGGGAATTTATAGTTGGGTTGTAAATTAATAGTGATAAAACAAAATATTTAGTAATAGAGAGGAGCAGTAGTTAATACAATTACAAAGTCTTTACATACAAAACTTAGACTTTGTACGTCAAGTTGGAAGACCAAGGACGAAGTGGGTGGACAATGTAGGAAGGGACGGGAGAGAGATGGGAGAGGGTAGGGATTGGATGATTGAGGCTCAGGATAGCGACACTTGGAGAAATGTGATTGCTGCGGCCAAGATCTTAGATAGATTAATTTTATTTCTAATTTATAATAAATTAACCTAATTTGTAGAGATTAAATTATTAAAGCTTTGGTGGTTGTTTTTATTTATAATAGAATTTTGTAAATTAAACCACATATTGATATTTGTTATTGTAAATTTATTCAAAAAATACAAACATATACACAACGTTTCGATTGCTACTTCTGCAATCGTTATCAAGCGACTGGACTGTTCGAGTGTCCAGTGACAAGACTTGTAGCAATCGAAACGTTGTGTATATGTTTGTATTTTTTGAATAAATTTACAATAACAAATATCAATTTGTGGTTTAATTTACAAAATTCCATTATAAATAAATTAACCTATTTTGACAATTTTAAAGCTACACTTAATCAAGAAAAAAGGAAAAATATATAATAATTATTTAGTCATTAGGAACTTTATTAAAAGTAATTTTAAAATATATTTAAAAAAAAATATGAAAATTTCTAATTACCTTTTTAGTTATAAAGTCTTGCATCATTTCAAGCTCTGTAGCATCTGAAATAATTTTATCTGTACTATCAGTAAATTCAGATGTGCCAGTTAATGAAAATTTTCCAGTAGCTGGAGGTTTAGCCATATCATGTGGAGCTCTCGAATGTTTCCGATGTTTCCTTCTCGCACCTCCACCTCCACTCGAATTGCCACTTCCACCGATTGCACCATGACCTAATCCACCTCCAGATGCATTAGATCCAGAATGTTGGCAAGGTTTATGTAAAACCCCACCATTTTGGATACATTTTGTATGAAAGAGCTGTTTACATTCCGAACATTTGTGACCTTGCGTAACTAAGGAATCCATCAATTTATTACAAAATGCACACTGATCATCTTTGGAAAATTTATTAACCTGGATTAAAATAAGGTATATAGTTAACAAATATTTTTTTTAACTTAAATCTATTATATTAAATTTTTACCTTTCTAAAAGAATGGCCAGCTATTGTGAATGTTGTAGTTCCTTTCCACTGTAAAGCTTCAGAAACAATGGATCCTGGAATATCTCCAGTTACCGAAATAGAAGAAATATTTAAACCAGAAAGAGATTTTGCCGCTGCAGGATCACTATTCCGACGTTTTAACTCTAGTGTTGTAATTGCACCGGATCTGCTACGTTTCTTTGTAATATCATGAACGTGTAATGAAGGAGGTACGCAGGCATCATTTGCATTATCAGTAGAACGAGAGACCCAGGCAGCTTCCCGAATGGTGGCTAAGTTAGTTGATACTCCAGAACCATCGACATGGCTAACATTAACAATGAATGATAAAGTAGTTTATTTAATATAATGTAGTTTAAATATATATATATATATATATATATATATAAATATAAAGACGAATTATTTATAGGAAAGCCTTCGAGTCTTGGTTACTTTTTCAATTTTTCTTTCATATGTTATAAAAAACAGTTTAATAATGGAAAAAATATTACTCATTCAAAAAATAATCTATATGGAATATTCAGAGGTGTGTAAACTAATAGGATACAAAAGTTTTTATTTATGATATAAATAATATTATAAAAGCTTATTTCAATATTATCAATAAATAATACATGATATTGATAAAATTGAGGTAAATAACAAAAATATGTACTTTCATTTTAATAATATTTATGACTAAGAAAGAATTTTTTTTATTAAAGAAAAATGTGATAAAATTCTAGTGAGAGAGAATAGTATCTATGAATTTTTTTCAGTAATATATTTTCCATTATAATTCAATTTCGATTAATCATAGATGAAATTACCTAAGAGAATCTTCAGAAGCAAGACTTCGGCAATGTTCACGAGAACCTCGCTGTCGACGAGCTATTCGAATAGGTGCTTCTGGTTCCACTTCAGGATCTGCTATTTTTGGTTTCACAGGATATGACCTGTTAATATAATAATTAGTTATAAAAATTAGATATTTATATATGTATCAATTCATATTTCTATTTTCAAGAATGATTTATATAAATTTGAATTTAAACTAAAATATTGCTGACAGAATGTAATATAATATGCACATATTGAATAATTTCAAAATCAAAGCAATTAATATAAAATATAGTATTTTATGAAGATTTATGTGTTTAAAATATTTGTCAAAAGGACTAAATAAATTCAAATTTTAGTCTATTTTAATTATCTATTTACTCCTTAATGAATATTTATAATAGAAAAATATAATATCAGACAATATTCTTTTATATTTTTGTAATTAAATATACACTATGAAATGAATAAAAAGATGGATTAAAATTATAGAAATAATAAAATATAGAAAGAGGTAATCCTTTGAATGGATCTTTAGAATGTCTATTGTTATATGTATGTATGTGTGTTTCTATTTCGAAATACGAGTTATAATGAAAAAGATAATTTAACAAAAGAGTTTATCTAATATTAGGAAGAGGTAGTTTCATTGAATACAATTATTGAAGAATATTTCATTTTTCTATTGATATTTCTCTTGATAATAAAATAAGAAAAATGAATGTTTAAACTTACCTGGTGAGTGGTGGCTTGACTGATGGTGCAATTGGACTGGTCTGGAGCACGTCTTCACTTTCACTGTCGCTGTGAGTGATGGTGGTTGATGGAAGGGTAGCCGCCGCAGCAGCGGCCAAAGAAGCAGCTGTATGTGGGTCTACACTCTTTTCACGTCTACCAGAACTAATCTGTGGACCGAATAAAATAAATGAACATAAATAAATGTATATGAATAATAAATTTTAATATTATCAATTTATACATCAAAATCTATATATAAATCTTTGATAATTGTAATTTGTTAATTTTAATCTATCATCTACTCAACTCACTCACTTACTATAGTACTAATGGAATAATAGTTGGAATAAATGAGAATGAGCTGCCATCTAACATTCATTCTATGAAAAAAAGTAGCATTTCAAAATCATATATTCTTATTTTTAATCAAATAAATTATTCGGAGTTAATGTGAAAATATTCAAAATTTGTTTTTAACAAGAAAAACTTATTTGAAGATATCTTTGTTAAAATATGTAGTTGAAAAAATATGAAATTGAAAAAAATAAGAAATAAAAATATATATCAAACTCAAATAATCATCTTTGTTAAAATTTTTAAATTAGATTTTAACTAAAAACATTAGAAATCATCATACTATTATTATTATTAAAAATGATTATTTTAAGAATCTGACCCCCATGAAGGCCTGAAATTGTCTCTTGGCTTTGTTAAGTGTATCCCGTACAGGAGCACCATCCCCAGTCACGCCAACACTACGCTGGGATTCAAGACTACGTTGTGAGGTGAGAGAGTCACTACTGCCTTTGCGTTCTGAAAGGCCTCCGAAACACGTTCCAGGTTCTAATATTTATAAGAAAATAAAAACAATATTTAGAAATATAATTAAATTAATATATTATATAAGTATATTAAAAATAATATTTACCAATAGTTGAAATGGACGGATGGAGTCGGCGTGATCGATTAATAACACCTCGGGAGTTTTCTGGGATTTCTTCTATTCTTCTTATTATAATAATGAAAAATAAATCGTTTATATTAAATATTAAACACACTATATGTTTGTAATAAAAATAAATTTATATTGGCTAAATATATATATATATATATATATATATACATTAATCTAAATATTATAAATTTATGAAAATGAAATACCTAAATTCAATATCACTATCTTCTTGGATACCGCTTCTGTAAAATAAATATTTAAAATATCGTTAGAAATCTCTCTCTATCTCTTATATATATATATTTTATGAAATTATGTATTATAGAGAAATAATTTAAAAACAAAATTTTATAAAATAAATTAATTAAATTAAAATGATAATTAAAATAATAAAAGATTAGATTTAAATTGTTATTTTGAGGTCTCAGAGAATATCATCCTCAACCGAAAAATCATATTCGATGATAATAAAATTAAAATTACTTATATCTGATGAATTTTTAATATAAAAGAAAAAAACTTATATAAAATAATATAAATTAGCTCAAGTCAATATTTAATATTCAAGTTAATATTTAGTAAAATCGAATAATTATTTAATTTAATACTTACTCATCTGAATCATGAAGTTCAGATCGTAACGGCCGGTTGGATGAAGAGCGAGGAGGAATATGAATTACTCGTCCTGTCCGTTGATCCAATTCTTCTTGGCTTGATTCTTTGGATTGAAAAGCTTCATCTGTGCTCATTGCTGAGGTTGTTTCTGCTACGCGAGCCTAAAAAATGAAAAATTTTAGGATTAACCATAACTATTAGATATAGTATAAAAATTAAAAGAGAAACAAATTATCTTAGAGAACTTACCCGAGCCGCCCTTGCTTCTGATATTTTTCGTCGCAAAAGTGTACCTTTGGCATGGGCTTGAAAATTAATAAGAGCCTCACGAAAATGAAGGAAATATTTTCTTTGATGGTGGCACCTCCACCAGGTTTGAATTCGTACAGCAGCCTCTGCACGTTGTTTAGCTTTTTGAGCTAATATTGTACGCCACCAGGTTTGTATTTTGGTAGCCGCGGTTCTCCAGCGTTCATACCTTCGACGTTCCAAAAATGTACGAGTCCATCTTTGGAGGGTAACAATACTACTCATAATTTGTTGATGCAAACGGACATCCAATTTTTCTTTTTCTGACTCCCGTAAAAATATTTTGGTTGTTCCAAGTTGATAATGATCACGATTCAGATTAAGAGTTAATAGAAAATTTCGTACATCAATTTGAGAACTGAAAAAAAATAATAAAAATATAAAATAATTAATAATATAATCCTCTTTTTGTAATATAAAATGAAAAATAGTTAGAAAATCTTACCTTATAAGTCCTCTAGGTAACAAAATTCGATACATTTGAATAAATTCATCATAAGTTAAACGAACATTATAACCAGCTTGTCGTATTCTCACCGTTTCCAACATTCCTGTATAACGTAATTGTCTTTGAACAGTGTCTTCATCAAATTCATTGGGAATCTAAACAAAATTAATATTTTTATTAAAATTTGAGAAATAAATATATGGTTATATTATATTTATTAATTATTTGGATTATATTAAGAATTAAGTGATAACTTTTAAATAGTATTATATATAAAGAAATTAATGAAGATAATTAAATTTCATTAATAAAAAATGTAATTTAAATTAACGTTTATATTACTTATTCACTGATATATTAATTTAAAATAATATAAAAGAAAACTAGATTAATTTAATTCATAAAGACATATTACAACCTTGTGAGCATTGCTTTTAATGCACCGAATGAAGAAAGGATCTGCATGTCCTAAAGTGTCCATTAAAGAATGTAAAGAATGTTGAAATTGGGCTGTTACGGTTAGTGGCTGTTTACGGGCTTTATTTCCCAATGGTAATCCCAGGCTCTGAGTACGTCCAGCAAGAGTTTTTACAGTTTGAAGATTTTTAAGTCCCTTCTTAGCTCTCTCTCGAGGACGGAAAGATTTATTTTTCCTGTGACAAAAAAGTAAGAACAGTTAGAACAAAAAAAGAGAATTATCAATAATAAAAATATTAAACAACAAAACATGCAAAATTTAAAGGTCATGCCTTATATTTAAGAAAAATTATGCTTTTGTACTATTCTTGTCTACAGATGAATTCCCTGAAGAGATAAAAAAAGTGTTTACAGCTTTAGTAGTAATTTATATATAATAATAGTTCTTTATATATATTAAATTATTAAAAAGCCAAGAAAGGGACAAAGAATTAGTCCGTAGTCCGCCACCGCAAATTAATATCGAGGGACATACATGACTATTTGGCTCGCACGCTCCAAAACACGAGCTTCATCGGGATCAAGGGCAACCCGATTTGGGGGTGACGGCGGCTGGAGAAAGTCAGGTTTAGATGATTTATATCGGCTTGCAGGTACATGAGTCGTTGTTTCTGTATTTTGAATTTGGGGCCAAGATAGTCTACTTGAACGACCCAAAGGCTCGTTGCTATGATTCGTTGTTGGAGATGAAGGGCTTTCGTTGACAGATCGTTGCTTGTAGTAGATTCGAGTCTTTCCCGGACTGAAATTCACTTAATACTAAGTAAAGAACTTTCTACAAAATTGTTTTCTTTTTTAATTGATAAGATTAATATGCATGACGATTTAGCACAAAAACTAAATAACAATGATTTTATTAATTTTACTTAATTAATAAAATTATTCTTTCTTTAAATAACACTAATATAAAAAATATTATCATATTGCCATATCAGAGGTTCTCAAACTTTATAAAGTTGGTAGCACACTGAAAATTCCATCAAAAAGTTCAGGTACCACTAAAATGATTTCTTTACTAAAAGTAACTGTACTTGAGGTACAAGCGTCAAGTTATAATGTACCATGAGTGGTACATGTACTACAGTTTGAGAACCTCTGGTCTATATCAATCTAAATATTATTTTCTAATTGCAAATAACATGCTAGTGGTAAACAAGACAATCATATAATTTATCACTCACTACAATCTATTAATTTGTGGAAAGAATTTAATTAATATTTCCACTTACGCGATCCGATTTATTGCCAAATTCACTGCTGATAAAGTCACTAAGTGACTAAAGGCCAGCAAGGAACAAAACGAAGAAAAAGGGATGAAATATGAGGAAGAATTAATAGAAAAATATTCATTTTTATTAGGAAAAAAAAGAAGATTTTCTTAGGAATAAATAAAAAAATAAAGTATTTACCTGATAAGATTTTCATTTGGTATATGATTTCGAAATCTTGTTTGTAATGCACTAGTTTTGGTTCCATCTAGAAATCAAATATATATATATATATATATATATATTAATGTATTGATCTTAAAGGAATAAAGAAATATATGGATATTTTACCTCGTCCAAGTCGATGCTTTCTTCCTGCTTCATGAAATGCAAAATAACCTCGAAAAAATGCTCTAACAATCGCCCAACGAAAAACAGCTACAGGATCGGCACCGACCAATTCACGTACAAACGCCATGCTGCTGTTCTTAAGGACTCCAACAATGTCTTGGCGCATCAAGTCAAGGTTTTTCTCCCGAAATTCGTTCACCTAGAATAAGGATAAGTTAATCTTAACTTTAGAAAATTTATGTTAATTCTATATATAATGATTTAAATTTAAATTAGATTATTAATAAATAAATTATTTTTTTTAAAGAAAAACTACTCTACCTGATATTTAACTTTTCCAGCATAATGTCGAACGATAAATGCGTTTTCTCGTCTCTGAGGAATCTCATAAAATAAATTGTCTTTATGAACAGAATTAAATTTTTGGAGAAGCGTTTCATTAGTTGCTCCAGGAAAACTGAAAATTAAGAAATTTATTGTTTAAAAACAAAAAGAATTAAATTTTTTAATGTTGATTTGTAGGAGAGATTCCATATTTTATTTTTTTAATACTTTATATATTTATTCAACTAAATCAATGAATACATTATATAAATTCGATTTGTTATTTTGTTAAAACTTACTTGCATTGATCATCAAGCATGCAAAGTAACCCACTAGGTTTGCCTTCTATTAAATGAAGACAGCCTGTATTATCCATAAATTCGATATCAGTCCATCGTATTCCTTCTTTTCGATATTCTTCTTGTTCGTATCGGAAAACATGTTGATTAAAATAATATTGTAAATGTTCATTTGCATAATTAATACAAAACTGTTCGAAACTAAAAACAGAAAAAAATACACATTAAGCATAATTAAATAAAATTTATTATAAGAATAATTTACCTGTTACATAAACCAAAATCTTCAAAACCAAATATATCAAGTACGCCGATTGAATTTCCCTGGTGCTCTCGAAGAGAATCTTTTTTAGCTAGAAGAGCATGATTTACTTGAAGAACGATCCAATCAAATAATGCCCCATAAAGACACTTTGCCATAGCGTCTCTTGCCGCAATTGCCTAGGAGCAAAAAGAAAATTAATTTATAAAATATGAGAAATAAAATTTATTTTTATAATTAAATGTTAATTTCTTCGACTAAATTAATAATTTTCATTTCTAGAAAAGTAATTAAAACTTTCATCAATTTATGAATTTTTCCATATAAAATATGAACAATTAAAATGGAAGAAAGAATCAGAAATTCATTTTCATATCATAAACAAACCTCTGGGAGGCGGTAGTTGATGACTAGTGTCTCGCCGGAAGCTCGTGCACGTTTGGCGGTGAGAGCCTGAAGAAGTGTTTCTTGTTTGACTCTTAATAATTCAGATATAAGAGCCACAACTTGTGGATTTTTAACTGCTACAGCTTCATCATGATGATAAGCAGCGGATTTTCTTGGTTGAAATTCGACATTTCCGAGAAGGAGAACGGAGGATAGAACTGAGAAAAGTCTACGTTGTTTTTCAGCTGTAAAACCGACCATTTCCATCGATTGTTTCAAGCGGGAAAATTCATGTCGTTCATCAATTGCTGTTTCAGGATTGACACACGCACTCTAAATAACATAACAAAAGAAATCAAATAATAAATTATAATTATAATAATTATTCTAAAAAAAAAAATTAAAAAAACCAGTAATTAAAATAAATTTTAATTTAATAATAATAATAAAAACAAACTAAAATTATAGTTTATTTTAAAAAAAAATTTAAACACAATTATATAAATATTTATAGTAAATATCAAGATTATTTATAATGTTATAATGTACAAAATTATATTAAATTTGATTAAATTTCTTTGGCTCAGTTTAATTATAGCAAATAAAGAAAAAAATTAGATTATTTTATTTTTTAAAATGATTTTCAATCTCTATTTTTATTAAAACTGACTTATATCTTTTAGATTAAATTGATTAAGATGCCAAAGTAAAAATAATATTCAAAATCTTGCCATAATTATCTACCTTAGAAACACTATCGTCTAATTTTTCATTTTCAATTAAAATAATGATATAAATTTATTTCAAATTATAATTAATATTTTTATAAATCAATTTAAATCAAAAAAATTAAATTACTATTTTAAATTTTGACTATTTTTCAGTAAAACACTTATTTTAATTGGTTTATTTTTAAATTGCTAGCTATACGCTTTATTAATTGATATTTATGTGTTAAAAAATTTAAAAGGAGTTTTATTTAATACAGTATAAATACAATTATATTCACATGTTATTAATCAATGTGAAATTTCTTTATTAAATTTTTAATATGTTATATATATAATATTGATCAACTCAAAATATAACTTTATTAAAAAGTAAAGAGACTATAAAATTAGGGTGACCATATTTCGAAAAAACTAAACCGGAACAAACGGTTTACATTTTTTTTTAGAACCAAATTGAAAAAACTTTGAAAAATACTTCCCTTATACGAAGTATGCGGGAAAGTAAAAAGTACGAAATGTCCTAAATATTATTATTTAAAAAACGGGACAATAGGCTGCCCCGAAGACTTTTTCGGGACGCCGGGACAGAGCACCTAAAAACGGGACGTTTGGTCACCCTATAAAAATCCATAAAATGGTCAGATTACATAAAAATAATTTTATATGATCCATGAAAAAGTTTGAATTGAGTTCAAAATAAAATAAATAAAATTAAGGATTTTCATTTAAGGTAAATAATAATTGTTTAAAATCTATTCTTTTAAAGAAAAAAATAATTTTTGTTTAGATTGACGATAATATTAAATTATATTTTTCTAAATGTTTTATTTGAATTACAATAAATAAAATTATTTTATTCTATAAATTTAATATCAAAGGAAAGTATTATATAAATTAGTTGATAGGATATTTTGATGATAAAAAAAGAAAAAAAAGGTCTTTTATCAGTCATGTTCAATCTATATATATAAATAAATTATTCTATAGTGATAGAAATTCGTTTTTCTATTCTAGGTGAATCAATTCATCAATAAAAATAGATAATTTTTAAATTATAAAAATGCATTAATTTTACCAACATTGAATAGAACTACCATGTTTTCATATTAAATTTATTATAAAAATGTTTCAATGTCTAAATAAAATTAAAACTTTTATAAAATTAGAAAAATACATAAAATAAGTTATACATCATAATTTTATTTTCCAATTTTAGAAGAAATATTTTGTTATTAAATTTCTTAAAATAAAAAGGAAAAAGAAAATATCTGATAAATTATATCTAGATTAATAATAAAATAATAATAATAACTCTTTACCATGGATTTGATAATTATTATAACTAATTATAAATAACCTAAATCGAATTTATTATTAAAATAGGAATATAAATAAATGTAACTAAAAAAAATTAAATTGAAAAGAAAATCTTTTTATTATCATCTTGGATTTAAACAATAAATTTAAAATTATTTAATAATAAAGAAATTTTAAATTAACTGTTTGTAATATTAAAAATTTTTAATGGAACATATGTTTTTTAAATTTCAAATTTCCCTATTTAAATAATTTATTAAATCAAACTCATCTTCCATCATCAATCGATATAAATTCAAGAATATATTATATATTTCACTGCCCATATGTGTTTTTAATGAAATATTAATAATATTTTAGACTGAGTAGGAGATTGAGTTTTCATAAAAAAATATTAAAGAAAAAAAGACTAACTCGGCTTAGGTAGTTATATTCAGTAGGCTTTAGAAGGTGTAAAAGTTGTCGTTCAGAGTCTGAAGCGCCTGCCAAGAGATAATAAAAGACGTGATAATTTCGTTCATTGCGACCATGAGAGCAAATTCGTGATTTTTCTAACAAATATTTTTGAACAACGGCACTGTGAAAAAGAAAATAAAAAACAAATATAGAAAACGCACACACAATATATATATATATATATATAATATATATCTTTATCATAGTTATAAAGAACATTTGTAACTTACCCATGAACCATACCATTCTCCTTATAATTCACTTGAATAAATTTTCCAAATCGACTTGAATTGTTATTATGTGCTGTTTTGGCATTTCCAAAAGCCTAAAATATATTTAAAAACAATCAATTAATTAAATAAATAAATCAAAGGAAATAAGAAATGATTATCATAATATAATATAATTTGTTTACTTCAAGAACTGGGCCGGCACTTAAGATGGTTTGTTCAACTCCACTGCCGTGGCTCCCTTTCTGGCTAAGGGCGGTTAAATGATGGAGCAAAAAATTGGTGCTTTCTGTTTTACCAGAACCACTCTCTCCACTTATAACTACACATTGGTTTCGTCGATCTTTTAACATACAATGGTAAGCAGCATCAGCAACAGCAAAAATATGAGGAGGCAAATCGGGTCCCAAACGACGATTTTGATATAGCTTAACATATTTTGGATTGTAAATGGGATGAAACTAAAAAAAAAATTAAAATAATATTTTAAGAATTATCTTAATAATAAAACATTTTTTTAATTGAATTTATAGGAAAATGAATAATAAAATTGTAAGAAAAATATACAAAAAAAAAGTTTTAAAATGGAAGAAAATAATGACTGTAGATAAAATAAAATTAGTGTCAATAAATATTTTTTTTTGTTATCTGTCATATTACTTCCCTTTCCCTTCTACTTATCAGATATTATCTAATAAAAAAAAGATAATTGTATGAAATTATTTTCTCTTTTAAAAAGATTTCCTTTAAAAATATATTAAAAATCATAAAATGTCACCTTGAATGGATTCACAGCGATGAGAATTGAGCCAACATAAGTGTAAATGTGACCGGCATTAAATCGATCTTTTAAATTGTCTAGTAAAGTTCTTTCATCAAGTTCTGGCAACTGACAAAGGTCAGGATATTCACGATCTTTAGGTTGATAGAGAAATCTATAGAAATAATCACGAATTAATTGAGGATCCATAGCAAAACTTTCTGGCCAGAGAACATCAGATAATTTTTCTCGTAGATAAAACCTGAAATACAAATCAAATAACATTTAATCTAACGGAAATTTTTAGTTATTCTTAAGAATTAATTTATATATTTTTAGAGATATATAAAGAATTGAGTTTCAAAAGTAAAAAATAAATATATATGACTAGATATTTGAGAAAATTTAATGTATCTTAAATTTTATTTAGATATTTAAAATAAAAAATTATTCGTTTTTAATGTGACATTTGACATTATTTGAAGTGTAAATATCTTAAATGCATATATATATATATAGCTATTGATGAGATGAAAAAACATCCAAATATATATCTTGTTCACCTATAAAATTCTTGGCATGAATGCTTGACTTGTGGCCAGAGCATCATCAAGGCTACGGGACATTCAGAGGGTCCTAGTCGTCGTTCCTTGCATTCCTGGCCAACCGTAGAATCTCCGACAACCTCCGCCAATTCATATGCCCCGGCACCAGACGGGTCAGCCAGAGAGAGCCTGTCCACGATACAGAGGACAATTTCTTCCGAAGTCGTTTGCTTTCCAGCTTCAACGGAGAGCGCTTCATAATGATCAGAAAGGTCCCCAACAAACACTTGCACAATATAACGAGTATTCTCTCCCCCTGACATTGTTCACCAAGTACTTAGTGAACGTTTACTATGATAAAGTCTAAATTAGTATTGCACATTTTGACAATAATATTATTACTAAGCATTACATTTTGTAAGTTTTATTCGATTCTCTTGATGTTATTAATGATGAGCTCATATATTTTTTGACTTTTCTATTTAACATTTTTGTTGTTGTTCTTATTTATTCTTTATAGAATTGAGTGAAAATGAAATCGGATATGACGACAACCATTGTCCTGAAACAAAAGTTAAATTGTGAAGTTTAATTTATTCATAATAGTATTGCATATTAAGAAGTTATTTTATAAATTAAAAATTGATTTGTCAATTATTTCAAAAATTAATTTATATTAGATAGGAAAAATAATATATAACCAACTCTGCTTTTCTCTTATAAGATTTAGATTAGAAGTGAAAATACTCAAATATATTGTTATAATAATATATACAAAAAGATTGTTTACGAGTTGAAATATTTTAACTTCAATGATTAATAAAATTTTACATATATATATAAATGAAAATATGAAAATTTAGGCTTCTTCTGAGTTGGCCATTTCTTTCTTAAGTGAGAACACATGTTGATCGCATCGGTGATTGTGGACACACAAGTCTGGTAAAAACATCAAAAGCATTGACTTGTCAACTGACTCTTTCCACTTCATCCATTAGAAAAAAATATAAAAAATATTAACAATGAAATGAAAATATTGCTTTAATGGTGTTTATGACCAGAAAAAGACCCTTCCTGTTCAGATAATATTTAAAAATAATTATAAACTTAGACCAAATGAACTATGAATGAAAATACAAATTAAAGGTTTTAAAAAGGCTTTTAAAAAAAATCTTTATGAATAATATATAAATGGATTTAATATAAAGCTCTTTCACTATTAGGAATTCTGTTTCAACAGACTGATATGATTTCATTTATTTTATTTCTAATAATTGACTATGCTAACCATTCTTTCATTGCTAAGAGTATTGATAATAAACAACAATAATTATTATATTTTTCTAAAAATAAATCTTTATACTGGAAATAAAATAAACCTTAAGTGGTACTGTCAAAATATTACACAGACTTATGAATAATTCTGCATTTAGAAAAAGCAACAGTTTATAATTATTAACTTTCTACAAATAATATATTAAGAAAAAAATCACTCAATATTAATTTAATCACAAAAAGATCTATTAGGAAAATTATTATTTATTTTATTTAATTGACATTTAATTGTATTAAAGAAAATATAAAAAATCAAAAATAATTGATAATTAATGGATGTATAAAAAAATGAATGATATTAGAAAAATTTCAAAAATAATTCTGATGAATTCATCATACAAAATTTGTATTTTGATTAATTTTAATAAATTAAAAACATGCTATAATAAAGTAAAATTATTTTTATAAGTTACGATTAAACATTTGCTTTGGAAATTAAATTTATTAAGAATGTAGCTGAAGGGCTGCCTTTTGTGGCCCATTTATGATTTATAATATTTGTGGTTATTTTTCGAAATGCCATATTGGGGTCACATGTTGAATGTCAACATTATATATTTGAAATTGCTTTATAAATGAAATATATCTAATTATCTATTAAAATCTCTAAGAAATCTAATAATCAATTTTTAAAATCAACTCACTCTTTAAGTCAATAATAAAAGTTTCAAAATTGAAGTTTTGACCAAAGATTTTGCCACCATTCATTTATTGCCATGCAAAAGCAACAGGCCTCGATATATTATTATAGGCATTCATATAATATATACTTACGTATTTACTCCTAATTTCATTAAATAATATATCTTCGAGTGATGTAAAGTACTATGATAAAATCGATAAAACCTGGGATAAATAAAGAAACTAAAGGAAAGGTGGATATACAATGATCATTCATCGTTGTCTAACAAACTAATGCTGCTCTAGAGAAGCAAGTGCGCATCCTTTATGCGCAGCCAGTTTCAGAGATACTCGTTACCTCAAACAAATAGGCATGCACATATCTTTTGACTTTTCTAATGAAATTGAGTTTTATTTTTTAACTAATTAAAAAATTAAAAACTAATTAATTAGTTATTGTTTAAGAACTTATTAGTTTATTTATTTCTGAACGATTAGTTTAAGTAACAAATTGCTAATAAATTTAAGTATACTCCGGTACAATTACAATGAGTCTCCTGAGACGGCTTATAAACAATTCCAGGCAATGGTTCCGGAAAATATTTTATTTATTATTTTTAATTAATTTAATTTAATGTTTTTTCAATTTTTGAAGAAATTTTAATAAATCATTATATTAGAACAAAATTCAAATTAATAGTTCATTAATAATTTAATAATGTATAACTTACAATCCATATTTTCAGTCTCTTTCACATAATTAAAATAAATAACTTTTTTATTTATAAGGTTATAGCAAAATATACCATTATTTGAATGAAAATTTAACCCAAAAATTTATTCTACCTAGATTATATATATATATATATATATATATGGAATCAGTTTATGATAAAATATTATGTACAACAGAGACCATGAACAAGTGAGATGGGAGGGGTGATAAAATGGATTTTTTAATCTCTTCTTCCTCCTCTCAAAGGAAAAAATTTAACAAATTTGAATCAAAATAAGGATAGATTTAGTTATTATAGATTTATGTTCTTTTTTTTTATTTTTTAGAAAATTGAAGTATATTGTTTATTGTTTTTAAAAATATTAAAATATTTGAATTTTTACAATAAATAAATTTTGAACCTTCCCCCCCCCTTATTTTAAGGAAGGGAGCCTTCCCAAAAATAAAATTAATGTCTTCTTAAATGGGTTATTTAATTTATTATTAATACAAATTCTTTTTATTTTGTTTTCATGTGATATCTATTTAATTTTAGAAAAGTATTCCACCCCCTATATCACTATTTCCAAAATAAAAACAATTTCAAAAATACCATATATATTTATCTAACAAATGCGAACATCAAAAAATAACTATTTAATTAGATTAATGATTATTAAAAATATCTTTTTTTTAAATTTGATTATATATTTTAATTCTTTTTATTTTGTTTTCATGTGATATCTATATTATTTTAGAAAAGTATTCCACCCCCCTATATCACCATTTCCAAAATAAAAACAATTTCAAAAATACCATATATATTTATCTAACAAATGTGGTCATCAAAAAATAACTATTTAATTAGATTAATGATTATTAAAAATATCTTTTTTTTTAAATTTTATTATTTATGCACAATAGAATTATTTATTACAAAAATTATAATATATCTTCAAAATTCTAATTTTCCAATTCTACGTGTCATCATTTAAATATGATTTTTTAAAATATTTTTTTTTTTGTCAATCGATTATAATGATGATTTGTTTTCATTTATTCATTTATATTTTAATTTATTATGGAAATATATTCCATATCCGTAGGATATATCTACATATAATGTTTTTTACAAATACAGATGATCCCTTTCCTATACATACATAGATTTGTATAAATATATTTAAAAAATGTGTACAAATAAAAATGATATCCTATGTTTTAGTATTTTATATAAACAATTATTTTTTTAGAATTATAATTAATTAAATTTATTAGGTAATTAAATAGATAATAAACTTTGAGATATAATTAGTTCTTTTATAACTCTCTTATTAAATTCCGTTAAAAGCCTAAAGATACATCAGCCAATAACAGCTGCTGTTAAGACAAGTTATGTTGCTTAGCTACCAAAATGGAAAATCGATACTAAATACAGATTATTATAATATTAGATATATATTATTTATAAAAATAAACAACAAAAAACCTATTGGAGTTGACAGCTTTCCCATTATTGACATAATGTGAAGAGATTTTTCTGTGTCGAGGAGTTTGATGTGTGAAAAGGATTGTCGTTGACAAAAATGTTTACTCGAGTGGGAGGATAAAGAGTGGAAATTCCCTATTTCAGAATTATAATCTTTTTTAAAAATTGAATATTGTTCAATGCAAGTAAATACATTTTATATAAGAAGAAAAATATTCTTTTAAATAATCAATTAAAAATAATGAAGTAACCCGAATAACAAAACAATTTAAACCTTATTAAATATATTAAGAATAAGTCAAACTCAACATCGGAATTGGGTTGGTTTTCGACACACACACACACACACAGTAAAGACTTTGGATTAGGTACTGGGACTAATTATTGATAATGGATTGATATTCAAAGATCATATCAAACAGTGTAGTGATAAAGCGTTAAAAGTGTGCATTGCTTTTTCGAAAATAATTGAGTATTTAACTGACTGGAGTTGTAAAATCTGTAATTCAATATGGTGTACCGGTTTCAACCGAAGCTGTATTAGCTAAGACACGGCAACCTTGAGTGCACGTGGATTTTTCCGGAAATATTCACTTAAATTTGGTAAATTTAAGTCTTAAATGACCTGGATGTACAGACACAATAAAAGATAAAATTTATTGGCATTTTCAAGGGGACCGTAATCAGCATGGTGGGTATAGAAGAAGGATGAAGGGCGGTGGACGAAGAAAGGTATAGCGTCGGTTAGAGTGAACAGCTGAAAAGCTAAATACCTCACTCGCGAAGTTATGCCTTACGATGTTCCCACAGGAGGAGAGTGGGTCACTGAAGAAAAATGAGGTGTAATTTAATGAGTCGAACCCCCCGATTTTTCACCTTCCAAGGAAAAAGTAAACACGCACACACATTATATAAACATTGTAAATTTGCAGTCTCTCAAATAATTATTTTTACTTTTTACTATATTTTAATGCAATATAGTAATACTCCCACATGTATTTATGTAATACTAGCTGCTCAGATCAGAGCTGGTCCCCTGTAGCTCTGAAGTAATACATAGTATTTGGTTGAAATTCTGTTTGTCAAAGGTTTTCATCCATTTTGTTCCAACCACTATATTAAAACATTCATTTCTTTTTGTGTTTTTATTTAAAATATATTTTGATTTAATTAGTAAATAAATTATATATTATTATTGTATAAGTTATATCTATCTATCTCTGTGGCTCTACGGTATTCGAAAGTTCTTAGCTGCTTTCCTCTCCCATTCTAGCCAAAAGTAATAATAATAATAATAATTTATTAAATTAATATAATTGAAATTTTATTTTTTATTATTACATTTTTATTTTTATTTTTTACCGAACGACGATAGTAAGGGAGGTATTGTTTTCACACCAAATTTTTACATATCTCCACGAATATTTCTTAATTTAAAAGTATATGACGTCACCCAGCCATTCATGACGCCACAGCCTGGTCTTACATATATATTACAAATAAAATAAAATTAAAAATATTTATGTTATGTCCATATCTGTTTTTTTATTACATTAATAGATTTATTAAAATTATTTGAAATCTGTAGCTGGAAATTAATTTACTTCAAACCGTCGGTCGGTTCGGACCTGGCCACAGGTCAATATTTTGTTAATAATTTATTTTTATTTTTTATTTTTTTTGTTAATAATTATTACATTTTTATTTGTTCGAAAATTATTTCTACTTTATTAATTGTTAATAGTTATTACATTTTAATTAACAGTTTTCGGAATAAGTATATTCTCTTATTTTATAGAGATTTTTATTGTTTGTCTCAAAAGTCTACCTACAATATTTCATTACCATTGTATGATTCAAAATAAAATTCAAAATATTTAATAGGACATGACATGATCTTAGTATTTTTCCCATCCCAGAATATTTGCTAATATTACATGTTGAAGTTCCAATTACCTGCATATTTAATGGCAATTTCAATGCTGAATATACTTTTAAATAAAAAATTAAAAAAATTTGAAGAAAGTAAATGGAATTATTATAATTAATAAATCTATATATAAATTTAATAAATATTCAAACAATAATTGAAACAATATAAATAAAAAGATTCAATATTTTACTAACATTGTGATTTATATTTCTATTTTTATTACAACTGTTATTATGGGTATGTTATTTTTGACAGTTTAAAAAAAATTAAAAATATTTGAATGTTTAAGTTTTTATGTAGCGCCATCTGTCGATATTTTTTGTGACGCTACAGACTTTTACCAAAATATTACTAATTAAATTAATTTTGGATAAATTAATTTTGGATTTAACTACACTAAAACCTTCCCTGGGATGCCCACAACAATCCCTGAAAGTTTCACCGTAATCGGACGGGTAGTTTTTGAGTATTTGACAGACACACACATTGACATTGCCTTTTATATATATAGATTAAATTTAATTTAAATATAATATATGTTATTTAATCCAATTCAAATATGCGAGATAGTCGAGTGGAGACACTCCAGATTTTTTCCTTTTCAAAAACGATCACGATTTGGATAAGATTTGTTTATATATTCATATGAATAATAATTTTAATAAATTTAATAATATTCTCAGCTATTAATATAAATATTAATGAAAAAAAGTTTTTTTTTTCTATATTCAATAATCAATACGTTTATGAATTTCCAATTCATATTCTATATATTGTTCCCTTCTCCTTTCCTTAGTGATCGATTTAGAAATTAAAATCTATAATATAATACACAATATCAAATTCATTTTAATCATAGAATGTAAAATTACGTATAATTTACTGTCTTTTCATTTATTAGAATCGTTACATTTTTGTAATTTAGCAAATTGTTTGATTGTTTTAATTCTCTTTGTGCGTATGCCAAAAGAATTTTTATAATTAAAATTTATTATTTATTGATTAAAAATAATAATACAATTTTTGAAAATTGTGCAATTCCGAGTTGAGTGGTATATTAAATATATAAATATATACATCGAGAGAGAAATTATTTTATCTATATAAATTGAATGCGTGGGTCGATCAAGCCGATGGGTGGTAGGTGAAATTGGTTGTGTGGGCGAACAATTCTGACGAATATTGAGCCTTTTAATAATATAATTTGTATAGATTTACTGAATATAGCTGCAAATGACAATCAAAATCATTTCTAATATAATTAGTTATTAAATATTCCCCTCCTGTGCCTGTTAAATAAATGAACTTGATATTCTTTTATATTTATATCCTTTTGTTAATAATATAATTGTTATTTATTTATATAATTATATTTTAAAGCTATTCTTTTAAGATGAGAGTTTTCTAGACTAGAAATTCATAAATTTAAACTTAAAAGTTATCTAAGTAAATAATTTTCTTTCTCTTTTTCTCTCACACACTTGCTATATTTCTTTTCAAATAATAAAAATATCTTATATATTATTATTAACTTAGGTAATAAAAAGAAAAATAAAAAAACTTTTTATCATTTATTTAAAGATAAATATAATTCGAACCACTATATGTAATATAAATTAATATAAATTAATATAATTACATTATTTAATTAAATAAAAAAAAATATTATTAATACGTATATAATCGATGTGTATATCTATTTTTTAAGAGGAAATTATAATACAATTAAAAAAAATAATATATTGACACATTACTTGTTTTCAGAGAACAAGTATTTAGTTATTTTTTATTTTTTATTTTTTTTTTTTTTTGCTTAATGAATTCCTATTAAATAATATTTCTTCTTTGATATTTGTCTAGAAAAAAATAGTAAAAAAAATAATTTTTTTTCACTTGCCATTTATTAAAATGTATTATAAAATTTTGATTTATCAGTTTTCTTTTTGAATTTTGTTTCTTTATTTAATATAATGAAGAAAATGTTAAATATATAGTATCTAAAATATATATCATGTATAATTGAATATTAATTGTAAATAAACTTTCATCTAAAACACATTAGATTAAAAATATAAATATGGAAATCTTTATTAAGACGATGAAATTAATATTTTCCCCCCTTTTTACTTTCCCGCATACTTCGTATAAGGGAAGTATTGGAATCGTCAAAAATTTCGACTTCGAGATTTCGATAGATCTTGACGTTTTAGACCTACCTGAGTCGGAAAATACCATTTTTCGAATTATGTCTGTGTGTGTGTATGTATGTATGTATGTATGTAATGTCTGTAAGCAAATTTACTCAAAAACTAATCAAGCTAGGACTTCGAAATTTGGTACACCGATATTATTCACAGTTTATAGATTTCTATCAAAATTTCGTCAAAATCGGTTAACCGGAAGTGGTACTTTACCTACACTGGTTGCGTTTACCTTTCAAGTAAAGTACCAGTTTGCTTCGAGATATTTGCTTCCTATTTTGTATATAGATTTAAAAATATGAAAAAAATTGAGATACCAAATTTCATCATGATCTGACTACCGGAAGTGACATTTTACCTATACAAGTAGCGTTAGGTGTAAATTATAAATATATATATAATAGTGTTAAACCTAGGAGGTGGCTTGGCTGAGTGTGAAGCGTGGCAACCTTCTACACAAGAAAGCCGGAGTTCGATTCTAACCAAGAACGGATTTTTCTAATAAATTCAATTTAACACCAGCTGCCTCCGGCTCCAGGAACTGACAAGCCCTGGTTCTATACAACTCTGCACCAGCAGGACTACTTCAAAAACAAGCATCCATAACCAACAATGGATCGTGATGAGAATAACTCCAGGTGGTACCAATTCACCCGCCACCTGGAGGATCCGAATCTTCACGAGCAGACAAAAAGAAGAATAAAGTTAACACCTAAAAAACAATTATATATGGGCCCACTTAACATCAATACTCTATTCAAGCAACAATAGTTTGTGATGAGAATGATACCTAACATTCATATATGGGCACAGTTAACATCAATACCCTTGTATATGGGAGCTTTGCGTGATCCTAGATGGTCCAAACGCAAAAAAAAAAAAAAAAAAAAAGTGTTAAACCATTTTACTTTATAATTTAAATTAATTAGTTTGTTTATTTTTATTGTTGTTAAAACATAATAATAATAACCTAATTACCTATTTATATGCGGGAAAGTCTAGGGGCGGACACTCCCGATTTATTAATTTAATTAAATGTTATGGAATTAATTTGAATAAATGAGATTTTTGTCTTATCTAAATAAATAAATATTTATTGTATTTTGTGAATTATATAATTAAAGATTATTTTCAATGGATCAATCGGACTAACTTAATTAGCTGTTTAATTTTAATTAAACTTTAACAATAATTGTTAAAGTTGAAAAGTCTTCCAAATTTTAGTAATCATTTTGTTATTGAAAAGTTAATGGAAACATAAATAATGAATATATTCTATATATCACGATTTTATTAAAAAGTTTTATATAATGGATATTCAGATATAAATGAATCAATCAATCGAATAAAGGAAGAAAAGGGCGTTCGTATAATAAAAGAGTATATATATATCTTATTAAATTTACTAAATCCGAAGATAACAAAAAAAACAAAACAAAAAAGATAAAAAATAATAATAGAGAGAGAGAGAGGGAGAGAGAGATAAATCAATACAGTTATAAATTTTTTGATATCATATAAACAATTACTGTTTTAAATTAAATTAATTATTATTATCTACCATAATAATACAATTAGAATTATTCAGGTCCGCTTCTAATGAGGAAATAATTTTATGAATAAAGATTTGTTTCTTATATTAATAAAGGTAAATATAAATTAATTTATGTTATTTTTTTATTCGTTATATATTAAATACATATATAGATTATCCTTAAATTATTTTAATGATATGATTTGAGAATATTTAGTGAATAAACCGTAAATGAATAAATAAGCGTTTGTCCCTTTGATTAAGGGTTGTGTTTTATTCAAATAAAACAAAAACATCTTATTAATATTTATTATATAATAAATATATGAAAAAAATATTTTTTATTAAAATATGTAAAACATGTTTTCAAATATTTTTTTTATTGAATAATATTATATATATAGGGTGACCAAACGTCCCGTTTTTCCGGGATTGTCCCGTTTTTAGGTTCTCTGTCCCGGCGTCCCGAAAAACATATTCGGAACAGCCTATTGTCCCGTTTTTTTTTAAATATTTAGGACATTTCGTACTTTTTTTTCAAAATTTTTTCAATTTGGTTCTAAAAAAAAAGTAAATCGTTTGTCCCGGTTTGGTGTTTTCGAAATATTGTCACCCTATATATATAACACATCGTTCAATAAGTCCCGAGACTAACCCAGAGATGGTGGTAGTAGTGCCAAAGTGGCCACGTTTCCATAGAGTGCGAACCTTTACATGAAACGTGTAAAAATTTCACGTCGATCGGATCACAGACAGCAGAGTTATCGAGGATAGAGTAGTCACTTTGTAATATGTTTGAAAAATGGGAAAAAGAGAGTTTCGCGTGTTGGTAAAACATTGTTTTTTAATAGGTAAAACCACCGTAGAATCCCAGAAATGGCTTGAAAAACATTACCCGGACATCTCTCCATCCAAAACAACGATTTGTCGTTGGTATGCTGAATATAAACGTGGTCGTACGGACACAAACGACGCGGAACGTTCGGGTAGGCCATTGAAAGCCAAGTTTTCAATCATGATTTTCATCTCCCCCCCCCCCCTTTACAATAAAATATATACAATAATAAATTTTATTGGGTATTTTGGTTCTGTTTTTAAATTATTTTAAACAAACTGCCAAAACAATAATTTTTCTATGTTAATTTTCTTTTGAATATTCTTGCGCCCTTCTAGGGAGAAACGTCCCCAGATGTGTAGTTCAAACGTATAAGTTGAAAGGAGAAAATTTATATTACTGTTCCAAATTTCAGAAAATTGTTTTAAATTAATAAAAATTAAATTTCTTTTATTTTCTATTGAATTTCAGTAGAAAGTGGGCATTTTTACTATCTCTAAGAGATAGTATTGCGATCACGAAAATTTTCGATGTTGAGATTTTGATGTTTTTATACGTTTTGAAGGTCCCTGAATCATTTTCACTAAGGTTGAGAAAAATGTCTGTGTGTGTGTATGTGTGTGTGTATGTATGTAGACAAGATTACGCAAAATCGGTTTGAGCTAGAATGATGAAATTTGGTACATGGGAATTATTCAAAATTCATAGTTTTCTATCAACTTTTGAGAAATGTAGCTCAACCGGAAGAGGGCCATTATCTACAACGTTTTGATTTTTTTTCCTCTAAAGTGACCGTAAAAATAAAGATATATTTTTGATAATTTTTCACATGATTAATAATTGTATAAAACTGCTATATATAGAATTTCAGCTTGATTGAATCGCTGAAAGTACCAGAATTAATTTTTTAACACTGCAAATCTCACGCGCCAACACGTGCCATGGTGCCATCAATAAAAAGCCAAACATGCGCTGGTTTAATATATATTATTTATAATTTATAATTAATTAAATTTAATTTAAATATAATAAATTATGTTATTTAATCCAATTCAAATTGCGAGATAGTCGAGTGGAGACACTCCAGCTTATTTTTATTTATGCTCGTTTTTTATTAGTTTAAAATCAAATTTTAGTTTTTCCAGTAAGCAGGACAAATGGTACATGATATTTACTATACTATATAATTTAAGTTTTTATATTATCAATTATTGTAGTGTATATTATATTCAAATAGGTAAATATATTTGAATATATATGAAATCCATTTTCAAATACATACGTAAATACAATTGATTAAAATAATTATTTTTATTTTTATTCATTATTTTATATATTTTTATAAATTTTGAGTATAATGTATAAATTGTTAGTTAATAATATATGACGAGCATTTTTTTCATTATAAATTTTTGATACGGAATACGGAATAATTCAATCACAATTCAAAATATATGAAAATAAATAAGAGTAAGCACCTCAGTGAGGGCGGTGGGCACTTGACCTTAATTGAAGTAGTAAATTTGAGATAAAATTATACAAATTTATAAAACTTATTGCTTATTGTCGTTGACTATTTTAATTTAAAAAACAAAACTTTAATATTAATATTTATTTATTATAATTAAATCAATTTCAAAATAGTCTTTAGTATTCAATCAATTTTTTTAATAATTTTAAATAAATAATAATTGAAACTTTTGTAGCATAGAATATTTTGTAAGGGTTCTTGAATAAATTAAATCAAAATCAATTTATAAAACAGAATCAAGAGTCTTTTCATTAATTTAAAATTCTTAGAATTTGTTTATTATTAGTTTATAAAAGAAAATAAAACAAAGTATTTGTTAAGGGTATTAAATTCTTTCCCAAATGTTTTGTCAGGTTTTAATTATCTTAGACTTCATCCCTTCTCCCATCTCGTAAAATATATTGAAGATTAAAATATAATTAATTTATTCACCTGAAGATGAAATGTATAATTAAAAAATATTTTCAAGTTAGGTAATTGTTTATAAACCGGGAAGCTTCAGGGATTTGGAGTTCGTATTAGTTTATTGGTGTCAAATTTGATATTTGGTAACATTTATATATATATACTAGCTGCTCAGAGCGCCTTCGGCGCTCTTCACACCTAGACGGGGGCTCCGCCCCCTGTACCCCCGAGTGGTACATAGTATTTGGTGGTTGAAAGTAGTAAAAGGTTTTCATCCATTTTGTTTCAATCAGTATATTACATAAAACATTCATTTCTTTTTGTGTTCTTATTTAAAAAATATATTTTAATTTAATCACTATATTAATTATATATATATTATTATTGTATATGTTATATCTATCTACCTATGTGGCTCAAAGATACTCGAAAGTTCTTAGCCGCAACAACCACATTTCTCCAAGTGTCCCTATCCTGAGCCCTTGTTCCATCTCTCTTACGTCCCTTCCTACGCGTCATTGGTTTTCCAAGCGGACGTTTTCCAATCGGTCTTCCCACCAATATCTTTTTCCTCTCCCATTCTAGCCACGTGCCCTGCCTATCGCAGCTTTTTCCCTTTTATAACCCTAACTATTTCTGAAGATGCAGAGAGACCATGCAATTTCTTGTTATGCTGTCTCCCCCATTCCCCGGTGACCTCATCTTTCTTTGGCCAATAAATGCAGGGAAGAATCCTATTCTCAAACACTCAGAATCTACTCTCATCTCCCAGGGTCATAGACCATGCCTCCCACCCATATAATGCAACAGGCAAAATAATTTTTTTATATATTCCCTTTGATAATAATTTTGAAGAGATAAGCCTCTTTATTGCAAGATAACAGGCGTTTCCCGATTGCAACCCCGATTTAAATTCTTCTCAAATATTATTATCCTTCGTGATTACATTCAATTTTTCTACATATTCAAATTCTACATTTTGTATCTTAAGATTTTGTATGTCAATACTCTTCCTCTTTGTTACTAAATATTTTTTCTTATCACTATTAATTTCAAACCTCCATTAATTTTTCCTCGCTATCTGCAATTGCAATTTCCTAATCTCCTATTATATTTAAGTCGTCTGGGTAACCTAACATTTTACAATTGATTTCTTCATCTTATTTTTTCTTTACTACCTTCAAGACAAATTTGAAGATCAAAATTTGAAAAAGTTTATGCTGATCTATATTGAGTCATGTGTATGTTTTACTAAAGTCTACAAATAATTAGTGAACAGAAATATTGAATTCGCAGTTTTTTTCCTAATATCTGTCATAATGAAAATATCTTAATTAATGTTGATCGATTTGGCCTTAACCCGCAATGATATCTCCTAATATTTCCACCGCCTATGGTTCTTAAGTATTTTCTATGTTATTATAGTGAAATAGAGTATAATATTTCTTGATCATTACATTTGCTAGGGGATTTGAAAATTATTCGTCGCAATATGAAGATTTCGCTTACAGTTTCTGTCATGTCCGACCTCCATCCAACAGTTATTTTCTGTCAAGTTTTTTGCTTCTCTTAATCATGTGATCTATATATATAATTTTTTTTGATTCATTATAATAAAATTTAAACAAATAAAAATTTTTACTTTGTTAATTTATATAAATTTCAATATAAACTGATTGTGAGTGATACGCTTAGCCAATACTCTGAATAATTTGTGTACAAAAATATTGAATGTTCTTAGCGAGATTTGATATAATGTTGTACGATTTGTCCTAAATCTGAATTAGAAGAAAATTATAAATTGCCTCCTTTTCCAGCTCAATTCATTTACCCACCCATGTTGCATATGGCATCTAAATTTCTTAAAACTCCGTTTTTTTAATTTAAAATAGAAGGAGAGAAAGAGTTTTAAATTATATTTGAATAGTCTATATATTCTATATATCAGTATTTTTTTTCTGAATTTAATAGCAAGTTGATTTTAAAAATTTTCCATTCTTAATGCATATGATTGATTACATGTGTTAAAATTTAAAAAAATTCAAATATTCTAATTTTTATATTTATATACAATTTAATATTATTTTTTATTAATATCATATCAAAAAAAAAGAGAATTTATTAAAATTAAAAATAAAAAAAGAAGCCTATTAATAAAAAATTGAATGGTGATTTAAATATTTTATTAAATTAATTAAAATGAGACCTTTTAGAATAAATTATTTAATTGAAATGATATTTAAATATAAGAATTTAAAAAAATATTATATTCTTTGTTTGGCAATTGTTATTTAATTATGTGCAACATGATTCGACTTGCACAGAGCATCGTTATTTTTTATTAATATCACATAATAAAAATGAATCTTTTAAACATAATAAATAAAAAAGACATTTTAATAAATTTAAAAAATATACCCAATTTAAAAATGTCAAAAATTTAAAACAACTTTATATCATCATATTTTAATTTTTATATAATATATATATATATTTAGTAATTAATAATAGAGTAATTAAATTAAAATAAAAAACAAAGATAATATAATTCAGTCATTTTAATTCAGGTTAAATAATATTTTTTTTTATTATTCAATGATAAAATTTATATATTATTATATATATATTATAGAAAAGAAGAAATATTCAATTAAATAAAAAATAATTTAAGATAAAAATATGATCTAATAAATATTTTAATTAAATTGAGAACTTTTAGAATAAATTATTTAATTGAATTGATATTTGTATATTAGAATTTAAAATAAAGTGAAATATTATAATAATTCTTTGATTGGGAATAGCTATGATAATTCATTGTTTGAAATGATTCCGCTAGGCCGGCAGTGAGCCGCGAGCTGCTCTTGAATGAACAACACGGAGAATTATATAAACTTTAAAAAATTAATTTCTGCGGTTATTGATAAGATATTAATAAAATGTATAGCCTATGTTACTCTAGAGGTATATAAGAATATTGTGATGTAATTTCAAAGAAATCGGTTCAGCCAATTCTGAGTCTATAAAATAGTAATTTTCCGGACAGACAGACAGACAGACAGACAGACAGACAGACAGACGTGAAAAATTCTAAAGTCACTTTTGGATTCTAGAGGTCATGAAACGCGAAGATATGCAAAAATTTTTAAATTCTGAGCAATGTGCAGACAAAAACCTTTTTTTATATATATAGAAAGATAAGAAGATATATATATATATAGAATAAAGTGCTACTTCCGGTTAACTGATATTTTAAATGTAAAAAAACAGATATGGATATAATATAAATATTTTTAATTTTATTTTATTTATAATATATAAGGGCTGGCTGTGACGTCATGAAGTGCTGGGTGGCGTCATATAATTTTAAATTAAGAAAAAACTAATGAAGATGATTTTTCTCGAGGATAAAACCAATACAAAGTGCATAACACGTGGAGATATGTCCTCACGTGAAATTTGATATGAAAATAACCCTTCACTTCCTCTCTTCGATCGGCAATACTAGCACTTCCAGTTTCCGGATTTGCACCAAAAGTTGATCCATTCATCCAACTGATGTATTAAGTAAATATACCAAATTTCATCAAAATCCGTTGAGCCGTTCAGGCTGTACACATCTATACGGACTGACAGACGGACAGACATCATGCTAAAAATACTTTTTTCTGTTAAGAAAATGCATGATTCGTGGAGATATGTACCTAAAAATATCCATAGGTGAAATTTGGTGTGAAAACAATACCTTCCTTACTATCGTCGGTCGGTAAAAAAGAAACGCTACTTGTATAGGTAAAATGTCACTTCCGGTAGTCAGATCATGATGAAATTTGGTATCTCAATTTTTTTCATATTTTTAAATCTATATACAAAATATGAAGCAAATATCTCGAAGCAAACTGGTACTTTACTTGAAAGGTAAACGCAACCAGTGTAGGTAAAGTACCACTTCCGGTTAACCGATTTTGACGAAATTTTGATAGAAATCTATAAACTGTGAATAATATCGGTGTACCAAATTTCGAAGTCCTAGCTTGATTAGTTTTTGAGTAAATTTGCTTACAGACATTACATACATACATACATACATACACACACACAGACATAATTCGAAAAATGGTATTTTCCGACTCAGGGAGGTCTAAAACGTCAAGATCTATCTAAATCTCGAAGTCGAAATTTTTGACGATTCCAATACTTCCCTTATACGAAGTATGCGGGAAAGTAAAAACACATTCACCTCAATGGGAGATGGGCCATCATTTTTAAACAACAACAGATCCAATCTCTTCAATTCTATTTTAATTGTTAGCTGTTTTATTAGAATTATGGTAACATCTGTTTTCAAATTTCTCATTTCTAATGATCATAGAATAAAATTTATACAAATTTATATTATAAGTATATTCTATATTTATAATACATTCTCGTATATTTAATAAGGTAAAAATTAAATATATAAATTCATTTATATAATTCACCAATTAATTAAGTATACATTTTATTTATATAAATATATATATTTTATCTTAATATAGATGGTTTGGCTAATATTTTCTAAATTTTCCAGAACAGATGGTGTGAAAATCATAAAGTTTTAATGTTTCGAATCCATATCTATTCTGTTTTTAAATTAAATAGGTGTATAATAGAATAAGTAATAATTATTTTTTATTTAGAAATAAAATTAATAATTTGTATGTCTGGATAATAAATATAATTTAATAAAGGATTTTCAAAACTATTATACGATGGTTGGAAAAAATGAATTAAATTGAAATAAAATGTTTCTAGATTCAACATTTCAATTCATTCATGTTTAGTCAACGCGTAAGTGAACAAACTTGGTATATCATATGAAATTAAAATTATGAAATTAAAAAAATTGGTAATAAAAGTAAATATTAAATTAATAAAAAATTATATACTATAACATAAACAAATAATAAATAAATAATTCCAAGAGATAAAAATTAGAAATAAAATAACTTCACTGCTGGTCAAAAAAACTTAAAACTCATATTTTTTTTTATAAATAATTAGCAATGGAGTTGAATAAAATTATAATATAATATATTTATAAGATTTGATAAATTTTATTTAAATATTATATTTAAAATAAAATAAAAACGAATACTTTCATATTCACCTATCGATCGATCTTCAACGAGATTTTAATTTATTTGTTTGGATAAAAACCAGCCAGTGCGAGCGTTTGAATTGATTGTATTTATATATATATATATATATATATATATATATATATATGCTATCAGTATTTAATATCAGAAGCGATTCTTAAATAAAATATCGAGATATCGATTGAATAGAAGCCAAGAAAACTAAAAAATAAGTATATTTGAGGAGAAATTATTAATAAAATAAATAATAAAATCGGGAATAAAAGACTGAACCTTAAAGTAGATGGTACTAATATAATAATAAATTATAAAATTAAAAAGTTAAAAAAATTATAAAAACATTAATAAAAGTAACAAAATGTGAACCTTTCCTTCAGTTAATCATTTTTTTTAAAATAATATTCTCTCTTAGATATTCTCTCCAACCACAGATTGAGAATGGCTGAAAGTTTAATTTCCCCTTAAACGATAATTATGTGAAATATTATTTATATAATCTCATATTTTTGAGTTTCCTAAAAACACCCCCCCTAGTGGTTTATTGTCCCCTACATTAGACTAAAACATTAACAATAGTCCAAGATATCAAAGGCAACCTTATTAGTCCCTTTCTACTTATTATATTACTTATAAATTTCCCTTGGTCTATTATTCATATTTTATTTTAATGTAAGAGACATCAACCTCATGGAGTGAGATTTATCTCAAAATTTATATTATACTCGTATAATACGCACCGAGACAAGGGTTAGAGCTCAGGTGCCTAGAGATCTATTCAGTGCTGTGATAAAAAAAAACTACATAAATAAATTTATTTATTATTACTTTAACTCTATAACTAAATTTACATAATTTTAGTTACAGATTTAATTTATCATTATTATTAGTCATATAATTATAATTTTGTTTATTGAAACCTGTTAATATTCATCAGATTTATCCTACACAAACCTATTAACACCCAACCTTCTCATTTGAGGAACAGGGTTTGGAGCGCCCCAGGCAAAACAAAATTTGGCGCTTTTTCATACAAATTATGTTTTCAAAATAAATAAAAATAAACTTTTTAAGAATTAAAAAGCATTTTTCTGCATCTATGTTGTGGGATAAAATTCATAAAAATTCTTAGGGTTCATTATTTCTATTTATCCTTTTTATCTCGAAACTAGAAGTTTGCCCAATAATTGCCTAAGAAACAAGTTTCTTAGAATTCATCAAAGAATCAACTTGCAAAGTTTCATCAAAGTCCGAGAGGTGCCTGGTTATATTAATATATACCGAATTGTTTTTTATCCTTTATTTTTTACGTAGTGTGTCTGCAAATTTGTGTATTTGTTGATATCTCTCTATTGCACTATTTAAATATCTATTTTATCGACTATTGAAAAGGCAAACATTTATTATTTTCATACATCTAATATATTTAAATATTAATTACTATAAATTTCAATTTTTTAAAATTTATTTTCCAATATTATATAAATTATCATCAAACAAGAATTTTTGTTTATATGAATTTTGTTGCTATTTTAACAAATTAGGAATCCAAAGTGTTTTTGTAGAGAAATAGAAGATATTTTAGCCCTACCCCCAAAGAAGATGCAAATGACGATGAATAAGCTAGAACCTAAAAATAAATTAAATTTTAATGTCTGTTAAAGATATAGAGATTTTTTTGTATTAAAATTTAAACAAATTCAAATATTTTTGATTAGTATAAGTTGTTTTGATGAGAAAACAATTGTTTTAATATTTTATACATATATTACATTGATTTGGAAATTAATAAATTTTTATTCATCCGAAGGCGCTCTGAGCAGCTAGACGGAGGCTCTGCCCCCTGTACACCACAAATCATGCACTTTGTATTGGATTTATCCTCGGGAAAATCATCTTCATTAGTTTTTTTTTAATTTAAAATTATATGACATCTCACCCACAGCCCTTCATGATGTCACAGCCAGCTCCTACTTAAATATTATAAATAAAACTAAATTAAATATATTTATGTTATATCCATATCTGTTTTTTATTACATTAATAGATATATTAAAATTATTTGAAATTGTTTCTGTAGCTGGAAATTAATTTACTTCAAACCGTCGGTCGGTTCGGACCTGGCCACAGGTCAACTTATTTATGAAATATATTTACATTAAATTAAAATTATATCACATTCGGCAAACAATTTTAAATTTAAATTGAACCATTTACATTAATACGCCACCTCCTTGTTTTTTTTTTCAAAATAAGATAATTTCATTAATGAACTTCTTAATGATATATTTATAATTTTTTTTTAAATTTTCATTAAGATCTTTGAATAAAATTAAGCTTATTGATTTAATAGAATTAATAGAATTAAACTTATTGATTCGATTTAAGATATATTCTAAAACACCACTAATTTTAAAAATTAATATTTGTTTATTTTATTTTATTTTAATATGTATTTTATTTGAAATAATTTGCAGTAGAGCGCTCACCTCTGCACTCCCCGCTCGCCCCTCCCCATTCCCCTCCGCCACCTGGCCTGACCTCCTGCCGGCCGGCCGGCCTGCACGCAGTTAGTTCCCCTTCCCTGGTGAGTGTAAGATCCTAAGCGGCCTCTCCACTGAAATCATCTCTTAATCAGTCGCTAATCAAGAATTAATTGTAATTTTATTATTTATTTTTATTAATTAAAAGGAAGATTAGTGAACTTTAAAAAAAAATATTTCAATAAAAATTAAATTTTATAAAGTGCATTTTTATAATTTTTTATTCATATACCCAAATAAATTTATAAATTTTTCATTCAAATCTTTGAAAAGAATTAATCTTAAATATTCTATCAGATCTCATTAATTAAATTTTATTAAAAGTTAAATTAAAATTATTTAAAAATTAAAAAATCATATATTTTACTTTTCTTTAAATATATTTATTGAAATATTTTTTAAATTTCAATATATATTTATTAATCCTATTAAAACTTATTTATTTTAAAAAATATGAAGATGTGCTGATTATTTTCAAAATTCATATAATATAGTTATAAATCAAAAAAATATAAATTTCTCATATTCATATAGGAATATATAATTTTAAATATTCTATATAAGTATTCTTTCTAATCTCATTATCGCTCACACCGTTCCTTTCAAATCTCATATGAATATTGTTTTGTCAATTTCATATTATTATAACAGTTTTGGAAAATGAATAATATTTCTATTACCTATATATCAATTAAACAGAATAAAATCTTCGTGAAATTAATAATATAATCATAATTATAGTTTTCTGATGTTTTCTAAGATATTTTTATTATATGTCTATTAAATGCGTATATTATAACTTATTATAATCATGGTTCTATATAGGATGTAAAATAATTTTAGTATTTTAATATTACAGAAATAAGATAATATTTTTAAAAATCTATGCACTTTTTTAATCCTATTAATATAATTTATTTATTTATATCTTATTTTTTTATTTCCTGTATATAATATAAATATTTAATCTTAATTATTTTTTTCTTTATCGAGGCGAGAGTGATGGACATCAATTCAAGTCTACGAGCTGTTCTTCGAGTTTAATCTGCGAGAAATATCAACCCTTTATTAACTCCGAGGTCAGTATTTATTATTAATTTTATTTTTAATTCAATTTAAATTTATTGATTATAAACTAATAAGTTATTTTTCTTCTTCTATTTCATGTTTCAATCTTCGTTCCTGCTACTGAATGTTGATTTGAATTCTTGATTCTCCATCCTTCATGACGATGAAATGATTTAAATACAGCTCTCCAAATGTAAGTAATAATCGTTATTTATTTAGCATGGCGCACTTTAAAATAGAAAATGTAAATATAATATTTAAAGTAAAGTTTAATATAATATAGAAAGTAGAATTAAATTACAATGATTTTTTGCTTTTGATAATATTCATTAGGAGATTATAGAGAAATATATTAAATTATATGACTGGATTTAGTGAGAATAGGGAATTTCAGAGTACATCTTTCAAGAAGAAGCATTGATAAAGGAGGCAGAAGAGACAAAGATATTTTTAAAATTAGTAGGTTTCGATGCGTTATACTGGGAGGGTGGCTATTTTTTGATATATATAGTTGTTAGGAATTTTCAGGTGGTTGCCTCCTACATCCATGCATGTTCTCATCATACTAATTCTTAGATTAGATTAGAATAAACAAATAAATAAAATGTGGGTGGATAAAACATATGCCATGCTATTATTTAAGGGATGGATTGCATGAATTGCACTCCAGGTCTGAATTGTGCCATTTTGTATTACTGAGAGTGTATTTGAGGTGGATTGGATGAACGGGAATTCGGGAAGCTAATTCAGCACAGTTCCGAAATGGAATTAGCCTGAACAGGAACAAATTGTTGGTTACCTTTTGAGCGCAGGGCTTTTTCGATTAGCATGGGCCTTGGGTAGGTTTTATTTCAGGTTGCCCCGAATGTCGCGATTTCATTTCGAAATCCAAAAAATCAAAGGCTCTCTCAGCTGATTCAAAGAGGCTACAGACCAAACGCCTTATTTTTTTAAATCTTTTTTTAAGGCCAACTTTCTTTATTATTACTTTTTCTAAATTTCGGAAGGCGAGGCTTGGAAGGGCTAATTTATGGGGAAAGGAGGAGGCCCTATTAAATATTCAATTGTGTTTTTTGAATTTAATTAATAATAAAAAAATAATTGAATATCGCGATTATTTTCTTTAATTTTTTATTTTCATTTTGAAATATTCAATTTCACAATTTAAACTTTGATATATTTTAAATATTTTACTATATAGAGGTAGAATTAATTATTATTATAATTTCTCAATTTAAAATTAAAATGCAAACATCACAAAAAAAAATCATATCTATTGTAAAAATATAACTCTTTTTCATAATTATTTCTTTTTAACTTACCAAATATAAAAATATTTTATTTTTTTTTATTATGGAAATTATTTCATATGAATATAAATATATTGTAATCGAATATATCTATACTCAATAATAATTTAATATTAATAAATTATCAAATTTTTTTCTTATCATTGTACTGATAAATCATATTTGGCAAGAAATAAAATATATATATATATATAGTTAAGCTTATTTAAAAATTTACTTAATGTATAATTTTTGTTAATTATAAACATGTTTAACAACTTATTTTAAATAAATAAATAAAATTAGATCTCCTAAAATTTTTTTTAATTTTGATAGATCAAATATTCTTATTCTTTAGCTTTACAAATCCCATACCATCATTTTGCTTATTCTTATGTGTATTCTTTCTGTGGTGTGTCCCAGTGTCCTCGCAAAAATTCTCCGGGAGAAAAAATGTCTCGGTTTACATAAATAATAATATCATCCATGAATAAACCCAATATTATTCAATTTTTAGTAAATAGTAAGGGATGTATTATTTTCACACCAAATTTCACATGTGGAGATTTTTACATATCTCCACGAATCATGCATTTTGTATTGGTTTTATCCTCGGGAAAAATCATCTTCATTATTTTTTTCTTAATTTTAAATTATATGACGTTACCCAGCCCTTCATGACGTCACAGCCAGCTACTACTTATATATTATAAATATAATAAAATTAAAAATATTTATGTTATATGTCTATCTGTTTTTATCGCATTAATAGATACATTTAAATTATTTGAAATTGTTTCTGTAGCTGGAAATTAATTTACTTCAAACCGTCGGTGGGTTCGGACCTGGCAACAGGTCAATTTATTTTTTCTTAAGTTAGTCGGGGTTCAAACACGACCGAATAAAGATCTGTTGTTCAATAAAGATCTGTATCAAGAATAACTTGTTTTATTTAAACTCCGATTATCCATAAACTCAACAGTTTTTTTAAATTTTTTTTAAGGAAATATTTTTATTTAGGTTTCGGTGGGCCCCTCGGGCTGGTGGGCCCCGGGCGGCCGCCCGGCGTTTAATCCGCCTCTGGGTCCAAGCGTTATTGAGTTATGAGTTTACAAACACATTTTGCGATTAATTTTTATATTATAGATTATTGAATATAATTTTTTTTTGTAGCAAATAATTAATTACATTTACATTATTTCTTATGGGAAAAAAGGCTTCCGGTTACGAGCTGTCTTCTAAAATGAATTAAACTCGTAAATTGAGATTCCACTGTATAATCATTTCGATTTAAAACAAATAGAAAAAATCTACCCAATTTTAAAAAAATAAAATTTTAAAACAACTCCTTTAGATCATTTGTCTAAAACAGCGGTAGGGAAACTTTTTTATTCTTTACCCCAAAATATTTTTGTGTAAGTTGATATTACCCCATGGTGAAGAGAAAAAGATAAACGAAATGCCTCTTTTTAGCATCTTTTCTATTATAGTTCCCTATGATAATTTTGAAAAGATAACAATAACTAAAAATTTAATTTGTAAAAATACTAACAGGTTTATAATATAGCAAATTAAAAATATATACTTTTTACTCACAAAAGTTTCATTTTTACCCTATTTGGGGTAATTTACCCCGGTTCCCCGACCACTGGTCTAAAATATCATATTTAATTTTTCATATAGTCAATTAGTTTCAAAGTAACTTTTATTTGTCATGCAATTTTCTCCTTTCAAAAAATAATGAATTCTGCAAATTAATTGAGCTTTTATTTTTCACATATATTTTACTTCTATAAAAATATTAACTATGAAATCTTTTAATTATTCTTGAATTATTAGGCAAGGTGTTTAAAAATGAACCAAAAGGCATTTTGGATTGAAATAAATCTTCTCTTAGAAACTATTGATAAATTTAAAGGGGCAAAAAGACGAGAGCTGTTTTTCCATCTCTTCGCATCTCTCTGGATTGCTTTTTCTGTCTGAACGACCCTCCCTACTCGTCTTTACCGGGAGATGGGAGTGAAGGGTGGTTTTCGAATAGAAACTCTCCTGGCAACAGAAGACGTTCCACTTGAGGATAAGAGATTCCCTCCCTCGCGTCGTTCCATGTTCGTCAGGGGATGAGTTACAGTACTCCAAGTCAAGGTAGAGTGGGAGGAAATCTCTAGAAGGAGCGAACTCTCCAATGAAATGGCTTAGTTTTCCGATTGAGAGTGAGGGGTAATGTCTCAAAGGCAAAAACTTCTCTGAGCAATGTCTTCCTCGCATCTCACCCTTCACTCAAACACCCACCCACAAATACAATTAAAGCCTGAAAAATTTGCAATTATAAAGGATAAAACCAATATATATTATTAAATTGAAATTTAAATGCAAATTAGGTAATAAAAAAGAGAGATATAAATAAAAAAATTTACTTGATTATTAAACAACTCAATTTTCTTATATGATTATTTTAACTTTAAGAATATTTATTAATCAAGTTTTAGATTAAAAAAAAAACTTGTTTATGCAATGTCTTCCATCCATCTCACCTCTCACCAACTCACCCACCCAATATCCAATATATATAATATATATATATATATATTATAAATTGAATTTAAAGTCAAATTAGGGAATATGGGAAGAAAGAAATATTCATGAAAAGTTCACTTGATTATTATATAAGTCAATTTTATCATATGTTTATTTTTACTTTAAAAATATTTATTAATCAAGTTTTAGATATTAAAAAAGTTGTTTAAGCAGTGTCTTCCTCCCATCTCACCTATCACCCACCCACCCACAAATACAATTAAAGTCTGAAAAATTTGCATTTATTAAGGAAAAAACCAATATATATTAATAAATTGAAATTTAAATTCAAATTAGAGAATAAGGGAAGAGAGATATTTATAAATATAAAAAATTACTTGTTTATTAAACAACTCAATTTTCTTATATGATTATTTTAACTTTAAGAATATTTATTAATCAAATTTTCCACCCATCTCACCCCTCACTAGGGGGACTCTACCGGATATTACCAGGGCCATGGAGAATGGATGGAGGAATCTGGAGGATTACTCCTAAAGTGACCATCAATACATTGCATTTAAAATTGGACAATGCGCACTTAAAGTGGAGATAACACTCCCTCCGCTCTGAATGTAAAACGAGACTGGACAGAGATTTATTTCTAACAATGATTCAAATGGAAAGATGGAACTTGGTACAGATACAAGAGTGAGCCAGAGGCTGCCCTCTTGTTACGCTGTTAGTTAAAGAAACAATGGGTCTCGCAGCAAAATCAATGTCCAACAAAAAAGCTCCTTAAGGAAACTTTTTGACTATAATATCACAAATTATAATATTGAAATTACATAAAAACTATTAACTATTATGCATAATTAATTTCTAAATAAAACATATATAAAACAAAAGAGTGAAAAGATTGAAATTTGGCAATAAATGTTTGTCCCACGTGCGAACATATATTGATTATAATTAAATCAAAATTTTATTTTTATTAAATTTATTCATGCATATATATGAAAAAAATTATTAAGATCTATGATAAAAATATATTAAATCAGAAGTTTAAGTTAATGATAATTTATTAACAAGAAAACAAACAAATTAATATTAAAAATTTACAATGAATGATTTTAGTTATATAAATTGATTATAATTGAATTATATATTTATATAAATTGATTAAATGAGTCAAATTAATTAATTAATTTCCACGGCGATTCTGATACTAATCTCCGCCACACATATATACATATATATCTTATATATAAAATTCTCGTGTCACAAAACTTTGAAATCATACTCCTCCGAAACGGCTGGACCGATTCTTATGAAATTTTTTATGCATATTCAGTAGGTCCCAACGAAAGTTTTTATTTTATTATCAAACCGCTAATTAGTAAGGTGTGTCCAGGGGGTGGTATTTACCTAAAAATAGTTTAGTTATAATGCTTGATCATAGAGGCACTGCTTGCGATAATTTGACCTCTATATATATCCTAATAGGACATTCAAAAATAAGAATCATTCGTGTGTGAGCGTGCTAAGGCGTTATATTATCACGTTTTTCTTAGCTTGCTTTCTTGTTTATCTGTTCGGATCAAATCTTGCAATCGAAATTTCGACCACTTCCAGTCATCCAATCGCTCTGAAACTTTTCAGAGTTATGTATTCTGGATGACAATACAATAAAATAACACATTCGTAGCTTGCAAGTGATTAATTAGAGCATAATTAATGAATATTTGTATTTTGTTAACTTAAAAAGGAGAAACAATAATAATACAACAAAAGGCCCTTTCCAAAACTTACCTTTCTCAATACATAATACAAAAGAAGAAAACAACAAAAGGGACTTTGTCAAAACATTAAAAATAAATAATACAGATGTCCATAGTCCGCTTGTTTAAAAAAATATTCAAGAGTTGATTCTAGTATGTATTAAATATATTCAATATATTAAATATTAAATATATTATTTTTGATCTAAACGAATAGAGAATGGATTTTACATAAAATTTGTAATCATTTCACAAATTAATAATATAATAAATGACACATTGTGAATTGACGATAAAAATAAATATATTTCATTAGATCTTATTTTATTATACTAGCAAAAATTGTATAAATATATTTTTAATTTTCTTTCGAAATTAATTAAAAAATTTTAAAATATTTTAAATATAAAAAATATTGATACAATATCTAATACAAAAACGAGGCGGGATGCAAATATAATACATTAATTAATAATAATAATCAAAATATTAAAATCCGTTTAAATAAGAAGTTTGAAAAAATGTTCAGGTCGCTCCCCTCCAACTAAATGACAGTCCTGATCGTATGTTCCATGCTGCGAATTAAATTTGGATTAAGCATCATAAATTCTAAAATAATAATTAAATAAATTTCAAATAACGATTAGATATTTATTAAATGAATTACTAATAAATAATATTCAATCTAATGAAATAAAGAATCTCTATATATTATATACACGGTAAATGTATTAGAAAAAATAAAAAGCCATTTTTTTTTTATGAAGAATTTTGATTTTTTTAAATTATAATTTCTGACTTTTGATTGATTACATTTAAAATCATTTTAAAGTTATAATTTCGTCTTTACAAAGAGAGATAAAAAATTAATAAAATCAAAATATTGAAAAAATATAATAGGGAGGTAGAAAAAAGGTTCAAACTCCCCTCTTCTTATTTTTACTTAACGGGTCTTCTGATTGGTTGCCTGTTTCGACACACCTTTTTTCGACTTAAACGCCACCCTCAATTTCCTTCAGCTATCATTTGCTCTCTGCATCTCACCAAGTCATCATTAGCACTCTTGCTAACTGAGTGTATTTTACCACGTTTTTCTTAGCTTGCTTTCTTGTTTGTTTGTTTGTTTATTTATCTGTTCGGGTCAAATCTTGCAATCGAAATTTCGACCACTTCCAGTCATCCAATCGCTCTGAAACTTTTCAGAGTTATGTATTCTGGATGACAATACAATAAAATAACACATTCGTAGCTTGCAAGTGTTTAATTAGAGCATAATTAATGAATATAATTTTGTATGGGAAAATCAAAACAAAAAGTGTAAATATTTAAATTTGAAAAAAACCGTTAAAAACCCGTTAAAAGAATAATATAATATGTATAATATTTAAAATGTAAATAAATTTGAAAGAAGGTATATTAATGTTTTGTACTGTAATTTAGAAAACAAAATTTAAATTTATGAGTTTTAGGCAATAAAGAATTAAAATATGACAAATTTAAAAATTTCTCTTTATAATTCAATTTAAATTTATTACTTTCAGGATAATAGTATTTCATGACTATTAAAGTCAATCAAAAAACTTAAAAGTAGTATAGGTCAAGTGAAATCGATTGCAATATATGAAGACTAAAAAGTAGAAAATAATACTTTATATAAAAAAAAAACTTTTTTAAAAAACCACGTTTTTAACGCACTAAAAAGAAGAAAATAATTTTTCTGAAACCCCATAGGTACTGACATTACAAACAAGAGATATGATTTGAAGAAAATTTTCTATAACGTAAAACGTGGGGCGCAACTATGGCTAAAATATTCTGTATCGTATAAAAATTTATAAATAAATGTTATTAGGTACAAATTAATAGGATAAATGAATTCATATTTTAATTAGCTTCAAAAAGTAAAGCTTATAACTTATCGAAATTTTTAAAAGAGGTAAATTTAATTTATGAAAAGATTACCTTTAGATTACTAATAATATTCACTTTTAAAAAATTCTGATAAAAAATGACATCCTAACAATATTCTGGTAAATAATATAAGAAATTTAACTTGAAGAAATCTAAAACTAAATTTTGCTACTGCAAAACTTCTAGCAAATATTTAATATTTATGTTAATAAAATTTCTAAAGTGTAAATTGAAGATGTTTATTTAATATTAAGGAATTAATTTTCCAAAAAAAATTTACATTAATAAAAGTATTCTGTTGGATTACTAATAATATTCCCTTTTACAAAAAGTCTGGTAAAAAATATAAAACTTAAAATATAAATCCATGGATATTGAAATAAATTAATCAAAGAAATTATATTGCATTTAAAAAATTTATTATTATTTGCGCCCCACGTTTTACGTTATAGAAAATTTTCTTCAAATCATATCTCTTGTTTGTAATGTCAGTACCTATGGGGTTTCAGAAAAATTATTTTCTTCTTTTTAGTGCGTTAAAAACGTGGTTTTTTAAAAAAGTTTTTTTTTTATATAAAGTATTATTATGACTATGCTTCCTCAGTTCGAAACTCGCAAAGGCACATTTTTTTTTATATATTATATATTTTTTTTTACAAATTTATTAATTTTTACTATTTTAATATTTTATTAAATTAAATTTTATTATTAAATTTTATTTTATTAAATTAATAATTATGTCAATTAATTTTTTGTGAATAAATAACCATATATAAAAAACTATATATAAAATTTGAATTTTCATTCATTCATTCATTTAAAATCATATTAAAATATTCATTTAAAATGATAATTAAAGAATATATTATTCAAAATATATTGTTGAATAAATCTGATCTAAATATTTTTTTGATTCGTTGAATGTAATCACGAAGGATAATAATATTTGAGAAGAATTTAAATCAAGGCTTCAATCGGGAAACGCCTGTTATCATGCAGTAAACAGGCTTTTCTCATCAAAATTATTATCAAAGGGAATCAAAATTAAAATATATAAAACAATTATTTTGCCTGTTGTATTATATGGGTGTGAGGCATGGTCTATGACCTTAGGAGACGAGAGTAGATTCAGAGTATTTGAAAATAAGATTCTTTCCAGCATTTATGGGCCAAATAAAGATGAGATCACCGGAGAATAGAGGAGACTGCATAACGAGGAATTTCATGACCTCTATGCATCTCCAGAAATAGTTAGGGTTATTAAAGCGAGAAGACTGCGATAAGCGGGGCAGAAAAAAGATATTGGTGGGGAAACCGATTAGAAAACGTCCGCTTGGAAGACCAAGGACGCGTATAAAGGGACGTAAGAGAGATGGAACAGGGGCTCAGGATAATGACACATGGAGAAATGTGGTTGTTGTGGCCAAGAACTTTCGAGTACATTTGAGCCACATTGATAGATAGATATAATATATACAATAATAATATGTATAATTAATTTACTGATTAAATTAAAATATATTTTAAATAAGAACACAAAAAGAAATGAATGTTTCATGTAATATACTGATTGAAACAAAATGGATGAAAACCTTTTACTACTTTCAACCACCAAATACTATCTACCACTCAGGGGTACAGGGGGCGGAGCCCCCGTCTAGGTGTGAAGAGCGCCAAAGGCGCTCTGAGCAGCTAGTACTTATATATAATAGATAATTTTCTATAAAAATAAAATACTCTTTTAAAGATTAAGTTCTTTTAGTTAAACTAATAATTAATATTTATAATTCAATTAAATATCAGAAAATTAAATATATATTAAAAAAATATTAAATCGAATTAAATGTCAATTTATTACAATTTACAATGTTTATAAAACATTACGATATATTAAAATTAAAACAATACAATAAAACATATTAATAATTGTTTGAATTAATAATTATGATTATATTAATGAAATAGTAATATATTAATCAAATAATTTATCCACTTCACTAATTACATAATTAATAATTATGCACATTATTTATTGTTATATAAATAAGTATATTGAATATATTTGTTAGATATACAAATAGCAGAAATAATTGTTAATAAACTTAAATTAAATATAATTTAATAATCTAACAAAATAATGTATGCATTTTATTTAAAATACAATAGTTGTCTGGAAGGTATTTTAATATTAGAATTTATTTATTTAATTTGGTTTGTTCGTTCACCATCCCCACCAGGCCATTTATTTGAAAAAGTTGTAGGCGGGTATTCTTTTATGTTATCTTTTCTTCACAAAATATGATAACAAAAAGATACAATAGGAAAATAACATTGCCATTCAAAAGAAAGCAAATAGAGAAGAAATATTGAATTAATACACAAGTGAAAATATCAAAGAGTCATGGTAAATATTCAATACAATAAAATCAATTCATATATATTTATTATTTATATATTTTTCTTCTTCTATATACCTAGATAAAAAAAGGTTTTTGTCTCTTTATTAATCAGAATTTAAAATTTTTTACATATCTTTACCTTTCTTTTAGAATCCAAATATAACTTAAACCAAATATATACCAATATACCTCTATTTGAACATAGATTATAAATTTGATCAATTTCCAATCAAAAAATTCAGAAATTAATTTTTAAAAATATATATATATATATCGGCTTAGAGAACCTGAAAGTTTGAAAATGAATTTAAAATTAATATTAATTCTAACAAGTCCTACACAGAATTATTATATTTCTAACAGCTCAACTTTTTGTAATAGGTTTTCATTTATTTTATTTCAATCACTACATTAAAATCTTTATTTTCTTTTTTTCTTAATTTTGATTATATACCTATGTTATAATGGGATTCCTTAATATTTATTTATTAAACATAGGTTTTTTATTTATAATTAGACCATTGGTATATAAGGATTTGTAAGGAATTTTAAAGAAGAGACGTGTGTGAGATATTTTATAATACTAAAACTAATTTTTTAAACGTTATATAAAACTATAGATAAACTATAAACTATAAAACATATGTATCTTTAATTAAATTATTAAAATATATTATAGAGATTAAATTAATTATAAAAATATTTAAAATAAAATTAGATATTGATAAATTTAGAAAAACAACATTATCTCTCTTATATTAATATATACACACTATTCATATGTATCTCTAATTTATTTTAAATTTTTAAAAATGAATTTATTCTATACAAATTTTTAAATTTAGGTGCCTCTTAGAACTTAGGATGACTTAATACATTGGACTGAAATAGGAGATCGTTTATAAATTTTTTTCCAATATTAGGAGAATATGAGAGTAGATCAAATATTGGAAAATTAAATATTTATGTAAATCAACTATTCGTAGACAAAGCGCTTATGACTCATTTTAAATTTAATTATCTATATAAAAATGTTTAGGATTGGGTATTACTTAAATCAATTTCCTTTCTCTGAAAATATTTTTATTTGCATTTTTAATATAAATTAATTACATATATTGACAATATTACAAGATTTTTACCTGTAAAAGAAATCGATTCTTAAAGTTGTTATATCCAGAATTTTATCAATTTATAATGTTTCTCTAACAATTATTTTTATATAATATATTAACAATAGTATAGTATTACATTACAATTCTTATTACTAATACAAACTTTTTTAATTGAATTCCCCCGAATTAATTAATTAATTAAGGAGGTGAATTTATTCTATTATATCTCCCCCACCCTTATATATTATTATTTTTTTTAACTATCTATTTTATAAGTTATTAATTTACTTATGTGAAATAATGTGTGGATTCCTTTCCCTTTATTCTATAGCTATTTCATAAATTGAGTTTGAAATTTTTCTTATAACTTATAACACGAAACGGTCCTTTTCGTATATGGTCCAACTTCCTTCTATTCAGCTTATTTCCTGTCTGAATATAAACCAAATCATTTTCATTAAATTTATATTCTTTCCTGTTCTTATCATTTCTCAATTTATTTTTTTGAAAACTTTCCAAAGAATTTTTTATAGCTTTCTCTCTATCTTCTGTAAAATCTACACAATTATCTGGTATTATTTCCGAATTTATTCCATTTAGCAAGTATTTTAGGGAAAAACCTGTCACTGTAAGAACTGCTTTTTATATTCTTCAATAAATTCATTTACTGAACTCACCCAAGCTGTTCCTTTTTTCTTCATTATTATTATATATATATAATTTTGTTTAAATTTTAATAAATATAATCAATCAAAGATAAATTAAATATATAGATGACGATAGATAGGACACGATGTTAAAAAAAGTGACAAAAGACAATTGGCAAGAAACTTGGTGTGTAAAGGAATGGAGTTGGGAGATAATATGGGCTGGGTAGAGGTGCCTCATGATAGAGACAGTTGGAGCAAGTTCTCTAGCGCCACATTGATTATTGATAAGTTTCTCTTAACGGAGGAGGACATCCAGATGCTGATTAAACGCCGGGCGGCCGCCCGGGGCCCACCAGCCCGAGAGGGGTCCACCGAAACCTAAATAAAAATATTTCCTTAAAAAAAAATTTAAAAAAACTGTTGAGTTTATGGATAATCGGAGTTTAAATAAAACAAGTTATTCTTGATACAGATCTTTATTGAACAACAGATCTTTATTCGGTCGAGTTTGAACCCCGACTAACTTAAGAAAAAATAATCAATTTTGGGTCTCGGCGACCACAGTAAAAATTATGTATTTTTTACATAAGTACTATATATGTAATTATAAAACAGCCTAAATTATAATATAAACAAAATTTGTCTTTCAATTATAATTATAAATAACAGAGGGCCCCCCATTTAAATTTTACCGCCCGGGGCCCCCAATCAACTTAATCCGCCACTGAGGACATCTATGGTCTATAAAAATGAATAAAAGTGAAAGGCTCAGAACAAATAAATCAATAAATTTAAATTAACATTATTGAATGTTGATATTTTAAATTGATCTATAGTTTTATATAACGTTAATAAAAGTTAATTTTAGTTTTATAAAATGTCTCATATCTTCTTTAAATTTCCTTACATATCATTATACACCAATCGTCCAATTATAATAAAAACACATACTTAATAAATAAATATTATGGAATATAATAACCCTTGATAAAATATATAATCAAATAAATAATTTATTAATAAACAAGAAAGCAAAAAGAGAATGAAGATTCTAAAATAGTGAATGAAATAAATTAAATGAAACCTATTAGATAAAGACTTTCAACAAAATACTATGTTTCAATTCGGACGTACTAGGGGGTGGAGGATGGGGGTGGTAAGCACCCATTTTAGGAAGGAAGTGCGCCGAAAGTGGTATGAGCAGAAAGTACCTATATAGAAATGTGATTAGTTCTTGCGCATATTTGCTGTTTGGTGCCACCTTTAATTTTTCATTTATTTTGTAGTTTTATCAATCTATAAATTCTTGTTACACTTTTGATTTAAAATGTTTTAGCCTCAACAGCCGTAATTTTCTATTTTTTTTATTTACATTACACAACTAACTGTTTTCAGTATTATTCGATTAAAAAAGATCGTTGATAGTTATATTATGTGCGCCATTCTTTTTCAAAATAGGCGCTATTTTCAATGACAGCTAACGTCACACCAAGGGGTGGTCCACAGCACAGACCATCTCTGTAATGTTAAATTCTGAAACATTGTTTGTAGCGCACTCTAACAACCCGGTATGAAAACACAGAAAATTTAAAAAATTGGACGCTAAGCTAGCGCACCTAACATTCCGGTATGCAACTAATTTGTTTTATAAATTAGCTGGAGTATCTCCACTCGACTATCTCGCAATTTGAATTGGATTAAATAACATAACATGTTATATTTAAATTAAATTTAATTAATTATAAATTATAAATAATAAATATTAAACCAGCGCATGTTTGGCTTTTTATTGATGGCACCATGGCACGTGTTGGCGCGTGAGATTTGCAGTGTTAAAAAATTAATTCTGGTAATTTCAGCGAATCAATCAAGCTGAAATTCTATATATAGCAGTTTTATACAATTATTAATCATGTGAAAAATTATCAAACATATATCTTTATTTTTACGGTCACTTTAGAGGAAAAAAAATCAAAACGTTGTAGGTAATGACCCTCTTCCGGTTGAGCTACATTTCTCAAAAGTTGATAGAAAACTATGAATTTTGAATAATGTCCATGAACCAAATTTCATCATTCTAGCTCAAACCGTTTTTGCGTAATCTTGTCTACATACACACACACACACACACACACACACACAGACATTTTTCTCAACCTTAGTGAAAATGATTCAGGAACCTTCAAAACGTATAAAAACATCAAAATCTCAACATCGAAAATTTTCATGATCACAATACTATCTCTGGCGAGATAGTAAAAAGCGGGCTTGCAAGGTTTTATAAATTTATTTGGAAGGATTATTGGGAATATAAAATAATATATATTAGGATAAAAGCAGTGCAGCAAACAGTTATGTTTTTTTCCATGTTGGATTTATATCCAAATAAATAATTTTTCAGTTAACTGAAAATTCTACATGTCTGTATACTTTAATGTAATTAACCAATATAAAAGAAACGAATAATGTTTTATGTAATATAAAATATTTATTTGAAAATTAATTAAAATTTCAAAATAGTTTTTACAAAATTTGTGAACATCTCGCTATTAAATCTGTTCTATTAAACATATTTTAATAAGATAAAGATAAAATAAAAAAAATAATTAAACCAATAAAAAAAATATTAATAATAAATAAATTTTTTTTTTTTTTTTTTTAATTTTATTTTCTATTTACAATCAGCTTATACAAAAACTATTAGTAAATTTGATAAAAGTGATTTTCATTCATACACACACTCACACACATTCATTCATACACTCACACGTCACTTGAAGGGAAAGTTATCCATCGAAAACTTCCCTATTTGAATTTCATTTTCCAATTGTTCAAAGAAGAGCGTACTTCAGTATCTAGAACATGGTTTTTCTTGAGCCTTCTGGTCACCTCACTGTTGTCCAGGAGAGTAATGGCTGATGTGTTTGGATGATTTTCAAGTTTTTGTGTATGCTTTATGAATCTTTGAAGAATTACTTCTCTAACTGACGGGACTAGTAAGTAGGAAAGTGTAGGATAGGAGAATTTTTTCTCCATCATCTTCACAATTTGACCCGAAGCTGCATTTTGCAGTATTATTTAAAACAAATGTTTTGTATGCATCTGCGAATTGTAAAGTTGATGGTTTGGTATTGGCACCACACAATCCTCTAGCAACACTGAATAGATTTTCTAAAGGGTCTTGATTTAAAGATCTTGTACGTAGATCCTGGAAACCAAGATTCTGTAGTGTACCCCACAAATGTTCTACGTTGTTGATGCAATAAATAATTTCACACATTTGGGGGGTTCCACACACTCTCCACCGGACATAAATTTAAGATTTGACAACGATAGTTTAGCCTCTTCCCAAAATTTAAAATGAGTTGAATCTTTAGTTAATTTTCGGGCAAGAGGTTTGCTAGAATTATACACAGAGTTAAGCGAGTCAAACAAATTGTTCATAAACAAAACAAAAGCAGATGTCCCCGACGCGTCCAAAGATTTCTTTTCGGTATATCCATCAAGCATGGCGGAACAGGACTGACTAAAAACTTGTGAAGCAAATTTCACACGCATTTTTTGGCGATTTGTAGGATTAACATGAGCACTAGTGAGTTTAGTACCTCGTAATACTCCTGCTTCACTTAATTCCAAATTGTATAAATCCTCTATGTCGCTCCACTTAGCCAGCTTGCCCTTGTATACAATATTTTTTTTAATAAAGTTGTTCCTCATGCATTTAAGTAAATGAGGAGGGTCGAAAAAATGGACAATTTCGCGATCTTTAATAGTGTATACAAATTTCTCAGCTATTCTGCCCCCTTTTCCCGAAAGAGAATGTACGGCAGAAACATTCCACACGGCAGCGTCACAAACCGACGCAACAACAACAAAATTTGTTTTCTCATGGACTGCCTGTATGACCTCGGGAATCAACCGTTCAAATGTAACTTTATTCGCCACGTTACGTGTAAAATAAAAAGCTATTGGTTACTTCCAACTACCATTAATGGCACGGATCATAAAAACTAGTACATGATCAGCGAGCTGTTTTTCTCATTCTTTTCATCTTGTCCAATTTCCACAAAGCCGTGCACTTTCCAAGTGACATTACTTGTTTTTAAATACAAAAATTTATTGAGCTCCATTTCGTCAAACATTAGTGTGCAATAACGTTTTTCGACTGGGAGAGAATCGGAAATAATTTTTAAATAATCAAACATTTGACTGTTGATGCCAGTCGTCACTTGAAAATTGTTTAACGCACGTTTTAAAGTTCTAAGACAAGGGAAAGAAAAGATTTTTTGCATGTATCTATAGCATTTTGGGCTGTGTTTCATAATAGATATGAAAAGGGCCTTTTCTTCCCGAGAATATCTGCGGGAATATTTAGATTTCCTCAAATTTTTAAGGAGTGACAATATGAAAATTGTGAGTTGTGGAGGGAGATTATTGATTTCATCCATATTGTCAAAGGATTCGGAGGGAAAAATGCTGCCTTTTGTTTTATTGTATTTTTTCAATAAAATTTTTCTTCTAACTTTCTCTTGATTGTATAAACGATTGACTCGGCTATAATGGTTAAAAATTTTCCGTTTTTTAGGTGTCAAATCTTGTGATGTTGAGCAATCTAACTCCCTAAGAGTTAAATTCCTTGTTTTACCTGCAAAAAATATTTAAGTTTAAAAGCATTCTAAACAGAATTAATAAATTAAATTATATTATAACTGGATTAGTGAATTGGGGAAGAATTCAAATAATTAGAAGCAGATATTTCTCTTCATTAAATGTAATTTTACGATTCCCAAATACGGTACATACGTCTAAGAGGAGTTGAATTAAGAACACTAATTTCTTCTTCAGAGCATGCAATCCCGCTATCTTCTATCAGTGGATTGACAACTAAAAAAACCAAATACAAGAAAATTAGAAATTCCCTCTATATCTAACAAATAAATTAAATTCGGAAATTAAAATTTAATGGAAAAAAGATAAACTGAAAAAATAATTCCCAAGGAATTTTCAAATATAACTAAAATATATATGCCGTTTTTATTTGGAACTTTAAATATCGTTTTATTGTTAAATACTATACATACTTCTGAGAGGAGTTGAAGGTGAAACACTAATGTCTTCTCCAGAGAATGCACGACTGAAATTTCTTATCGGTGTTTCGATATTTTCAACTTGTGGTTGAGGAGATTAGGCTGTTCATCAACAACTAAAAAAACCAGATAAAAGAAAATTAGAAATTTGTTCTATATCTAACAAATAAATTAAATTAATAATAATTATTATATTATATTATATTTATAAATAAATATTTTTTATTAATTTGAGATTTTATAAATTTCTTTTATATATTTCTTCTACAAAAGTTATAAAAACACAAAACATACCATGTTGGAATACATTCTTTGGGGTATCCTTCCACGCAATAATTTTTTCTTCTCCGCTGTACAAAAATCGATGTCTTCAAAATGAATCCTACATACACGGTGGTTAGAAATTTGATTATATGTGAAGCCGATAAAACGATTCAACCCCAATTGTTTTATCCAAGTTGCACGTAAATTATCATTCATGGGAAAACAAAACAGGTGTCCCCTTTCTTCTACGGGTAATGAATTAGTTATGCAACCAATAAGAGCACAAGTGATCTGGAAAAAATATAAAATTTTATACACATTCCATTAAGAATTAATTTAAATGTGATTTATGTATATTCTGTGATGAATATATATATAATATCATATTATCAATAAAATTATTCTTGCAAATTTAATTTATCTGAGAAAAAAATACGAGATAATTTTAAATTGGTTTAAGAAATTAGCGTAAATTAATAATATTAGTTATATTAGATAAAAACCTCTTAATAATTTTACAAATTCAATGAATATAACACACGTGGACAAAATTTTGTTTAAAAGAATAAATTAATGTTGATTTAACTATATATCAAAGTTTTTTTATATTGATAATACATAGACGTAATTATATTGTCATAGAAATTTTTTTTAAAATTGAATGTAACATTATATATAGAAATTTGTTTATACATTCGTTAAGAATTAATTTAAATATGATTTATGTATATTCTGTGAGGAATATATATATAATATCACACACATATTAAACAATAAAATAATTTCTATAACAATAAAATTATACTTACCTTAGAAATCATAATATAAAATTTAATAATTAATAATAAAATAATGGTAAAGGTTTACATCCGGGGCTCCGAGATAGAAATGATTGTCCCTAAGAGGGCGTAACGAACAACCACGCTTGGCTTTAGGTCAAGACTGGCCAAGAGATGGCGGGGCCTTCACCATAATGTTTTCTTTGCTCAACTAGATAGCGCAAAAGATCAACTATCAAATAGATTCAAACTTTTATTTTCTTTGATTAGATAGATTATAATTAAATATCATTTATATTATTTAAATATTATTATTTTTCTATTTATTAAGGATGTCTATTAAAAAATTGCCGGGTCTGCTAGTTATACAATAAAGGACTCATTAATGCGTAAATAATTAAATTTAATGTTAATTATTTATAAAGAAACACCAAAAGAAAGCTGAATCTTAATTACAATTTTTTAAAAGACATCCTTAACCCATTAAGTACCAACTTATTTTTTTTTTAAATTAAATTTTTTTTATTAAAATGTATTTATTAGGGCTTAAATGTTTAGGAAAAATTTTTTTCCAAATTATAATTACTGAGAAATTAAGTGATAATTATTTGAGACCACTGGGACAATATGATTTAAAAATCTTTCTTATTCTCTATCTATTAATGTGATGGATGGACTTGACAATTTTTGTGCGATTTCTTTTATGTTTGGCATAAAATTACCAAGTTTTATTCTTAAATCTCCCCTTTCAATTTATTTTTTACTAAAGAGACATCCATATACCCCCAATAGACCCCTTGGTGATCATAGACTCCCAGGGGGTCCTCATGGACCCCTTTGAGAATAGCTGCTCTATCTCATCTCTCCCCATTATATTTCTAAAAATCCTTTAGGATATTATTATTACTATAAGGTTATATAATTTAGAGATACAGTACAAAGGTTTTTTATTTAATTAATATTTATTTTAATTTTAAAAAATTCAAAAAAACTTAACTATAATATTTGACATATGATAAGGTTAATTACAATTTTTTAATAGACATCCTTAATAAATAGAAAAATAATAATTTTTAAATAATATAAATAATATTTAATTATAATCTATCTAATCAAAGAAAATAAAAGTTTGAATCTATTTGATACTTGATCTTTTTATATATAATTAATCTCAAATTAAATATTTTTTAATATAAAAAAAACAAATTTCATATGTATATTTATTTATTTTTAATATTGAACGTATTTCATATCTATATTTATTTTTATAAATGTTTAGGCAAATGTTGAAATTAATATATATTTAAATTTAAATTGTATTTAATAGCGCTATCTACTGGACAAGGTGGAGATCTCGCCCTCTTTTGATCATAAGTCATACTATAACTACCAAAACATGGCCCCCCCACCCCCAATTTATATGCAAATTATATTAATTTTTCTCCAGTAAACACGAAGTGAGCACCAATTATTTCTTATCAAAAATCAATCAGGGTAATCTAAGGTACGCACTGGTATTTTTTTTTTCCGATCCGTTGAGGGATTAGGTAGGGTGGTCCTTTACCTTAACTAATTTCTCTAATAATAAAAATATATTACCTTAGAAACCATCTTGGTAAGCTGTGGTCAGCTGTGGTATCATGTGGTATGCCCGGTATGCCTTCCTTATTTTCAAATGAAATGATTCAGAATCAGTGGTTTTTAAAAATATGACAGCAGTGCGACCTTTCGGGCAATACTATCTGGTTGTGCCTCTAGCGCTATCTATTAAACCAGTTTAGAATCAAGCTCCATTTCAAGATTCAGATTTAAGCTGTCACCCATGGCCTGCAGCACGCAGACGCCAACGGTTGACTCTTTAGGCGCCCAATAGATGGCACCACAGATCACCCTCCCACAGGCCTTCCGAATCTCCTGCAATTATTTGAATATCAAATTCTACACCCACATACCATCCGTGACATCCGTGTCATTACTATCCGAAACAAACCTAGCAAACATGGTATTAATTGTAAGTAAATTTTTTATTATTGAAATTATTTTATTATTTAATTAGGAATTATTTTTTATATAACGATATATTTAGAAATTTATTTTATATGAAAAAACACATTTTATTTTAAGTGTTATATTTTTTTTTAGAAAATAATCAATTTTTATTAATTTAAAAGTCTAATTAAAATAATTTTTATCCTAATTAACTAATCAATGTCTTTTTGTTTTATTAATCGTTGCAAATTTTATCATAACATAATCTTTTATATTTCCTTTGTTATATAAAATAAATTTACCGAATAATATATTTTATTAAAAAATTTTATGAAATAACGTTTTTCTTAATATCTTAAACTATTTTAAAATTATTTATTAATTTTAATTTATAATTTAATTTAAATATAATATATATGTGTTAATTTTATCCTATTGGAATTTGCATGATAGCCGACCGGAGACATCCCACATTTTTTTCATTTATAAATTTACCCAAATGTACGTAAATCAGTTGTTTGATAAACTTAGATGATTAAAAATGCGTTGGATTAATTATTCTTAGTTAATCAATGATTTATGGATTTCTTGTGATCCTTTTAAATAGTATTTTTATGGAAATAGAAATGATTATTTATTTATTTATTAATTTCCTCTCACTAAGAACAATTCGTATGTGTTTCTCTCGTTTCAAATATTGACATTGAAGAAAATTTTTAATCCATACATATTAAATATTAACAAGAACATAATTCGTTTATTATATTTATGTAAATTACATAAAAGTAGGTGGAGTTTCCTGTTAATTTAAAAATTATTTATTTGGATATAAAAACTAACATTTTTGAAAAAAGCATATTTGATTTCTGTAATGCTAATTTTATATCTCAATAAATAATTTTTAAATTCCAAATATTCATTCAAAAAAAAAATTTAAAAATACCTCCCTACTATCGTCGGTCGGTAAAAACGCTCACACATGCCCGCCCTACCAATTTGCCTACTTTAGCAATGAAACAAAAATATCATTGAGTGGACGCCTCTGGTAAGGATGCTCTTTGATGATCTGTGCATTGATTGGACACGTTTGTTAACGGATGGTATGTGCGTCACACTATCCTTTTTATTCATCATTTTGAAATGGCTATCAAACGTCATTTGTCACGAATATAATATTGCAATAACTCATTACCGCCATCTATTGTTCGACTGTAAAAACTTTTTTCAATAATAAATTTAAGAGTCATATTTAATTATTCGTAAATATATTTTAAAATTTAGTTGTAATTTCTATATTGTGTATTAGTGTATTCTTTAATATTTCTATTATAATTCAATAATGTATTTTTTAAATATGTAAATACAAAAATATTATTGGTATATAATTATTTATATGTATACAATTTTATTTTATTTATTTGTAACATATCAATTACATAATCACTTTACAAAATTTACAACTTAATTTATGTTAATTTCTTTTACATCACTTGTTATATAGAAACTATTAAGATAGTATATATTAAGATAATATATCTTTATTATATATTTTAGAAAATTTAAATGATGGCTAAATAATTTGGAGATTTCATATGGAGGGTGGGAATCCTTCATGGACACTTGACACTAGAATTTTTATTGTCAAGTAATGCCGGACTTCATGCTAAAACCTCTTTAGGTTTATATATTTCCCCCCCCCCCTCCGGCGCCGCTATTAAATATTACCATAGATGGGACATCCTATTCCCTGTTTCTCTTCTAATCATTATTATAGAATCTGTCTGCACATGTTTTCTATCAGTATCCAAATGTCCAACATTAATTTTGTAAGAGTGTTTACTCTCAGAGACTGAAAAGCTGCTTATAAACAAGTAATAAATTAAATCTAGTTATATATTTTGAACTATTAAAACAATATATGCTCTTGAAAAATATCACTTACTGCATTGTCAGATTGTTATGAATTTATTTATTATTAATATTTTTTCTCAATCTCAATTTTCAAAATATTTAAAACAATAAATGAATTAAAAATATAGAATCAAATTATATAATTTAAATGAACGGAACATTATTTTATAAAAAATATTCAGTTATTTTAAAACTAATAATTTTGTTCTTCTTTAATCAAAACACATATATTCTACATATCAAATTCAATCTAATTGAATTTAGGTTTATTAAAACAATATATGCTCTTGAAAAATATCACTTACTGCATTGTCAGATTGTTATGAATTTATTTATTATTAATATTTTTTCTCAATCTCAATTTTCAAAATATTTAAAACAATAAATGAATTAAAAATATAGAATCAAATTATATAATTTAAATGAACGGAACATTATTTTATAAAAAATATTCAGTTATTTTAAAACTAATAATTTTGTTCTTCTTTAATCAAAACACATATATTCTACATATCAAATTCAATCTAATTGAATTTAGGTTTATAATTATTAATAATCTAATCAAATTATTCTCATTATATATAAATAATATAATAAATAAATATATATATAAATTTAATATTTCATGTTAAATAATATTTTATTATAAATCTTATCTTATTAAGCTAGCTAAAATTGTTTGTATGTTTGTAAATGGGTTCTCAAAAACCGCTCTAACGATTTTTTTGAAATTCACAATTCAGAGATAGTATTTATAAAGAAAAATTGAGTTTTATTGATCACATCTCTGGAAAAATTCACCTTCATTAGTTTTTTTTTTAATTTAAATGTAAAAATGTGACGTCACAGCCACCGCCTGTGAGATATGTATATATCTATTCTTAAAATAAAATTAAAAATATTTATATTATATTCATATTTGATTTTTTTATTTCATTAATAGATATACATTTAAATTATTTGAAATTGTTTCATAACATTTAGTAGAAGATTTATCTTTATTCGATTCGATATATAGTAGGAGATTTAAATGACGTCATCAATTTATTATACACCGTCTCCGTAAATATAAAATATATTATACTATATACTAGCTAGCTGTTCAATTAGAATATTAGATAAAACATTTATTTGTTTTTGTGTTCTTACTTTTAATATATTTTAATTTAATCGGTAAATTAATTATATATTATTATTGTAAATGTTATATCTATCTATCTCTGTGTGTCCCTTCATACATTTTGAATCCACCCATAAAAATATCTTAACTTACTTGAAAATGAAAATCCAATTATGAGATCAAAATTAAAATTATTTATTCATATAATGTTTAAAAAGTTTTAAAAGTTTTTTTTAATGTGTTATGAATACAAAAATATTTTCAAAACGTCAATTAAAATTAAAATATGATTTTTTAGACGTCCTCTACGCATTTTTAATATTAAAATTATTTATTAAAAAAAAAACAAAAACAAAATTAAATAATAAAAATTTATAAAAAAAAAAATACATTTAAGTTATATTCATTTTAATTAGATTGATGTACTGTTCCATGTATATATAATATAGGATCAATTATTTTATTTTATTAATTAAATTTGAAAAGGTTTTTTTATATTGAAATGAAATGACATAAATAATTAATAAATAATTCCAATTTATATGATCTTAATATATTGTGAGAATTTGATAAATAATGTAGAGAGAGCAAAAAAATTTAAAAATAGATATTTATTTAAATGAAATAAAATTATTTAATTTACAGAATGAAAATGTCTACAATAATATCTAAACATTTTTTCTTTGTAATTTTACATTATAATAATACTAATTACAGTAGTTATAATATATGGGGAATTTTCAACTTTGACCGCCGATTTGACCATGTTCTCAAACGAATTTTAAAAAACCAAGACCACTTTACATTTACACATTTTAAGCTCTAATCGAATCAAAAATCAAAATTTAAAAAATCGAAAAACAGACACACAGATATATAGATTTTATAAACGAACATTTATACAATTTAAAGGGTCGACCGATAGTTCGGTGTCGCAGGTACTATATATTTTATATCAACTCGCCTACTTTTTTGTTTATATGTTATTATTTGAATGGCGATTTGGTGAATAAGGTATTAATATTATCAGCCAAACCCGATAATAAAGAATCATATTTTAATTTTTATATAACCAAGAAATCATTTTTTCGCTTAAAATATAGTTGGTACCATCGGTATTTGCCATTAGTCTCGAAAAAATAATATTAAATTGTATATAAATTTAAAAATTAGAATATTTGAATTTGTTTAAATTTTGACACATGTAATCAATCATATGCATAAAGAATAGAAAATTTTGAAAATCAACTTGGTATTAAATTCCGAAAAAAAAAATACTGATATATAGAATATATAGACCATTCGAATATAATTGAAACTCTTTCTCTCCCTCGAAATTAAATTTTAAAAAACGGAATGTTAAGAAATTAAGGTGCCTTATGCAACATGGATGGTTAAATGAATTGGCCTCCCTGAGAAATTTCCACTATATATATAAAAATGTTTATAATATTTTAATTTATTAAATCATACTATTATTTTTTATTTATAACTGAAAATAGTGTCGAATAGAAATAGACGATATTACTTGGATTAATCTTATTATGCTAGCTAAAATTGTTTGTTTGTATTATTGAGGACCCCAGTTCAATTCATTTTAATCAGATTGATGCAATGATGCAACATTTAATAATTGTAATTGTAATATAATATATATATAATAAAAGGATAATAAAATAAAACAAATATTATTTTATATATAAATTTTTATTTAAATATCTATAATACAAATATTTAGATAAAATTGAAAAATGTACAATTATTTAACATATAAAATACATAAATACAATTAAAACAGATTATTTGATTTCAAATATTATAGATTTATGTAATTCATTTATTTATTTTAATTTTCATAGATGTATATTAAGTATATAAAAATTATTTTTCGAATAATTAAATATAAAAAATATATACAAGAAAAAAAATTAAGTCATTTTGAGATTATTTTTGTTTTTAAATTGTGAGGGTTTTTAAGTGAATTAAAGATGGAAGGGAAGGAGATTTTTATATATATAAACTTATATAATAATAATAATAAATTTTCACGGAAACCTAAAATAACATATATATATATATATTAAAACGATTTTTCGAATTTAAAATTTATATAGGCCTAAAAATAATAAAATATTAAGAAAAAAGTATATAAAAATATTTTCAATTCTTCTTTTTCCTTCTTATCCTAGGATTTTTTATTTCTTTTCTAAAAGAATTCATTTCTTATTTTGTTTCTATCAATTAGTAATTAGTTCCAATTTTATTTATCATTTAGATTTTAAATTTATTTATTATATATATATTGAATATATATATATAATTACAAAAAAATATTTTGTCGTTATATGGAACATACTAAGATTGAAATTTCATCATTAATATATAACTTGATTTTTCTTCTATTAAAATTTTAATGTTTATATAAATTATATAAAATATAAGTATTTTTAACTAAGGGGAAGGTTGCTATCGATCGGTCAATTATAGAAAATTTGTAATCAAATACATGGATAATGTAAAATATATATTTTATTATTAAAGCTTTGGTGGTTGTTTTTATTTATAACAGAATTTACAAAATTCTGTTATAAAATATATATTTGTTAATGTAATAGATACATTATATATAGTTTTTCACTATACTAGACTCAGAAGTAATAAATATTCATTGTTAATGAGATAATTGTAAAATAAAAAAATTGTCATCAGCCTATTTTAGACGAATGGTTTACTTGATTGGTCCGGGCAGTTCTCCCCTACCCCCATCTAAGTGACAAATGAGAACTGAAGGTCTAACCTTGTCGTTACAATATTAATTTATAATTAATAGGCTACTTTTAATTTATTATTTAATTAAATTGTGAGTTAATTTACCATTAAATTAACTGGAAATTGATCATTCATTTAATTATCACTAGCATGGCAACGCTTAGTAAATCAGTCTCAGTTTAAAGCAAATAAATTTATATTGTGAATATGAGAAAAAAATACTGACACTTTTGTTCGAACTTTAAAATATTTCCTGAATAAATTCAAACTTTATTAACATCGTGCTGAAACTTTTCATTCATTAAATACCAGGAAATTGAAAGTAAGGTTTTAACTTATTTTACTTTCAATCTCAAACTTTGAAACAACTTAAAACTAAAATGGCTATCCTTTGGCAGCACGTAATACACTTATTAAACATTAGAATATGCCTAATATCTATATCTGTTGAGAAATTAAGCTAGCCCATCTTAAGAGCGGGTCCATCAATAGCAACCTTCCACTATATATATATTACAGATAGATATTTTAAAAATAGATACCTATAGTATTGTACTAATATTTGAATAAATTGAATTAAGTTATTTGGCCTTTAAATTCATTTTATTTTTAAACTGCAGAATTTAATTTAAAAAAATCCTTCAAACAGAAAGGGATTAAAATCAAACAATGACGTGTATACACGTCGAACGCAGGGAAATAGTCCTATTATAAAATTTCCAAAAATTAAGTAAGAGTTACATTTTTATTTTATAAAAAAATTAACAATACTTTCTTGAAAATATTATCTTTATTAAAAAGTTAAAAATTATCAATAAAAATTCATAAACCAAAAAAAAATAAATTTTTTTTATAAAATTCAATTGATTTCAGAGATGAATTTTTCAAATATTTTCTAACTCCTTCATCCGTTTCCTCTCAAGTTAATATCATACAATTGGTATTCCTTACTTCTTTATACACCAGCCATTTAATTAAGGGATACTTTGTTTTTATATTAATTGTTCATTTTTTATTTTACTCAACAAATATGGAAATATATCTATGTATAGTATTTTTATTTGTAATTTTGTTGAAATTTCTATATTTTTTATGTAATGATAATTTTCAAATCCAAGTGTAATAAAGCAACGTAATACAGACTTATATTAAGAGTGTAGATACGTCGGACGCAATTAAAAGTATATATATAGTGTTATTCCCGGGAAAAAACGAAACATTTCCCGGGGAAAAAAACAAATTATTTTTATGCTGAAACCGAAATCTTTGTTTGTTAACTGAAATAGTCGTAATAAATATAAAATACAAGTGTACATACATACATTTGTCTTATGTTAGAATTTTTTTTTCCTTTTCTTTCTTTCTTTCTTTTTAATTTTTCTTTATAATTTTTCTATTTTTTGAGTGTTTTTACAGTGAACAGCAGACGGCAGTTGCCATTGCCAAATTATTTTTTTGTATATATATAGTTGTATGTCTGCACATGTAATAGAAATTGGCATAACTTATAACTGTCAATCAACTATTAGACTTAAAATTCGATTTCACAAGCTTGGGTCTGTTTTAATTGCCCTACCTGACCTCTTGGTAAGGTTTCTATATAAAATGGCTCTTGAACAGGTAACAATAATAAAATACACTATTGCACTTGACCATTTGTAAATAAAGTAATTCTCCTCACACCCTTGAAATTAACCCCTCTCCATCACCTACCCCTTAAATTAATGTAAATAAGATGTCGTTGAGAGCGAATAAGGTAAAGACATATTTATATTTTTTGATAAATAAATATTATTATTTAAGTCCACCTTATTGGGTGGTGACAAAAAAAAAAATCCAAAAAGCAAACAAAAACAAAAAAAAAGCAAAACATATTTACATAATAACTAACACTCTGTAATCAACGATCATAAATGTCTTTAATTGAGGGCACACATAATCACAGGCTCAGAGTATGTTTTCCATCTTTTTAGATATATACAGTAAAGAAAAACCAATATAAGAAAAACAAAATACAAAAAAATGCCAAAAAAAAAAAACCAAAATAAATCGAACATAATGCAAAAAAAAAAAAAAACACAAAGAAAGAACAAATAAAATAAAAAGGAATAACTAATCGTTACTCCTCTAATATGACGGATCTCAGTTTTAGGCCACATTTCCCTTGAATGCCTCTCGTTTCTAAAATGTTATTTCCTAAACAAGTAAAAGAAAATAATTATGTTTAGATTTTATTGACTATATATTATCTCTTACTGTATTTTTTTTATTTTTGAATTAAATTTATGTTATTTTTTTGCAAAAACAACATTTATTTAACTTTTTCGTAAAACTTTGACAATTTCCATCTCGGGAACGAATATAATCCAGGAAAAATTCTATCTACATATATACCTATATTATATTCAAAAATTCAATCTCAAAGAGACTTAAAATTATTATTATTACTAATATTATATCAAATCCAATAATAAAAATAGAAGATTGAAATAAAAGAAATATCTGAGTAAAAAAATACTTATTAAAGATAATCTGCGATTCTTATATAAAAAACCATCCATCAAATGATTAATCTAAATGCCTATTATATAATTAATGAGGTGAGTCAACTTACTTTGACGGACGAACTTTTTTATTTTTCTTTAGTAATTTTATTTTTTTATGTTTCTTTATTTATTAATTTTTTTTTATTTATTTATTATCTCCGCTTAAATTGTTATAATAAAAATGGATGCTTATCCATCATTATATCTTTAATTAATAAATCAATTTTATTTCAAGAAGAATTAAAAAAAAAAATAATAATAATTTCAAAATTGTTATAAAAATTATTCACATTTACTTTTTAAGAACATTCATGAAAAAGTTTCATTTTATGATAAATATACATTTATAGAAGTAATATCTTTATTTTTTCCACCGATTTTCTTTCTTTGCAAATTGACTTGTATATTAATGACATTCAATTCAAATTTAATAAACATCAAATAGTTAACAATATTTTATATAATTTATTCATTCACCCGGTAAAATTGAGTATTTTGTTTATATATGATTGGTTTTAAACCTTTCTATATATATAATGCTACCGAGAGAAGTTAATATACATTTATGTACGTATATATGAAAATAACATCCATGTAAAAGTTAAAAACATTTATAAGTATATTATATATTTATTTAATATATATCATAATAAAAAAACCTCTGACTTCTGTACAAAAACATTAAACGCAACGATAGAGCCTAATTCCTTTGCTAGGCTCTGGACTTGAACCAGGGAACACGAGGATATGAGTAAGCTACTTGCCGTCTATTATTAATAATATATATATATATAAATATATAATGTATATTATATAGTTGTATAAACAAAACAAAAGAAAAACAAAAATAAAAAATATAAATTTCATAAAATGGAATCATAGTTCAATAAATAACTTCATATAAAGAAGCTTTCTTGTCACCAGATCCGGTCACAATATATTTATCATCGGCTGAAATGTCGCAACTAAGAACCGATGAAGTCTCCTTTGACTGAAATCAAGAAATAAGTTTAAAAATATTGTTTTTTGAAAATGTAAATATTCTAATTTAAATAGGAGCATTATATATAATAACAAAGCCAATTAAAAAAGATACATTGTAGCTATTGGCAATATTTTTTTTTTAAAAAAAAGCTTAAATCCTATTACATACGAGTATATTTTTACTTGAATAAAGTAAAGCACAATATATAAACCAGCTACCTGAAATATGCAAGCACCATATGGGGTGCGCCAAGCATTAAGATGATTGTCTCTACCGGTGGTGACAAACCATTTGCCACTAGTGGCAAATCGCAATGAAAGAACACACGATTCGTGTAATTGCAATTGATATTTATCATATTTCTTAGTATGTAACACTTCGATATTAGAATTCTTCATTCCAACAGCTAGCCATTTGCCAATTGAACAATAACCCATAGAGAAAATTTGAGAATTAAAATCGTGTTGCTGGAGTTGTCGCCCCTCACGTAGATCCCATGAACGTACAGTAGAATCAAGACCACCAGTCCATAATTTTCTTCCTGTAAAATAAAACCAATATAAAATCTATTAGAATAAAAGAAATTATTTTTTCGCAGCAATAACATTTCTTCAGCTAATCATATCTCGAAAAAATCATCTCCATCTTATTTCTATTATCTTCCAATAACCTTATATATACTCACGTCTTTGATCTGTCCTCCTCGATTTTATTATTATTATTCTAAATAATTTTTGGGATGCATAAAAGATATATAATTACTCATTATGCACAATCTGTAACTTTCTTCTATTATTTCAGGAAGAGACTATTATATATCAATAACACTTCTTTCTCCTCAATTTTTTCTAACATTTCCTTAAATAATTAGAGCGATTCCATATTTAAAAACAACTTTTATTTTTAAATGAATCATACTTGAAATCAAACTTCATTTTAATTTACTTAATTATTGTGGGGATGGAGCTTTCGAGCTTCGCCCCGCAACTCGTGCGACCGACCGACCGAGACAGCCAAAGCCTGGCTTCAGTTTCTGCCAACAGTATCATCAAAAACCACGGAGCGCTTGTTTCCTCTCTACGCCGCTCCACGCAGCAAGCGCCCCACTCGCTACAGCCGCCATCGCCGCATTCCCCCACTCCACGCCAAGAGCACCAATTCAACGACCAATAGCAACCGACCAGACGACTGGATTATAAAAAGGACCCCGGCACGATTCTATTCAGTTTATCCTTGAGTTTATCGCAAGTATATCCATGTCATCAGTATATCGCAAGTAAATCCCATCGTTACGAAGACCTAAGAATTATATTTATTATTATTATTTATTATATTTAAGAACTGAAGAGGTTATATTTTCATTTACTTATATTTATACTATTTTATCTTGTTCATTTTCTTTAAATAAAAACGATATTATTTTGCAATTATTTCTAAACAGAAACGATATCTTTTGCTAAAACAACTCCTAGACAACGAAATTCCCTACAAATTGAAGACTCATCCGAGATTGAACGAAATTACTTACATTATTATTATTATTATTATTATTATTATTATATAATGTTAATGCTTTGTTTTGTTTATTTAAAAAAAATAAGAATTTTCACCATCTGAAGAAATTTCAATACAGCTCGCTCCATCACTATGCCCCTTAAATTGGCGTACAAGGGTCTGGTTATGTAAATCCCAAACAGCAATGTTACCGTCAGAACAACAGGAAAAACAAACCTAGAACATAATAAAATAATAATTATATAATGGTTATTATTCCACTTATAATCATAATTGTTTAATAAATTACTTTAGAATCTGGAGAAACTGCAAGCGCATAACAGGCGGCCGCATTCGAAGTGAGTTCCGCTTTAATTCTTGGAATTGGTGATGCGATATCCCAGATACTTAAATTATTTGCTTCCCCACCTACTATTAATGTTCTTTTATCAGGGAGAATTTTCATAGATCGAATATAATTCTCCTTTTGCTGAAAAATCACAAAATTTATCATTTCTCTATTTTAATGAATAAATATAATACTCTGAAACACAATATAAATAAATTTAAAAATATATATTTCATCTATTTTTCCATTCGCTAATATAATAATTAAATAATGTTTTTTTAATCATTTATTTTTCTACTTTTAGTCAAAATAAAATAAAAGAATGATAATTACAAGACAATCCAGTTGAGAAATAGGTGCTTTCGATGTCGGATGGGAAATATCCCATATTTTAACACATCCTCTTCCACCAGTATATACGAATTTCGTAGGATTCGAAATGGTTACGGCACAAACCAATTCGCCGTGAATTAAAGTATTAATTTGGCGGGCATGTCGAGGGACCCCGGGGCCAATAAGCGCGTCCAAAGGGAACTGCACCGGTTGAAGCTGACCCTTGATATTCAAGTGATATGAATATGCCCTGCTGATTAGAAAAGTTCAATCAGATTGGACTGTCAAAATCAATGGATATTTGTCTTGGGAAATCAAACAATCATTCAATTTGGAAAGATTCAACCCTTTTATTCGAAATAACAAAAAAAACCTTGGAATGATACTTTTGTTAAGAAACGAACTATAGATCTATATTTACTGTTCTCTCTCTACAAGTTCCAAATAATTTTATAATCATATATAATATAATATTAATATAATAATTTTTTTTTTTTTTTTAATTTTTACTTTTACAAATCACAATCTAGTTATATACCTTAACTAATAAGTGATATTTATTTAAAGAAAATATATAAAGTTCATGATTTTAAAAACATGCAAATATGAGCAGTTTAATCTATTAGTTCGTGTGGTTTATTCCTTTGTAATCTTCTGGTCTGGTTGGCTACGTCAAGGTCGAACGGCCTCAGTGTTTGTATGCCTTTGCAGTCTATTTTGATGAGCTTCTGCAAATCGTTGAATTTCTTCTTTTACTATCTCTATCTTATGATCTTGGTGAAGTTCTTCGTTTCGAATATACCAAGGGGCATTTACAACGGCCCTTAGTATTTTGTTTGGCATCTTTGAATGATTTGAACATTGCTCTTGCAGCACAGCCCTAGAGCTGACTACCACACTGGTTTTTGGACCTGTTTATAATAGCAATAATTTGCTATCAATAGACAGGACTGAATGTCGCTCCACATTTAAATCCAAATTGATGATCAGGAATTAACTTTTTTTGTTCTATAATAATTAAAAGTCTTTTTTGAAGAAGCTTCTCGAACAGTTTAGATAACACAGGTAAGAGCGATATTGGTCTGTATGACGCACAGCTTTCAGTTGTCTTTCCCAGTTTATGAATCATAATCACCTCAGCAATCTTCTAGATTTGAGGCACATACCTGATCTTTAGGGCTGAGTTTCTTATATGAGTCATTTTCACTATCGCCTTACGTGGAAGGTGTTTAATGATTTCCCCAGTAATGAGGTCATAACCAGGACACTTCTTTAGATTAATTAACAATTAACAATTTCTCGAACCGTCACTTTCGAGATGTCAACTTCCTTCTCCAATGTTGTGATGTTTCGAGTGGTATCTCGTCATCCACAGCAGGATTAGGAGTGAAGATATTTTATAGGTACTCAGCAAAAACATCAGCTTTTCTTTGGTTATCTTTGATCCATTTATTATTTGTGTCTCTTATAGGTGGTGATTGAGTTATGGGTCTCTTAATAGTCTTTACTGTTTTCCAGAGTGAGTATTCCGTATCTTTAGTATAATTTAAATGTCTAATCTAATATAATATTAATTGATTCATTCTTAATTTGCTTAATCTTGTTTCTGAGTTTAGCATTTAATTGATTCCATCTAAATTTATCCAATGGAGCCCTTGTTCTATGCCACTTATCCCGTGGTCTTCTTTTTTCATGAACAAGATTGACAATTTCTTTAGGATTGTGATTTTTTTATATATATTTCAGGAGTATATACATATGATCAGAGCTCAATTAATTACATTCATCCACAGTGGCATAGCTTGCAGATATATCTCGAGTGATGAAAAAGTCAATCAAGTCTGGAATTTTTCTCGGATCCGACGGCCAATAGGTTGGTTTTGCCGTTGATATTATGTCGCATTTTTCATTACATATTGCCTTGTACAATTCTCTTCCCTTATCTGTGATAAGTCTTGATCCCCAATAAGTATGTTTCGCATTGAAGTCACCATCAAGAACAAATCGATTGCCAAGATCGACAAAAATGCTTTTAAATTCCAATTTCGTTAGCTTCTGACGTGGAGGACAATAAATGCTTGCTACTGTTATAGGATAATCTAGAGTTCTTATAGTAACAGCGGTAATTTGAGTTTTCTGTTTCTATTTTGTTTTCTTCATAATGATGAATTACCTCTTTTATCAGTATACCACTTCCTCCTCTTGCCTGATTACTCGGGTGGTTCGCACGATAAAATTTATAGCTCCGTATCTTACATATTGTTTCTCTGGTTGCATGTGTTTCCGAAATAAGACACACATCTATATTGTTTAGATTTAAAGTAACTTGGAGTTCATGTTTTTTACCAACGAGCCCATTGGAATTCTAGCACATGATAGATAAATATTTCATTATTTTTTTATAATTAGATTTTTTATTATCATGCGCTTCTATTTGCCTATTAATCGCAGTAATTGAGGTTTTCATTTTATTTTGAAAAGATTCAATTTTTTGATTTCTTATTCAGGACTATTTGGAATGTCGCGTTCAGGCTTGCGTCATTCTTAAGTTTATCTGAATAGATGTTATTATCTTTACTTGGGAGTGGATCTATTTTTTCTATCACTTTTGGTTTAGTATAAGTTTATTGTTGTTGTTTTTTTGGTGTAATACGTTATCAATGTTTTGCTTTTGTGAATTCGCTTTCACTTGTTTAGCTCGCAATTCTTGAGCTTTTATTGCTATTTCGCATCCTCCATAGTTTGCAGGGTGTTCGCCACCACAGTTTACACATTCGGCCTTATTTTCTTTTGGTTTTGGGCAATCTTTAGTTAGATGACCCTTGACCTTGCACTTAATGCATCTCTGTCAGTAGTTTTGGGTATGCCCAAATTTTTGGCATTTTTTGCATTGTGGAACCAATTTTGATCCGCGCATCGGGTGTATTTCAATATTGATATAAAGAATACTGTTTATTTTGTAAATTGTTTCAATGTTTTCTGAATTTTTGAAGGTTAGGATGAACATGTTTTTTCTATGAAAGCTTTGGGGTAACTTGTTCAATAGCGAGACCTCTATTTTTAAGATCATTTAAGATTTCATCAGGACAACATTGGAAACCTTTTGCCATGACTCGGTTACTTTTGTTCTAATAAGTATGATGTGATACAGCGTTTCTTTTAAGAAAGTAAATCATATTTCGATATCCTTCACACGTCTTAATCTTAAGATCACCATTGCTATATAAGTGTTTTAACTAGAAATTTATTCTTCCCCAACTCATTTTTAAGTCTTAAGTGTAAAATGTGCATGATTATTTTGTTATTTTACATAAATGGGTGGTGGTTTTGACTAATTTATCATTTTTAACATATTTTGTTGAAGTGTTATTGTTGTTGTATATTAAATTTATATACAATAAAATTAAATAAACTAATATTAGTTATAAAAGAAAAGGTCAATTGACTCTCTCTCTCTCTCTCTCAACTCAACAAACTTTAAAATAGAACAAAACTTTACTAGAATAGAATTAAACTTAAAGATTAGCTCTTTATCCTTTCTATTTGAATGCCAAAACTGAACTGAATTTAATAATGAGGCAAATGACTTTCGAATTCTATAGCGCCACAGAGAGTTACATTAATATTGTAAATTTATAGAGATTTAGGGATAGATATAAAAACAATTTTATTTATTTGAATATCATCGTGGAATTATATATTCTATTTTAATTAATTACTTACGACTTTCCACTGGTGAGGGCCGTTAATCCATTCGGGTATGAATCGTAATTTAACTAAAAAATTACAAGAGACAAGTTTCAAAAAAAAAAAAACAAAAAAAAACAAAAAGATAATTATATTTTTTTATTATTTTATTATTATTTTTCTTATATTGATATTTATTTATTTATTTTAATTTCCTAATTTAATAAATAAATAAATATATTTATATTATTTACTTTTTAGAATGGAAGGTAAAAAATCTTAAATAAAAAATAATAATAAATCTATTCTTAATAAGTTGACATGTGGTCAGGCGCAGAACCGACCGACGGTTTGAAATAAATTAATTTCCAGCTACAGAAACAATTTCAAATAATTTAAATATATCTATTAATGCAATAAAAAACAGATATGGATATAACATATATATATTTAATTTTGTTTTATTTATAATATTTAAGTAGGAGCTGGCTATGACATCATGAAGGGCTGGGTGATGTCATATAATTTTAAATTAAGAAAAAACTAATGAAGATGATTTTCCCGAGGATAAATCCAATACAAAGTGCATGATTTGTGGTGATATGTAAAAAATCTCCTCATGTGAAATTTAGTCTGAAAATAACCCTTCCCTTCCTATCGTCGATCGGTAATACTACCACTTCCGGTTTCTGGATATACACCAAAAGTTGATCAATTCATTATACTGATGCATTAAGTAAATACACCAAATTTCATCAAAATCCGTTGAGCCGTTCAAAGCTGTACACATCTATATGGCCACACAGCGGGCGGATGGACGGACGGACGGACAGACAGACATCATGCTAAAAATATTTTTTTCTGTTAAGATATGTAAAAATGTTCTGTGAAGATATGTGAAAATCTCCACATGTTAAATTAGGTGTGAAAACAATACCTCCCTTACTATCGTCGGTCGTTAAAAATCGATTGATAAAGTTTACTCACCCCTGCAGTTAGATTTACGGCTGCCGCGCTGGCAGCTGAATAATGACTAGGATCTGAATTGCGCGCCCCCTCAGATTGTGGAAAATCTCCTTTGGATAAATTAGTAGCCAATAAGTTGAGGACTGATGAGTTATGAGAAATAGCCTTCGGAAGTGGAGTCGACGGCTTCTCCGTCTGATTAGGCATATAAAGGAAAAGAAACGATTAGAAAAATATTGGCATATTTACAAGATAAAAAGACAAAAATAAAAAAATAAAATAAAATAAATTTCAATCAAAAATAATAAATTAAGAATTAGTATCATATGAGTTACCTATTTTTTAGTAAAATTACACTTTTATAGTTCGTAACTAACTTTGAATATTGTCAATTAATCATGCATAGGGCTTACAATACCGGGATCTCGGGATCCCGAATACCGGGATTCCGGACGATTTTTGTCCGGTATTAAAAACCGGTATTTATGTAAAAATACCGGTATTTTGATATTACGAATTTACGAATTTACAAAATGTGTATGATTTTTTAATGCCAATAGTGCCGACAAGTGTAGAATCAGAAAGAGCTTTTTCGGCCGCTGGTTATTTTTGTACGAAAATTCGGTCCTCGCTTGATGATGAAACGCTTGATTCGTTGTGTTTTTTAAGAGCAAACTTTAATAAACAAAACGCAAGTTATCAATATTAAATACTTTCAATTTATATTTTTATATTTTTTACTTCTTTAATTATATAATACCATACGAGCCTATTATATGTAAAATGTAACATAGAATTTAATATTTACTTTATTTTACTTGCACGTTTTTTTGTATCTATCTACTCCTACTCTCTATGTAATAAAATAAATAATATCTACTCATTTCAGAACAATATTTATTGGATTTCATATATTATATTTGTTAAAAAGTCAATATAACAACTGAGGTAAGTAGAAATATAGCTAGTAAATTTATTATTAATAATACCGGTATTAATACCGGTATCCCGGTATTTCAAATTTCAAATACCAAATACCGGTATTCAGATTTTATTTCGGTATTGTAAGCCCTAATCATGCAAAAAAGAAAAATTAGATTGAGAAAAAAACTTAATAAAAGATGAAAAACGGAGCAATTGGAAGTGGATCTATCAAAAAATAAATAAATGAAAAATAGCTTAAATTGACCTATTCAAATTTATTTTCTCAAAATTTTACGTATTCCTCTGTATATTTTAAAAATATCAATAATAATACCATATGGAGTGAAATTGGTGTAAAATTTATTAAATAGTATTAATTATTAAAATATAACGATAAAATAATATGAAATAATGATTATACTATAATGGAAAATAAAATTGTTTATACTTTCATTGATGGAGTTGATCTGCTGGAAGACGATCCACTTCTTGTCTTTTCAATGATATCAATGTTTCCACTAGTATTTACCTGATAGGCATCATCACCATTAGTCGTTGCTGAAGAAATATCCTGGAAAAAATAAATAAATTGTAAACTAAATTAATATTCATGTGTTTTTTTAAATAGAATTGAGCCTTTATGATAAAAAAAATAGTTATAGATTTAATATTAAAAGTGGTGTCCATTACTAGCCACAGACTTTCCAAAATTTCTGGTAGCATACGTATTCCATGCTGGACAAAGGTTTTATCTTTTGACGCTATTCACGAATTCATCTATTTGGCTTGGCTGTTGATATTGAAAGAAGGCTGGGTGGCCAGCAAAATTTTTTTGCTCTAGATGAATCCACTTAATATCACCAGTCACGATACATTGCAAAAGAACTCTTTCTTTTTTGCTGTTGAAGCAGCTGTTAACAAGACAAATAAGCGGGAGTGTCCTCCCCTAGACTTTCCCGCATATAAATAGGTATAAAGAGTTGTGAATGAATATTTAGAATGTGTAAACTTGGTATTGATAAAGAGCCAGTTCGTATGAGTTTATTGGTGTCAAATTTGATATTTGGTAACATTCATATATATATATATATATATATATATATATATATATAGAATTAAGTGCTACTTCCGGTTAACTGATATTTTAAATGTAAAAAAAAACAGATATGGATATAATATAAATATTTTTAATTTTATTTTATTTATAATATATAAGGGCTGGCTGTGACGTCATGAAGTGCTGGGTGACGTCATATAATTTTAAATTAAGAAAAAACTAATGAAGATGATTTTTCTCGAGGATAAAACCAATACAAAGTGCATAACACGTGGAGATATGTCCTCACGTGAAATTTGATATGAAAATAACCCTTCACTTCCTCTCTTCGATCGGCAATACTAGCACTTCCGGTTTCCGGATTTGCACCAAAAGTTGATCAATTCATCCTACTGATGTATTAAGTAAATATACCAAATTTCATCAAAATCCGTTGAGCCGTTCAGGCTGTACACATCTATACGGACGGACAGACGGACGGACGGACGGACAGACATCATGCTAAAAATAGTTTTTTCTGTTAAGAAAATGCATGATTCGTGGAGATATGTACCTAAAAATATCCATAGGTGAAATTTGGTGTGAAAACAATACCTCCCTTACTATCGTCGGTCGGTAATTAAATCATGTGATAATGTACTGTAAATGTACACAAGCAAACCACGCGAACCCAACTTATCAAAAATGCTTTGAAAACGAGAGAAACAAGCACACAGATTGAGGTCTAGTATGAGGTAGGAGAAATTTTTAAACGTTGCACACGACCACAACATGCCAGGCGCATGTCTCAAAACACTATATTAAGGCGCTCGTATATGGGGGTATCACTGTATATACCTATAAATAAGTATATTAACCTATACCTATTAATTTCTAAGATAATTATTTTGGTACAAATGATACAATATACATAGATGCGTATTTCTGGAGAAAATGAGTCTATTGTTTTAAGTAGCCCATACACCTTTTCAGTTTAACTGTGCAGTTTTAACTGTATAAAAATACTGTGCGATAAACTGAAAATGTGTGGATTCGTTCCGTTTTTTTTTTTCTTTTGTTACATTTTTTTGCTCAGTCGTGTCAGTTTTTTGAATGCGAGTGCAAGTAGTTAATATATATATTTGTTCAGCGTAAAGTCACCTACTTCGAGAGTTTGTTGTTCCACCAAAAACATTATTATATAGCCCAGTGATTCCCAAACTGTGAGCCGCGGCTACCTGGGGAGTCGCGAAAAAATTTCCTAATACTTGACATTTTTTGGTTCTAAAAAAAAGGTTAGATGATTTTGTGGGCAAACTTTTGAACATTTTCGATTATTGTAATATTTCACTTTTTATTTTAAATTCGAATATTCAAATATCAATTTAATTATATTAAATTATTAAAGCTTTGGTGGTTGTTTTTATTTATAACGGAATTTTGTAAATTAAACCAGATATTGATATTTGCTACTTCTGCAATCGAAACGTTGTGTATGTTTTTGTATTTTTTGAATAAATTTACAATAACAAATATCAAAATGTGGTTTAATTTATAAAATTCCGTTATCAATTCAATTAAATAATTTATTCTAAAAGTTCTCATTTTAATTTATTTAATAAAATATTTAGATTATATATAACTTAATTTTTATTTATTCTTTCTATCTATTGGAATATTTCTTCTTTTCTATTTGAAAGTGAAAGCTTAAAAAAACAGAATATATTATTTTTAATGTTTTATGAATACAAAAATATTTTCAAAACGTAAATTAAAATAACTAAATTATATTATTTTTGATTTTGTATCAATTATTATTACAAATATATTTTAAGTGCAAAAATGATTTCTTGGTTAATTAAAATATGTTTTTTAGACAAATGATATAAACGAGATGTTTTAAATTTATGTCTTTTTTATATTCAGTATTTTTTTAAAATTAAAATTTGTTTTAAATCAAAATTATTGTATTCAATTATATTTTTTTATTAATAGGCTTCTTTTTTTCACACCAAACTTCACATGTGGAGATTTTTACACATCTCCACGAATTATGCATTTTCTAAACAGAAAAAAGTATTTTTAGCATGATGTCTGTCCGTCCGTCCGTCCGTCCGTATAGATGTGTACAGCCTGAACGGCTCAACCGATTTTGATGAAATTTGGTATATTTACTTAATGCATCAGTGGGATGAATTGATCAACTTTTGGTGCAATTCCGGAAACCGGAAGTGGTAGTATTAGCGATCGACGATAGGAAGGGAAGGGTTATTTTCACACCAAATTTCACATGAGGAGATTTTATTATATATCACCACGAATCATACACTTTGTATTGGTTTTATCCTCAGGAAAATCATATTTATTAGTTTTTTCTTGATTTAAAATTATATGACGTCATCCAGCCATTCATGACCTCACATCTTAGTCTTGCATATATATTATAAATAAAATAAAATTAAAAATGTTAATATTTATTATTTATGTATCCATATCTGTTTTTTATTGCATTAATAGATATATTAAAATTATTTGAAATTGTTTCTGTAGCTGGAAATTAATTTACCTCAAACCGTCGGTCGGTTCGGAAATGGCCACAGGTCAATTTATTTCCTAATGTTTTTTTTATCAGTGTCGTATTTACATTTTTTAATATTCAGTGACTGATATTCATAATAAATATAGGAAAATATATTGCATTTGTAAAATATGTTTGTCTTATTGTTCATTCTTATTAATATGTTATAAAGAAAAAAAAAACAATATTGATATTCAAGTAAATATTTTTTTTTAAATTACTCTAGAAAATATTCTTCATTAAAATTAAAAAAATATAGGATATATCAGTGGTACAACCAGGGGGGGTATGTGTTTTAACCCCCCCCCCCCCCGGAGAGAAATAAAATTCAAATTGCTATATATTATATAACATTATGTATTATGTACAGTACATAGTGTACTATATTACAAATAGAAAAGAAAAAATATATTCCTTCTTTTTATTTGAAAAAACAAAAATTCCTTAAGTATAACTTAGTGTAAGTTTATTTATAATAATTTTAAAAAATTTTTAACAAAAATAAAAATTGCTTATTTTTTCGTAATCTTTCCTACACACACACCTTAGTGAAAATGACTCAGGGACCTTCAAAACGTATAAAAACATCAAAATCTCGACATCGAAAATTTTCGTGATCGCAATACTATCTCTGGCGAGATACGAGGGCAATTCACAAAGTAGGTTACATATTGGAATTAAGGATTACTAGTACAGGAAAATGTTTTTTATTATATACATTTGAAAGAGTAACTAAAATTTCAAATACAAAACTTAAATAATGTTATTTAGGGATCTGAGATATCTACTTTTTTTTTAAAAAAAAATCCACATTTATGAAATAAATTATGAATTATAATACTTTATATACCCAATATTTTTATCGATATTTTCACTGCCTTTTTACCAATTTTAAAATCGATTTGGTAAATTCTCCATTATGGAAAGCTTTCAACAGAAAGTAGTTAAAATGATTTCCAGAATGATGAATCAATAATTCCATGCTGTGGAATTCATATACAAAGAAAATCATTCAGGTTTGGTTATAAAGCATAATGATTATCCACGCGTTTGGGTACCTCAGGTACAATCAATCCAAGTAAAATTGTATCACTGAGTTACCACAGGAAATACATATTCAGATATTGGAGTGGTTGGTTGCGTGGTCAAATAGTCAATCAAGAAATAAATTATTCTATTGATTTCTATAATTACTTTACAAGAGTTTGTTTATTGGGAATCATAAATGAAAAAAAGATTTGAAACCACATTTCTCAATGTCTCTATTCTGAGCTGTGAAATATTTTGTAAAGTTTGATTAAGACCGTATCTATCTATCTATATCTATATCTCTAACGTTTCAGAAATCGAAAGTTCTTGGCCGCAACAAGTATCCCTATCCGGAGCTACACCCATACAACTCCTATTTTTTCCATCTCTCTTACGTCCTTGGTGTCCCAAACGGACATTTCCCAATCGGTCTTCCCACAAATATATTTTTCTCCAGAAAGATTTTTATTACAATATTAATTAATATTCTAAATCCTGAAATATATATTTAGAACATCTTTAAAAAAAAAGAACATAAATAGCCGATTAACCAAAATGTAAACCTCCTATTTTTCGAAAGGGAACCACTCCTGTTGAGCATTTGATTAGAAATAGATAGAGAATTAATAAATTGAGTGTCTATATGTATATGTATATATAGATATATGTATGTGGTTTGTCCTACTCTTGGACCAAATATTAAGATATTAAGATAAATAGATATAAAATAAGAGTTCAATTTTTTATTGAAATAGAATTGATTTTATATAACACAAATACATATATGGAGTTTCAGATTTTATAATAATAAATAAAATACCAATTCTAGTAAGTATGTTCGATATTTTTGAAGAAATTTATAATACGAGTATAATAGGGTAAACGTACCAGTAGTTGACCACTGTGGCAGTAATTGACCATTTGATAGATTAGATTTTTTTATCAAAAAAAGCTTTTTAATTTCAAATTAAGCTCGAGATATCGATAAATATCAAGAAGAGCCTCTTCCGGATTGCTTAAAAATGAAACATAGACCAATCGTGATCAATTGTGAATCTTTTAAAACACGAGTTAAGTGTTATTGCATTTTAAGTTTAGTTTCTTATGCAAAACGTTAAGGATATGCTTCACTTTATTTGCAATATATTATGTTTTATTTAATAATAAATTCAAACCAAAAGTTCAATTCAATAATTGATACTACAAATTATATTAATAAATTTGAAATGTTTTCTTAATGTGAACATTAACAATTATCAAGAGGATGGTCAATTACTTAAATATTCGTATTAAAATAATAATAATTATTTTTTATTAAATTTATGTATTATTTAAATAAGAAGAAAAGAAAGAATAATTAGAAAAGTTTAAAAATGAGCAGCTTTAGAGAGGCAATGGAAAAATGTTGGATAACGAGAAAAAAAAAGAGAGGAGGAGTTAATATTATAGTTTTGAATATTCTGACTTCAGTTTTAAAATATCACACAGATAAATTAATTGTTTTGAAGTCAGTGATGAGAATCAGAAGACTAAAATTCAATGGTTCAAAAAAAGATAAAAAAATACATGGTAATTTTTTATAAGAGAGATTACTTTCACGAAAAAATCATACAATTTATTGAAGAAAAAGCTACTATTTCATCGATGGAGAATACAAGAGAATTATGGAAATGTCCAAAAATACTGATACATATATAGAATATAATAGACCATTCGAATATAATTTAAAACTATTTCTCTCTTTCTATTTTAAATTTAAAAAAACGGAGTGTTAAGAAATTAAGATGCCTGGATAGGTAAATGGGCTGGAAGAGGAGGTAATTTATAATTTTCTTCTAATTCAGATTGAAATTAATGGTGATAAGAAAAAATATTTAGTAACAAAATCTATATACAAAATGTAGAATTTGAATATGTAGAAAAATTGAATGTAATCACGAAGGATAATAATATTTGAGAAGAATTTAAATCGAAGTTGTAATCGGGAAACGCCTGTTATCATGCAGTAAAGAGGCTTATCTCATCAAAATTATTATCAAAAGGAATCAAAATTAAAATATATAAACCAATTATTTTGCCTGTTGTATTATATGGGTGGGACGCAAGGTCTATGACCCTGAGAGATGAGAGTAGATTCAGAGTATTCTTTCCAGCATTTATTGGCCAAAGAAAGATGAGGTCACCGGGGAATGGCGGAGACTGCATATCGAGGAATTGCATGACCTCTATGCATCTTCAGAAATAGTTAGGGTTATAAAAGCGAAAAAGCTGCGATAGGCAGGGGACGCGGCTAGAATGGGAGAGGAAAAAGATTTTGGATTGGAAAACGTCCGCTTGGAAGACCAAGGACGTGTAGGAAGGGACGTAAGAGAGATGGGACAAGGGCTCAGGATAGGGACACTTGGAGAAATGTGGTTGGTGCGGCCAAGAACTTTCGAGTTCCTTAGAGTCACATAGATAGATAGATATAACATATACAATAATAATATATATAATTAATTTAGTGATTAAATTAAAATGTATTTTAAATAAGAACACAAAAAGAAATGAATGTTTTATGTAATATACTGATTGAAACAAAATGGATGAAAACCTTTTACTCGGGGGGGTACAGGGGGCGGATCCCCCGTTTAGGTGTGGAGAGCGCCGAAGGCGCTCGGAGCAGCTAGTATATATATATAATTTTTGCTAGTATAATAAGATAAAATTAAAAATAGTTATACGTTAGCACTTGTTTTGTTGTTATTCTCACTTTTGTTACAGAATAATAGTGTTTTTTTAATAACTTCTCATATAAGGCGGTCAACTACTGATACGTTTACCCTATATTATTTTTAAATTTGAATCTAAACTAAAGGAATATTTTTTGGTCATAGGTAAAATCTAAAAATATCTGAAATATCTGTTTTTATAGATTTTTATTAAACTTGTTTGTGTATGTTCAAATTATTTTTTTTCAATGAATGTTTATCTAAATTATCAGTTGTGAGAGGGAAACACGCTAGTATTGTTATGTAGCATTAATTATCAAATATACGTATAAGAATGTTTTTAATTGTAATTATTTGATTATTAATTCTAAATGGACAGCAATTGTTTTAGAAATATAATAAAAATATAATATATTTTTTATTAGTGAATCCTCTGGTAACGTAAAAGAAAAAAATTTAAAAGATTTTTATGTTGACTTACTAAACAAACTAACATACATTTAATATTTAATATCATTTAATAATTAAATAAATAAATTTAATATGATATTTTATTAGTTTTGTTTATAGTCAATTCAAAAGTCTTACAATTTTTTTCTTTTTTATTCAGCAAAATATTTATTCAATCTAAATATTTATCTCTGGTGGCTCTACGGAACTCGAAAGTTCTTGGCTGCAGCAATCACATTTCTCCAAGTGTTCCTTTTCTGGGTTATAACCATCCAACTCCTACCTTTTCCCATCTCTTTCACGTCCCTTCCTATATTGTCTATCCACCACGTCCTTAGTCCTCCAAGCGGATGTTTCCCAATCGGTCTCCCCACCAATTCGCCATTCTTTCCTCTGTTATTCTGCCACGTGCCCCCATCGCAACCTTTATAATCCTAACTATATCTGGAGATGCATAGAGGTCATACAATTCCACGTTATGCGATCTCCGCAATTATTTAGATAATTTACTTCCCCTTAATTATCTTGTATTTCAATTTATCTAATATTTTTTTTATTTTCTATTTGAATGAATTGACAAAATGGTTACTTACGACGAATTAAAAGTTCAATATCTTTATAATCACTTTAAAAGGAGGGATTCATTTTTCGTTATTTTCTCAAAAGATTTTCTTTTTTTTTACTATTATATCTCGCCAGAGATAGTATTGCGATCACGAAGATTTTCGATGTTTTTATACGTTTTACTGAATCATTTTTACATGCAAAAACGGTTTGAGCTAGAATAATGAAATTTGGTATCCGGGAATTATTCAAAATTCGTAGTTTTCTATAAACTTTTGAGAAATGTAGCTCAACCGTAAGAGAATCATTACTTACAACGTTTTGAGTTTTTTTCCTCTAAAGTGACGGTAAAAATAAAGATATATGTTTGATAGTTTTTCACATGATTAAAAATTGTCTAAAACTGCTATATATAGAATTTAAGCTTGATAAAGTCGCTGAAAGGACCGGAATTAATTTTTAACACTGCAAATCACGCGCCAACACGTGACGTGGTGCCATCAACAAAGAGTCAAACACGCCCTGGTTTAATAAATATTATTTATTAATGTTTATTTATAATTAATTAAATTTAATTTAAATATAATATATGTTAATTAATCCAATTCAAATTTGCGAGATAGTCGAGTGGAGACACTCCAGCTTATTTCTTATTGAAATTCGAAAAAAGGACACTGTCCCTTGAATACTTCTCTCCAGTGATTTTGGATGAGACAGTCTATTTGACTGATTTAGTCGTTTTTTCCTCTTCCTTATGGTAAAAATTGTTTTTAAGTCACCTTTCTCTCAATTTAAAATCGAATAAGATACTGATCCACCAAAGTATACTCCTTCTCCAATCAATGTATTTATAGATTCAATTCATACAATTATTTTTCTTTAATCCTAACAAATTCACTCAAAATAATTTTCTGCTTTTTATAAATAAATATAAGTATATTAAAAAGATAAAAGGAAATGAAAGGGTTTGTTGGTGATTTTATTTCTTTATAATTTTAATCAAGTGCTTGATTTAAAAATAATTCATTTCTTTTCCATTTAACTTTTCAATATAATTTCAGTATATTGGTAATATATATCATATTCGATCCTTACTGGTAAAGAATTTTGAAAAATAAAATGAAAAAAATCGAATTTCTTCTCCTATCGCATGATGATGAAAAGAGATAATTTATAAAATGAGGATTGGTAGAAAATAATATTGAAAAAATGAATAGAGCTTAATGGAAGTTGGAGAATAACTCATTCTCAAGGTTTTTTTTTCTATTAAAAGATATATATAGAATATTGAAAATTCATTTTCAACTTCATCATTGAAAGGGTTGCTTTCACAATCATTATCTTAAAGGATAGGTTTCAAATTTCATAAATATATTGTTACATATAGCATTCTAAATAAATTTCTAAATAAACTTACAATTAGTCCAAGAAAAAAACAAATCTATTTTTTTAATATTTAATATCAAATAAAAAAATAATAGGAAACTTCTGTCTATTTAAATATGTATAATTTAAAATTTACGATCAATTTTTGTTTAAATTTATTTTAAAAATTATCTAAAATATTTAAATATTATACATAATTATTTTATTTATCAAAAAAACTTAATTTTAATAATTTCTATTTTAATTTTGTATAGTAATATATCATTGACTTTATCTATAATAACGAAATAGTTATTAAATAGTAAATAGTAATATAGTAATTATAAATGTGTGTATTATTTTAAATCAGTATTAAGATTATTATATCGGAATCATTTTTTTTTGTCATTGAATATATTTATATTAATATTATATAATTTTATAAATGAAATTAAAAAATAACAGTCTTTATTTTAAATATTTTTAATTAAAAATAAACATAATAAAGTCACTACTAATTAATTGTATTCAATTTTATTTTGTGTTAATATTTATGATTGAAAGTATAAATATTATTATAATATGCTTTATTTGAAAAGGATTAAATTAAATAACACGAAATCACTAATAAATTAAATGAATGTTTTCCAATTTTATTACAATGCAATGGTAAAATTTAAAACTAAAATAATAAAAACTAGGTATTTATTATAAGGCCCCATTGGGTGTGTGGGTAGCGAACCCTATTTAAATGAAAGTGTCAATTATGAAACGTTGAAGTATACCATAACAGTACCAAATAGAGATAAAATTGATAGAAACAAAATGTACAGCAAATGCTGGTGGTTGGCGGGTTAGCAAACCTGACTGAAACAATGAATTTATTATAAAATAAATTAAATTAAAAAAAAAAAAATTATAATAAGATAAATAAATTTGTATGGATAATATTCCACTCCATCCCACGTCCCTCCCGATTGTAAATATATCCCTTTTTCCAAACCCCCACATCTCTATATATAGTCTAGGTTTTTATTTTTATATAGTCTTTTCCTAGACAAAAATAAAATAATTAATTTACACTTTGAAATTGTAATATTAAATATAGTTAATAGTAAAAATAGTATATAGTAATAATAAAAAAGAAACATTGTATAGATAATTACGACCTTGGAGTCACCAATTAGATGTAAGAAAAAGTCATGTAATCCCTTTTATATGTTATGGGAAAAACAACATATATTTGTATATTTGGCTAATAAACATACTTTTTTAAACTAAAACTTAAACTAGCGAACCTGCCTCACATTCACATGGTCCCTGGCAAGGGAATTTCCCTAGCTGGGGTCTATGGGACGGAGTCAACCCAGCCTCCAGGAACAACATTGGGGAAAAGCTACTTGATAGCGCCTCCGATCAAGAAAATCAAGGTAAAGATTGAGAGGACCCGTTCTACTAATCATAGGACACCTCATTGATATAACCGGCTTGATAGGCGTTGTAGGTATTTATTATTAAGTATCTTGTAAATGTCCATAAAATAATCCCTCCATTTTTTTCACATATCAAACACATTTATTTTTAATTAATTTTACATTGATGAAACGGCTAATTTTCGATGTAATCACCATTGAGATAAATACACTTTTGCAGTAATATTATTTCGAATACTATAAAAATCTCAAGCAACGTAGAATTTGAATGCCGCTACTAATGATACTTTTCTTTTATTTCAGATGTCGTCCAGTGCTCCTAGATTTTGTCGACAATTCAACAGTAACAGTTGAATTCAAAAATTCTTTGCCTATTTGTTCCATGAATCCCTGATCTCTTCAACATGTTGTGGTTTATAATCTTAAGCGAACATTTTCGGGTTTCACCTCGCAAACATCTTTCTCATTAACGCAATTTATATTTTTACTGAATAAATAATCCGTTTGTACAGCTCACGAACTTCGTTCTTGGAGCAATGTTTACTTTATTATCGCAATTATTTCGATCGTATCCGAGGTCCTGTTAGAGCTTAGAGCGCTTTTAACCAAGTACGTACGACTGGACTGAAACTCTCTTCATTACTAACACCTGCCCAAACTGATGAGTCGGTGTGAGAATTCAAAGGGGTAGTGTTATCGTTTCTCACTTAAAAAATTTATCACAGCCCTATGTCATTCGAGACCTTATTTTATGTACACAACTACATACTAAATACACAACTAATTACATACTAACTAAATAACAAAAGGATGCACCTACCTCAATGGCTAGATCAATTATCAAATCTTGATCACTTTTTTCTGTATCGCTTTCCTAGAAATAAAAAAAGTAAATATTTATATATAACCATTTTTAAATTATTATCTAATTTATTCATATGAACTATTTTGAATTTATCCTGTTTAATTATAATAAAATTTGTAGTCACAGTTCTTTATCAATTTGATAAATTTATTGAAAAATTTATATTTTGACTATAACTTCGGGTTTTGAACTAAATCCATCGACTTATTATACTATAATTTACAATTTATTTCATCTGTGCTTATAGAGATAGGGAAGAGTGCCTCACCTTGAGACACAGTACACATCGGGACAGCTTTAGTTGTTGCCTTAAATTTAAATTAACTCTTAGTTTATACAGATGTAGAGAAAGGACAGCGCAATTAAATTGTCAGATTGGTTTTGATCCAATGGAACAAACAGATTAAGATTACGAAAAATGGTAAGGTGAATTTTTAATGAAAATCTTTTGAAATAAAAGGCACCATAATGAAATTTAAATTATTTACAAACAAAATTAGAAAATATTAATTTTTAATAGTCTTATCAACTTACTTCTAATAACTTATCACTTGGGACAAGATACAAGTCTAATAAATATATTTATTATTTTAATATTTCTATAATCGAGATTTATTTTAGTTATTTAATATTATAGAAACAAATAAAACCGTTTGGTAAAATTTTGAGATAATCTATCAATATAAAATAATTAAAAAAATGTCCCTTGTGCTCGCGGAGTGATACATAATATTTTTCTGAAAGACTGATACTAGCTTTACTTTTATATTATTTTAATGAGTATATTAACACCTTCATTTTATTTATGTTTTTTCTCTCTATTTTTCACTAAATTAATTATATACTAGATTGTATTTTCTAATGGAATACTATTGTACATCCTCTTAATATTTATTTTATTATATTTTTTTGTTATGATTTGAAAAATAACGTAAAATCAAATGTAAAGAAATATAAAGAAAGGCACCTGACTATATTTTTAACCATAACCGTAATTTTCCTCCTTCTTTAAAAGAAACTTATCTCTCTATATTTGTGTGGGACTACCTTACTCAAAAGTTCTTTGTCGCAAGAGCCACATTTTTCTAATCGTTCTTCTTCAGAGCCACCTCCGTCCAACTCCTATTCTCTCCCAACTCCCTTATTATTTGCCATTGTTTTTGGTAATAATTAATTTAATGAAGTGAAATTTTCTATCTATTTTCATAGTTTAGAACTCAGGAATATCAAGTATTATTGTGTTGCTAGATTTACAATAATAATCAATTTTAAAGTACCTGAAAGGGATTATAGTTATATAAATGTATCGAGTTAGTGAATGAGGATGATAGAATAAGAGGGTAAAGCATGCTTTATATTAAGTGGATTATTATTATTATATTATGCTTTATATTAAGTGGATGCTGCTCTGTTCTTAATTATAAAATTGTTTGTGGTTCTTACTCTCAGCTTTACATGGTGGGTAAATAGAAGGGATGGGGAGGTAGAGAAGAGTGTAAAGTAAAAGACAGGAAGGGGAGGTATAACTTTCGCGCGAATCTGTTTGGGCATTACTTTTTTTATCAGACCCTGAGTCGCGGCTCTCAATGGAAACGGTCTAACATTAAATATTGATTCGTGTCAAATTATTTCCGGGAGCAGTGTGAGAGAGGACGATATAGAGAGAACGAGAGAAAGAGGAAAAGAGAGAAACTCACTCTAACACAAACCAAGCCAAAGGGTCACGAAAGGGTGTAGGAAAAGGTGTGAGGAACAAGAGGGTAAAAATAGAAATGGAAAATGCGGATAAATAAATCAACCAGATCGAACTATGGAAAGAATGTTATGAGTAGACAAATGAAATGAATATGAACGACGAGGGGAGAGAAATGTATTTGTATATGTGTGAGTCTATATATATGGGGGAGAAAAAGGAGTGAGTAAAATAAATCCTGCAAGCTTTGGAATAAAGGTGTAAAGAGATAGTGGATAGAGAATTTGATAGTTGGATAAACTATTTGGGTACTAATCATACAATCAGGTGCCAAAATCAAATTTAATTTCAACCCACCACAGATACAAAGGAACAAAAGATTCATAATTGATATCTAAATATATATTTAGCACCAAAAAGGTATGACAAATGAGGTTACAACAAGAAAAGGATTATAACGTTAGAAATATTTGATTTTGATCAAAAACAGCAAGGTATATAGATTCGAAACTTCGAAAATTGGGTGAGGCATCTCCCTTTAAATTAACAAATACAAAGTCGAAAGTAAAGTGGAATAATTTATCTGAAAGAAAAATTAGAAAATTATTAAAAAGAGAAAATATTATAATTAATATTAAAATTAATTAAATCCAACGTGTGACCCTTGATAAATAATTTACAAAATGGAAAGAAACTATTTGAAGCTGAACTGATCATATTGGAAATAATTTTACGCGTCTCTTTAAAATAGATTATGGTCTTTTTGATTAGTTTATTTGTTTTGTTTTTTTGATCTTTTACTTAAATGAAGTTAAATAAACAAAGTTAAGCGAATGCAAGTGTTGCTTTTATCGATACTATTTTGATAATTTTAAAGTGATATCTCTACACTGAAAGGCCTACAATAAAATCTGGAGAATGGTTGTTGCAGTCTCAGAGCCGCAACATGGTTACAAAGCACCTGTGGTAAAATTTCGAAGAAGCGCCCCCTTCTCAATGGGAAAATAAAAACTAAATAACATTCAATTTTAAAAACTTTTTCCAGCCAGATCCGAAGTGTTTACTTGTAGATAACATAACTTAAAACAGTATAGTAAAAATGATTTAATGAAAATAAATTATTAATTATAAACTACCAAATATAAAATAAAATTCTGTCATACACAACTATAAAATTTGGATTCTTCGAATCTTTGAAACAACAAAACTTTTAATGATTATCAGTTATTTTTAAGCTATCGATAATTTCATTTTTTTATCGTTATTATGGAAAGATCCGTTAAGCGTTCTTGGGGCAATGTTGAACGCAAATTTATAATTTATAATTTATCATTTTTAACTTAAGAGTAACTTCGTTCCTTCGTTATTTAAAAAGTAATTATTTTATACTTTTTAATTCGATTATCAATTCATTTAATTTATTTCAAAAAGATTTAAGAATGATATAAATTAGAATATAAAGAAAAAAATAATTAATTTTGATAATTTTTCAAGATCTAATGTGGAGAAAATTCACTTCATCAATACTAGTATAATTGTGGATGCCTTTATTAATTTTTTTATAAGAAAGTTGAAATATCCCTTCCTTTTTTAACTTATAGCAAATAGTCTTCTAGTATAAATAAAATTTATGATTTCTTTCATAGTTGGTCTATTATTTAAATGATCTTTTAAAAATATACCATATTACCATTGTGTTTTCTAGTAAGCCGACCCGAAATGGGGGAAAACATTCTATTTTAGAAAAATTGTTTTACTTTTTATTCTATGATTAAAACAATGTTTTATATTCTTATTACATTTTATTGAAATTTCATCTTTTTATATTTAATTGTGTTTTTTTTAATTTTCCGGCAAATATGGAAAATATTACCTTAAAGAGTGGGAGTCGTGTGAAGCAGCGCCCGGGAGGTTTTACATGTATTTGGTGGAATTGAAAGAAAATAATTTATTATGAGCTACTATCCATGGTTAAATTCTCAATTAGAACCTTTATTGTCAGCAGAAATCGATTAGGAGAGGACTGAATTAGACAATATCAGAGTCGCTGTGTTTAATAGATTAATATCAGGTTTCACATATCCAGGAAGAAAAAAAGAAGGAACTTTTTATGCATCTAACTTTCAAACTTGGCACATCTTTGTTTTAATCAATGACAAACAGCTAAATATGAATAACCCCAAGAGAGGCATGTGAAAGTCTCAATTCTTAACAATTCTTAACAAAACAAAGCGTTTAATAATGTAATGATAAGGTGACCAACCGTCCTCCTTTAGGGAGGACAGTCCTCCATTTGTATCCTCTGTCCTCCTTTTGTAAGTGTCCTCCTAACTGTCCTCTTAATCTTAAATATATATAATAGGTTGTCAAATATCTCCCTTCCGCTTTTTTGCTCTTTATTCAATGCTTTATAAAAAATGTTACGATGATCGGATTTAGTTCAAATATGCGCCATTTTGTTCGATAATCTGTTTCCATCTAGACGGCAACTTCATAATACCCCCCTCGTAGATACCCCCTTCCTTATTTGCGAAGAACTCGGACAGCCACTTTTCACAAGCCTTTTTTGAGTCTAACTTTACACCATCAAGGGCGTTCGCCATGGACAGGAACAGGTGGTAATTACTTGGCACTATGTCCAGGCTATATGGTGGATGTGATAAATCCTCCCATCTGAGCTCCCGTAGCTTTTGACGAGTCATCAACGAAGTGTGTAGTCTTGCGTTGTCCTGGTGGAACACTACACCCTTCCTTTTGGCCAATTCTGGATGCTTCTGGTCGATCTCCTGCTTCAAGCGGTCCAGTTGTTCATAGTAGATGGTAGAATTAAGGGTCTGGCCATATGGGAGCAGCTCAAAGTGGATGATTCCCTTCCAATCCCACCAAACACACAGCAAAACCTTCCCCGGCTTGGCCACTGTTTGGAGCGATTCACAGGCCTTCGACCATGACCGTTTTCGTTTGATATTGTCGTATGTGATCCATTTTCCGTCGCCAGTCACCATCCGCTTCAAAAATGGGTCAAGTTCGTTTCGTTTCAGCAGCATTTCGCAGGCGTTGATTGGGTCCAGAAGGTTTTTTTGCGTCAAATCATGCGGCACCGAAACATCAAGCTTTTTTTTGTATCCAGCCTTCTGTGCAGATGGTTTAAAATAACTCCCATCTCCTGGGCGATGTCACGAGATGCCACATGCCGGTCTAACTGGATGTTTTCCATGATTTGATCGGTATTCGTCGTCACGGGTCTTCCGCCGGGTGGCTTATCCATGGTGTCGTTTTCACCGGCTCTGAATCGTCGAAACCATTCCTCCGCGGTTCGAAGTGATAGAGTACCATCCCCCAAAACACCATTAATCTCACGGAACGTTTCTCTAGCGGATTTTCCTTTAACGAAGGAAAACTTTAAAATAGAGCGAATTTCGGCGTTAGTGAACTCCATGTTTACACGTCTATAACTGTTTAACGCAATATCCAAACTAATCATGCATAGCGTCGTTTTGTAGATTATGTCAAGACCTTTCAAATGATGTATAATATTACCAGATACGAGCTCTGTAGCGCTTTATACATAGCCGCGAAATTCATAAGACAAAAAGGCGGAAGGGAGATATTGACAACCTAATATATATATATATATATATAACCTTTTAAATCTAGTATAAGAAAAGTTCTGACAATAAAACAATTACTCTTTATTAACCAAGATTTGATAATTGATCTCCCGATAGTTCAATAAAATAAATTATATTAACATTGCCACAATATTTGAAAATAATGAAATCTCATTGCTTCTATTAATAGGAAATAAGCTAAGTTGTCAAAACAAAATTTCTACTATTCTAGATTATTGCCGTTTCTGACAGCAAACCCCTTAGAATTAAAATACAAGCGTTCTCAAGTGGGAGTTATGGAAAATAATAATATACTATTAAACTTTATATTTTATACCAGGGGGTGGACACGCAATGATATTTTTTTGAAACAGCGTTTGGCGCTGCTATGCGGATGCATGCACGAACTAATTGAGAAAAAAACCGGCCGGCCTGGCACCATTTTTAAAATCTATTTTGAATGAATGAGAGCGGGAGGAATGAAAAAATTATGAAATTTTTCAGTTAAGTGAAAAATTATTTATTTAAAGCTAAAACAGACATTTCAGAAATAAATTTTTTTTTTTTAGAAAATTGCTTAATTGTTGGTCTTATCACAAAATAAATAATTTTTCACTTAAGTGAAAATTTTAATAATTTTCATGGATATAATAAAAGAATAATGTTGTATGTGGTATATTTATTTGAAAATAGATTATTACAAAATATCATTAACAATAATGTTAATTTTATTTATAATTTAACCCTTTACGCATGCATTTTTTTAAATTGTATAAAATTACTCATATAAATAAAATTTACACTATTTTTCAATTATACAATAATAATTATATAAAACTTTATAAAACATTATATAAAATTTTTCACATAAATAAAATTTACACTATTTTTCAATCATACAATAATAATATAAAAATAATGTTAATTTTATTTATAATTTAACCCTTTACGCATGCATTTTTTTAAATCTTGGTATAAAATTACTCATATAAATAAAATTTACACTATTTTTCAATTATACAATAATAATTATATAAAACTTTATAAAACATTATATAAAATTTTTCACATAAATAAAATTTACACTATTTTTCAATCATACAATAATAATATAAAAATAATGTTAATTTTATTTATAATTTAACCCTTTACGCATGCATTTTTTTAAATCTTGGTATAAAATTACTCATATAAATAAAATTTACACTATTTTTCAATTATACAATAATAATTATATAAAACTTTATAAAACATTATATAAAATTTTTCACATAAATAAAATTTACACTATTTTTCAATCATACAATAATAATATAAAAATAATGTTAATTTTATTTATAATTTAACCCTTTACGCATTCCTTTTTTTAAATTGTATAAAATTACTCATATAAATAAAATTTACACTATTTTTCAATTATACAATAATAATTATATAAAACTTTATAAAACATTATATAAAATTTTTCACATAAATAAAATTTACACTATTTTTCAATTAATCAATTGACTGTTGATGTCTATTTTGCTTCAATAGTCGCTTGACCTCGGTGAACCTTTGGTACAATCTTTTCTTCATGGGAGATAAATATTTTATTCTTGAAGAAAATTCAGATGGTGTAGTCGTATGTCCCGCTGAACACCTGCAAAAATTAATTAAGTTTAAAAAAAAATTCCAAAGAATTAATACAGAAAAGCCTAAGCAAGCTAAAAATTTATTTTAAATCATTATAAAAAATCTATTTAAAGTTAGGAGAAGATTAATGAATTTTATTAAAAAATATAATACATACTTCTCGCAGGGCTGGATTCGAAAAGATCAGTCTTCTCTGATACCAAGCCCAAACCATCTGATGTAGTATTAACAGGTGTTGCTATAAATATTTAAAAAAATTAATAAAATTATTTTCTTTTATTATTAATATATTTTTTGGTAAACAACAACTTTAAATTATTGTTGTTTTACCCACTCTTAAAAAATTACACCTTGGAAAATAGAACAAGTGTCCTCGTTCTCCTTCAGGTAGAGAATTCGTAATACAATCTTTCTGAATACAATTAAAAACCTGCAAAATCAAAAATTTATTTATATGTACATATATTATATAACTTTATAATAAAAAATAATCATCAATAATAGCAAAAATATTAATTAAACTTACTTTAGGAACCATATTGCACGCAATTGGACAGCGACAGATCACGTTACGTATGCCTGGCAGAGATATTTTAAATGGGACGTGTGCACTTTGTCCACAAGTCACAAGCTGTTGTTAAATGTTTTCGGGTGTTTTCGGATAACCGAAACAAACCGAATTAAAATTAGTGCCAGGAGCAGCAGCGCCTCGAGCGGCCTCGAGTGGTGCATGCATGCATTGTCACACTGGAAATTTCTCTGCCGTAAGAGAGACCCCCCCTGTTTTATACTATTAGACAAACTTCAGAAGTTTTATTATAAAACATGTGGCTTTTCAGGTAAAACTTTGTCAGGGAATGGAGATTTGAATCATTAGCAAAGAGCATGAAGTTTATAATTACTTACGGGCTACAAAAGTCTTGTTACCATGAGTTAACTGAATGCTTCAAAAGTTAATGTTTAAAAACCAAAGAATAAAACAATTCAATATGATCAGAAAATTATTTGAAAATCAATCACAATTATTGGAGAAACCATTAGAAGTGAATTTATTTATACACCTTTATGATATTACCTGTATATATATATATATATATATATATATATATATTTTGAATCAATTCAAAAATAAATTAGTTAATATTCTTATTATTGATAATATTACCGAGATATAAACACGTAGAATGTGGAAACTATTTTATAATTTAATTTTACTTAAGTCAACTTTGAAAATATTATTATATAATAATGATTACGATAATCCAATGAGATTTTTATCTTGGAAATTGAGGGGATAATAGAAACTGGTGGCTCGAAATAAGGACACCTGAAGAAGATGTTGATGAGGGCAAAAGCTTTTCAATTCAGTAACGCACAGAGATAAAGAGATGATTAAATAACTCTAATTACATGAGATGATTTTTCTTCTCTACGTCGTTTTTCTGGCATAATTGGATCTCTTTTTGCTGGACAACTCAAATCGATCTGTGAAAAAAATTTTAAGTTATGTAATAGTATGTGAAAATAAAAAAAAATAATCCATCAGAATGTTCTAATAATATTTCATTTGAAAAAGTATAATATTTATAATATAAAGTATTATTTATTTAATAATAATAAGATTTAATATAAAAATAATAAAACTAAAAAGAAAAGATATCAAAGATGTTCATTTTTCTGAGGACATCTATACAGAAATTTTCATACAATAAAAGAACATGTTGTCATTATTAAGATGGTATATAAACAATTTAAAAGTCGAAAAAAAATCCAACTCAAAAAAGATCAACAACGATAGAGTTTAACTATATACACTGAACCCCATCGTGGACGTGGCCTTTTCACTATATTTAAATAAGAACACAAACAGATATGATTTATTATACTGATTGAATTAAAATGAATTAAAAGCTTTCGCACATACAGACTTTCAACCAAATATTATATATTACTTCGGGGTTACAGGGGGCAGAGTCCCCTGCCCAGGTGCGAAGAGCGCTGAAGGTGCGCTTAGAGGATAGTATATATATACTTAGCTATAATTAAATATTTAAAGATTTCAACTTTTAAGATTTTATTTTTACTTTACATTTCCCATGAGCAATATCCCTCACACCTGTTTTGTAATTTCCCCACCCCTGTTAGGGATATTAAATATATATATAAATCTGCTAATATAAAGATATTTTCTTGAAAACTATTTTATTAAAATGTAGATAGAAATTTGCTTAGAAGCCGCCTTTTGAGAGATAATTTGTGATGTCGTTGTTAAATAAATATAAACATTTCTCTAAACTTTGATATTAAATGTAATATTATTTTGTACGATTGCTATGCAGCAGAGGCATAAGAAGAGATATCTTATCTTATTATGCTAGCTAAAATTGTATATATCTATCTATCTATATATATTGGTTCTCAAAAACCGCTCTAACGATTTTTTTCAAATTTACACTAGATATAGTATTTATAAAGAAAAATTAAGTTTTATTGATGATATCTCTTGAAACATTCAGCTTCATTATTAATTTCTTAATTGAAAATTATATATGGAAAACGTCAAAATTGGCCTCCATTTTTATTTGTATTAATATTTTTTTTTATTTAAAATATTTTAAAATTTATTATTTAATTTCGAAATAAAATTAAAAATATTTATTTTTAATAAAATATATATAGATATTTATTAATCTCTCTCAAAAAAAAAAAAAAATAAAAAACATCAAATCTGCCTGCTAAGACAGTAAAAAAATGACAATTTTTTATCTAAATATATATAGTTCAGATGGTAAAGTGATGTTTTAACGAGTGGATTTCGTCGGTTCGAAACTCTCCGGGTGAATCGTTATTTAAAAATGAAAATAATGAATTTGTTATTTTTTTTCTTTTTATCTATTGTTTACATTTTAATAAATTACTATTTTATATTTATTTATTCATTGTTCTTTTATTAAATTTAATATTTATTAATATTATTTATTATTAATTTATATATTGATGACATCACAAATGACATTTATATTGAAATTTGACTCCCGCCTTTTTTTAAAGGATATTGTATTAATATTTTTTTTATATTTAAAATATTTTAAAATTTTTTATTTAATTTCGAAATAAAATTAAAAATATATATTTTTTTTATATTTAAAATATTTTAAAATTTTTTATTTAATTTCGAAATAAAATTAAAAATATATATTTTAATAATATTTTATAATTATAAATTACGATATATATTTATCAATAATAATTAATTATTTTTTTTTAACTTAATTACAGAGCCGAGGCTCGGGGTCCCGGTATGATCTTAATATATTGTCAGAATTAGATAAATAATGTAGAGAAAAAAATATTTAAAAATAGATATTTATTTAAATGAAATAAAATTATTTAATTTACAGAATGAAAATGTCTATAATAATGTCTAAACATTTTTTCTTTATAATTTTACATTATAATAATACTAATTACAGTAGTTATAATATATGGGGAATTTTCAACTTTGACTGCCGATTTGACCATGTTCCCAAACGAATTTTAAAAAAACCAAGACCACTTTACATTTACACATTTTAAGCTCTAATCGAATCCAAAATCAAAATTTAAAAAATCGAAAAACAAACTCACAGATATATAGATTTTATAAATGAACATTTATACAATTTATTTTAATTAATTTGAAACATTTTAGGAAACAAATTTTGAATGGGTCATTTTTAGAAATCCCATTTAACAATTATAATAAATAATTAAAAAATTGTAAAATTTTTAAAGTATATAAAAATAAATTGTATAAATTGGTTAAAGGGTCGAGTGATAGTTCGGTGTCCCAGGTATATATTTTATATTAACACGCCTACTTTTCTGTATAATAAAGATATAAAGAATCATATTTTAATTTTTATTAACCAAGAAATCATTTTTTCACTTAAAATATAGTTGTAAAGCCCAAATCTCCGATCCATATAACATCATCGACTAGGCCGCTACCAAAAGGAGTCTTCTCTTGCTCTGACTAGGGCCACCGGTATTTGCCATTAGTCTCGAAAAAATAATATTAAATTTTATATAAATTTATAAATTAGAATATTTGAATTTGTTTAAATTTTAACACATGTAATCAATCATATGCATAAAGAATAGATAATTTTGAAAATCAACTTGGTATTAAATTCAGAAAAAAAAAATACTCATATATAGAATATATAGACTATTCGAATATAATTGAAACTCTTTCTCTCCCTCTATTTTAAATTTAAAAAAACGGAGTGTTAAGAAATTAAGATTCCTTATACAACATGGATGGTTAAATGAATTGGGCTCCCTACCTCCCTGAGAAATTCCCATTAAAAATGTTTATAATATTTTAGTTTATTAAATCAAACTATTATTTTTTTATTTCAATATTTTTAATGTTAATACAATAATTTTTATTTTATAATCTATAAAATAATTTAATTATTTTTAAAAACAACGGTCTTCAATTACAATTTTTTTACTCTCTACTGACTGTTCATTTCATAACTGAAAATAGTGTCGAATAGAAATAGACGATATTACTTGGATTAATCTTATTATGCTAGCTAAAATTGTTTGTTTGTATTATTGAGGACCCCAGTTCAATTCATTTTAATCAGATTGATGCAATGATGCAACATTTAATAATTGTAATAAATAATTAATTGTAGATTAATATTTTTTAAAGGGTCGAGCGACAGATCGGTGTCCCAGGTATTAATATTACCAGCCAAACCCAATAATAATGAATCATTTTTTTTAACTTAAGTACCGAGCCGAGGCTCGGGGTCCCGGTACTCTTATCTTATTATGCTAGCTAAAATTGTATATATCTATCTATTTATCTATATATATTGGTTCTCAAAAACCGCTCTAACGATTTTTTTCAAATTCACACTAGATATAGTATTTATAAAGAAAAATTAAGTTTTATTGATGATATCTCTTGAAACATACAGCTTCATTATTAATTTCTTAATTGAAAATTATATATGGAAAACGTCAAAATTGGAATCCATTTTTAATACTGCCTGCTAAGACAGTAAAAAAATGACAATTTTTTATCTAAATACATATAGTTCAGAGGTTGGACTGATGTTTTAACGAGTGGATTTCGTCGGTTCGAAACTCGCCGGGTGAATCGTTATTTAAAAATGAAAATAATGATTTTGTTATTTTTTTTTCTTTTTATCTATTGTTTACTTTTTAATTTATTTATTCATTGTTCTTTTATTAATTAAGTTTTAGATAGTTTTATAATTTTTAATATTTTTTCAATAAAATATTATTTAATATATTTATTAATATTATTTTATTAAATTAAGATGAAATAGAATAATTGAAAGGTACCGTAAAAATATAAATATAAATTAAAAGAACTTTAATTTATATTTTAGCAATTGCAATTTATAATTAATTATTAATTACCAATTGTCGACCACAGTTGGTATATTGTGTAGTTGTTGAGAATTTTCAAAATATGTCGAAGCCAATCATCCCCTCCTCTGCCACTTGGCAAAATTGTCCACCCCTCTCTCTCTATTGGGGTAACGAAGAGGCATATCTCTGGGTTTTCCCTGCGTTTTTTTTTTTAAACAATTATTTTTAGAAAGTCTTTGCCATGTGCTCAGTATCATAATACATCCAATATATCCAATATATATAAGCATAAAAAACAAGCATTTTTATATTTATATTTATATTATATATATTACAATATTTATTCTAAAAATAAAATTAAAAAAATATTTATATTATATTCATATTTGTTTTTTGTTTCGTTTTTATTCTGCAAAATATTGTTTTTTTGATTTTTTGTTAAACTAAAAGTGAAATATTTGTTGGGAAATTATTTCTACTTTATTAATTGTTAATAGTTATTACATTTTAATTAACAGTGTTTTCGGAATACGTATATTCTCTTATCTGTCTCACAAGTCTACCTGCAGGTAACAATTTCTATTACTCTCTCTTTAGCTAGGTAACAACTTTTATTATTTTTTGATAAATATGTCAATTATTTGATAATTATGTCAATTAAATTTTTGTGAATAAATAAACATATATAAAAAACTATATATAAAATTTGAATTTTCATCCATTCATTCATTTAAAATCATTTATTAAAATGATTTAAAACATTCATTTAAAATGATAAAGAATATCTTATTCAAAATAAATTCAAAGTATATTTTCATACTTATTATATTCTTATAGCTAATAATTTTTTTAATTTTTAGTGTAATTTCCTTGATCATTATTTATATAAAAAAATAAACACATTTTGCAATTTCCCAGAAAGGCTGTTTTTGATATGTAAGTATAAGTTAGTTTTATGAATAAAAAATATTTATTTTAATAATATTTTAGAATCAAATTACGAAATATATTTATTATATAAATTAATCTTATCTTATTATGCTAGCTAAAATTGTATATATATATATTTCTATATATAACCATTGGTTCTCAAAAACCGCTCTAACGATTTTTTTCAAATTTACACTAGATATAGTATTTATAAAGAAAAATTGAGTTTTATTGATCACATCTCTTGAAACTTACAGCTTCATTATTAATTTCTTAATTGAAAATTATATATGGGTGACGTAAATGGCATCCATTTTGAAATTTTAATCCCGCCTTTTTTTAATTTTGTATTAATATTTTTTTTATATTTAAAATATTTTAAAATTCATTATTTAATTTCGAAATAAAATTAAAAATATTTATTTTTAATAAAATATATATATATATTTATTAATCCCGCTTTTTTTAAATGATATTGTATTAACATTTTTTTATATTTAAAATATTTTAAAATTCATTATTTAATTTCGAAATAAAATTAAAAATATTTATTTTTAATAAAATATATATATATTTATTAATCTCTCTCAAAAAAAAACAACAAAACAAATAAATGTCTTCGAAAGATGGTAAAAATATGTTATTTTTATTATCAAAATATCTTAGACCAGTGGTTAGAACAATTGTTTTTACTCCCCGAGTTCGAAGGATCGAAACTCGCCGCGTGCATTTTTTTTTTATCTATTTTCGTGATTTATTTATTCATTGTTCTTTTATTAATTAAGTTTTAGATAGTTTTATAATTTTTAATATTTTTTCAATAAAATATTATTTAATACATTTAATAATTGTAATAAATAATTAAAGAATTGTATATCAATATTTTTTAAAGGGTAGAGCGAGCTCGGTGTCCCAGGTATTAATATTACCAGCCAAATCCAATAATAATGAATCATTTTTTTTAACTTAAGTACCGAGCCGAGGCTCGGGGTCCCGGTATACATATTTATGTATTATTGAGGACCCCAAGTTCCATGCAATGATGCAACATTTAATAATTGTAATAAATAATTAAAGAATTGTATATCAGCTCGGTGTCCCAAATATTAATATTACCAGCCAAACCCAATATAATAATGAATTATTTTTTTTTAACTTAATTACCTAGCCGAGGCTCGGGGTCCCGGTGTGATCTTAATATATTGTCAGAATTAGATAAATAATGTAGAGAGAAAAATTATTTAAAAATAGATATTTATTTAAATGAAATAAAATTATTTAATTTACAGAATGAAAATGTCTATAATAATGTCTAAATATTTTTTCGAGCGACAGCTCCGTATCCCAGGTATTAATATTACCAGCCAAACCCAATAATAATGAATCATTTTTTTTAACTTAAGTACCGAGCCGAGGCTCGGGGTCCCGGTACTTCACTTTAAACCCCAATTAAAATACAACAAAATAAAAACCGAACAACAATAATAATAGTCATAACCCATTTTCATATCAATTATAAATCAACATTTATATTGTTTATTTATTTATTTTTTTAAATTATAAATATTATTTATTTTTCTGAATTTATATTATCACATAGGAAATCTTAGTTAAAAATAATATATATATAAAAAAAATTGTATAAAATAATTTTTTTTTTCATGGACTAAAAAGAATAAAATAATTTTTCTATAAGCCTGATAAAGTTTATGGATGTATTGCTTCATATATAACGAAAAATATTGGGCGCATCGGAGCAAAACAAAATTAATTAGTTACATTACTCTTTTTAGTATGCGAGAAAAATATTGTTTTATAACACTTTTTATATATTTTAATTATTTTATTCTTTTTAGTGCGATTTTTTAATTCGATAAAATAAAATTATTCAGAGTGCCTCCTCAGCATTTTGAGATGAGATTATTATTTGTCAAGAGATATTATTTCTTCATGATAATTTATAAAAACAAATATCTCCCGATAAGACAATAAATTCATTACATCCGTTGATTTGGTTATTTTATATAAAAAAGAAAGAAATTAGAATAAAATCTCGTATTGATACAATTATATGAGCACATATGAGCGTGTGGAGATGACTCACAATTCGGTTTTTTTTTAAATATACATAATACCTATTAAGACATAATCACCTAGGACTATCTTATCTTATTATGCTAGCTAAAATTGTTTGTTTCTATGTTTGTTTGTTTAGTCATGGGTTCTCAAAAACCGCTCTAACGATTTTTTTCAAATTCACACTAGATATAGTATTTATAAAGAAAAATTGAGTTTTATTGATCACATCTCAGGAAAAGTACATTTTCATTATTTATTTCTTAATTTAAAATTATATATGGGTGACGTCACATGACATCCATTTTTATTTTTTAACAGAAATTGTATTAATATTTTTTTTTATTTAAAATATTTTAAATTTCGAAATAAAATTAAAAATATTTATTTTTAATAAAATATATATATATATTTATTAATCTCTCTCAAAAAAAATAAGTTGACCTGTGGCCAGGTCCGAACCGACCGACGGTTTGAAGTAAATTAATTTCCAGCTACAGAAACAATTTCAAATAATTTTAATATATCTATTAATGCAATAAAAAACAGATATGGATACATAAATAATAAATATTAACATTTTTAATTTTATTTTATTTATAATATATATGCAAGACTAAGATGTGAGGTCATGAATGGCTGGATGACGTCATATAATTTTAAATCAAGAAAAAACTAATAAATATGATTTTCCCGAGGATAAAACCAATACAAAGTGTATGATTCGTGGTGATATATAAAAAAATCTCCTCATGTGAAATTTGGTGTGAAAATAACCCTTCCCTTCCTATCGTCGATCGGTAATACTACCACTTCCGGTTTCCGGATTTGCACCAAAAGTTGATCAATTCATCCCACTGATGCATTAAGTAAATATACCAAATTTCATCAAAATCGGTTGAGCCGTTCAGGCTCTACACATCTATACGGACGGACGGACAGACAACATGCTAAAAATACTTTTTTCTGTTAAGAAAATGCATGATTCGTGGAGATATGTAAAAATCTCCACATGTGAAATTTGGTGTGAAAACAATACCTCCCTTACTATCGTCGGTCGGTAAAAATAAACAAAAACAACAAATACGGTTTAGTAATTGGCTTGAATAGATAGTAAAAAAATGTCATTTTTATTATCTTAATATATTGGTCCATATTAAAATTAATAAGGAACCTTTATTGCCAAGTTGCACAGGTTCCAAATAGTCTCATTAGCTGGTCAATCTTCCAAAACGAGCCATATTTCAAAAACACTTTAAAAAGCGGTTTTATCCCACCAGAGGCGTTCATATTCCTTGATAAACAAGGATATATACAGGATGATAATGGAATCCCAATTATCTATCATGTATTTAGGAGATATGGAGATAAATCCATAACTTATGATCCGTTTCTGGATGGAAGAGATCCTTACAGAATATGGAGATATAATATGCAAATTTCGAACAAAGACAAATTATTTATTAAAGCTTTTGTGGTTATTTTGATAATTATTAAGAGAATTTTTATTAAAAGACCACATTATTTGTATAAAATTATTTATTAAATTAAAATAATTGTACAACGTTTCAACTGCTTATTCTGCAGTCGTTTTCAAGTAACCGTACGCTTGCTCCGATTCAAGCGGACTGATGCATGCTGGGACACGTCACCTCTTATATAGGCAGTGATATTGGCGCCAATTTTTGCCGCCAATTCTTAATCTCAACATGAAGTCAGCAGCAATTGTCAAAGCAAGCGTTTACAATCAAGAAGTATGATAGTGCATTATGTCTCTATAAAAAAGATAGTAAATTATTTCTATAAACAAGATATATACATAAATACATATTAGATTAATTATATTTCATTCAATATGACAAATTTTACTCATCCAACACTATGTTCCACATCTTATTAAGTCTATATCCATCCTCTTTATTAATATTATTGGGATGATTGTTAATTTCTATAGATTCTTTTATTTTTCTTTTCCACCAATTATTTTCAATATGAAGTGTTTCTACATTATCTAAATTTATTTTATGTCCTGTTGTTAAGGCATGTTCTGCAATTGCTGATTGATTTGGATGTTTCAATCTAATGGCTCTCTCATGTTCAGACAGTCTTGTAGAAATCTTTCTACTTGTTTCACCAATGTATACTTTTTTACATTCACAAGTTACCTTATAAACTCCATTATTTTCGTTTTTAATTTTGTCTTTTATATTTGAGGTGAGAGAAGACATTTGTTTATGTGGTTTATATGTTACTCTGATGTTGTGTTTCCTCAGTTTTGACGCTATTTTTTCTGTTGTTCCTTTTATATAAGGTAATGTTATTTGTGATCTGTATATTGGTTTTTCATTTTCATTTTTGATTTCTGTCTTTTTTGTTTTTCTGAATTTCCTAATTTCATATTCCGAGAATCCATTGTTTATGAAAGCTTCCTTCAATCGTTGTTTTTCTTTTTTAATGTTTTCATTTGAGCATATCTCTTCGGCTCTTTTGTGCCGTGTTTTTATCACTCCATATTTTTGTGATGGATGGTGGTGGGAATCTGCGTGGATATATCTGTTGGTATGAGTTGTTTTTATTTTTTGCTGCTTCCACAAATTCAACTAAAGAATCCTTACCATGAGGCATAATTTTTATGCATAATTTTTATGCCTCATATACATTGGTGAAACAAGTAGAAAGATTTCTACAAGACTGTCTGAACATGAGAGAGCCATTAGATTGAAACATCCAAATCAATCAGCAATTGCAGAACATGCCTTAACAACAGGACATAAAATAAATTTAGATAATGTAGAAACACTTCATATTGAAAATAATTGGTGGAAAAGAAAAATAAAAGAATCTATAGAAATTAACAATCATCCCAATAATATTAATAAAGAGGATGGATATAGACTTAATAAGATGTGGAACATAGTGTTGGATGAGTAAAATTTGTCATATTGAATGAAATATAATTAATCTAATATGTATTTATGTATATATCTTGTTTATAGAAATAATTTACTATCTTTTTTATAGAGACATAATGCACTATCATACTTCTTGATTGTAAACGCTTGCTTTGACAATTGCTGCTGACTTCATGTTGAGATTAAGAATTGGCGGCAAAAATTGGCGCCAATATCACTGCCTATATAAGAGGTGACGTGTCCCAGCATGCATCAGTCCGCTTGAATCGGAGCAAGCGTACGGTTACTTGAAAACGACTGCAGAATAAGCAGTTGAAACGTTGTACAATTATTTTAATTTAATAAATAATTTTATACAAATAATGTGGTCTTTTAATAAAAATTCTCTTAAAAGACAAATTAGATTGGAAAAAGGTGGATAAAAAAAGATGGTGGATCACATAATCTTTTGTATATATATATATATATATATATATATATATATCTTTTAAAAAAAAAATGTAAATATTTATTTGTATCCTTATAATTATATAATATATTGTACAATGTAACTTATAAGAAAAATTGTAAATAAAAATTATTATCACCCCTCATCCCTCCCCTCTTCCTTCACTTGCAATCTCCAGCTTTTACTAGCCTTTCCTGGTGAGTTGACAATCACAACCCTGATTATATGTATATTAAACTTAAAATATACTTAAGTAAAAAAAAGAAAACAAATGTAAATAAAACATAATATAATTAACTAAAATTGTAATAGCGTATCAATAAATGATCGCAAAAGAAACAATTTAATCTTGTAAATATTGTAACTTTCATCTTTTGTATGTTATGATAATCAACTATTGTAAAAATTTTTTTTGGCTAATAAACATACTCTTTAAATTGAAATTTAATATATTGGTCCAGTGGTTAGAACGACTTTTTGACGAGTGGACTTCGAAGGATCGAATCTCGCCGAGTCGATATTTAAAAATAAAAATAATAAATTTGTTATTTTTTTTTTATCTATTTTCATGTTTATTTTTTAATAAATTACTATTTTATATTTATTTATTCATTGTTCTTTTATTAAATTTAATATTTATTAATATGATTTATTACTAGCTGATCAGAGCGCCTTCGGCGCTCTTCACACCTAGACGGGGGCTCCGCCCCCTGTACCCCCCCCCCCCCCGAGTGTCCCTATTCTGAGCTATAACAATCTAACTCCTACCTTATCCTATCTCTCTAACGTTCCTTCCTACATTGTCCACCCTGTTCACAATTGGTCTTCCAAACGGACATTTTCCAATCGAACTCCCATCAATATATTTTTCCTCTCCCATGCTAGCCATGTGCCCTGTCGGCCCCAGCCTTCTCTATTTTATGACCTATAATTTAATAATTTTGATCCCCTTTGATAATAATTTCCCTATTGCAACCTCGATTTAAATTCTTTGCAAATATTATTCTCTCTGATACTAATTATTTTGTCTTATCACTATTAATTTCAAACCCCATCAATTTTCCTGCCTCGATTAATTTTTTTATGCTACTTTAAATGTTATTAATTTATTTAAAAAAAATCAGAGTAAACAAAATAAAAATAAAATATAAAATTAGCATAACACTAAACTACTATAAAAATAATATTAAAAAATATATTATATATTAAAATCTTACGTGAAAATCCAATTATGAGATCAAATTTTCTTAATTAGAATAATTTACTCACATAATCTTAAAAATTAATAGTATTAAATTATAGCCGTAATGTGAATGTTTTCAAAGTTTAAAAGGCCAATAAGATCAATTGAGATATTGTAAATATCAATAGATATATAAAAAGATTTTTATCTGCACATTGCTCAGAATTTAAATTACCGCCAAATTATCGCCATCAGCGCCTCTATGATCTAGTATGGTAACTAAACTATTATTAATTAATATTCTTTATAATTTTTTTAAAATTTTTCTAATTAAAAAATCGAAAATCGGGCTTCGAGGTCTGGTGGCCAGCCCCTTTGTGCTTCCGTGTAAAAAATTCCAGGTGCCTGCGTGAGATAGTTTTTGCTGGAGAGCTCGGTCAAACAAACAGACAGACAAACAGACACATTACACTTGCTTTTATTATTATAGATTAATTTATATATGGACAAATGACATTCATATTGAAATTTGACTCCCGCCTTTTTTTAAAAGATATTGTATTAATATTTTTTTTATATTTAAAATATTTTAAAATTTTTTATTTAATTTCGAAATAAAATTAAAAATATATATTTTAATAATATTTTATAATTATAAATTACGATATATATTTATCATTCTTCCAATAAAAAAAAATATTCATGCACTTAGAAACATACCTAATAATACATATTTATGTATTATTAAGGACCCCAAGTTCCATTCATTTTAATCAGACTGATGCAATGATGCAACATTTAATAATTGTAATAAATAATTAAATAATTGTATATCAGCTCGGTGTCCCAAATATTAATATTATCAGCCAAACCCAATAATAATGAATTATTTTTTTTTAACTTAATTACCGAGCCGAGGCTCGGGGTCCCGGTATGATCTTAATATATTGTGAGAATTAGATAAATAATGTAGAGAGCAAAAAATTTAAAAATAGATATTTATTTAAATGAAATAAAATTATTTAATTTACAGAATGAAAATGTCTACAATAATATTTAAACATTTTTTCTTTGTAATTTTACATTATAATAATACTAATTACAGTAGTTATAATATATGGGGAATTTTCAACTTTGACTGCCGATTTGACCATGTTCCCAAACGAATTTTAAAAAACCAAGACCACTTTTCTATTACACATTTTAAGCTCTAATCGAAACCAAAATCAAAATTTAAAAAATCGAAAAACAGACACACAGATATATAGATTTTATAAATGAACATTTATACAATTTATTTTAATTAATTTGAAACATTTTAGGAAACAAATTTTTAATGGGTCATTTTTAGAAATCCCATTTAACAATTATAATAAATAATAAAAAAATTGTAAAATTTTTAAAGTATATAAAAATAAATTGTATAAATTGGTTAAAGGGTCGAGTAATAGTTCGGTGTCCCAGGTATATATTTTATATTAACACGCCTACTTTTCTGTATAATAAAGTTATAAAGAATAATATTTTAATTTTTATATAACCAAGAAATCATTTTTTCACTTAAAATATAGTTGTAAAGCCCAAATCTCCGATCCATATAACATCATCGACTGGGCCGCTACCTTAAGGAGTCTTCTCTTGCTCTGATTAGGTCCACCGGTATTTGCCATTAGTCTCGAAAAAATAATATTAAATTATATATAAATTTAAAAATTAGAATATTTGAATTTGTTTAAATTTTAACACATGTAATCAATCATATGCATAAAGAATAGAAAATTTTGAAAATCAACTTGGTATTAAATTCAGAAAACAAAATACTGATATATAGAATATATCGACTATTCGAATATAATTGAAACTCTTTCTCTCCCTCTATTTTAAATTTTAAAAAAGGGAATGTTAAGACATTATTTTGCTTTATGTAACATGGATGGTTAAATGAATTGGGCTCCCTACCTCCCTGAGAAATTCCCACTAAAAATGTTTATAATATTTTAGTTTATTAAATCAAACTATTATTTTTTATTTCAATATTTTTAATGTTAATACAATAATTTTTATTTTATAATCTTTAAAATAATTTAATTATTTTAAAAAACGGCGGTGTTCAATTACAATTTTTTTACTCTCTACTGACTGTTCATATCATAACTGAAAATAGTGTCTAATAGAAATAGACGATATTACTTGGATTAATCTTATTATGCTAGTTAAAATTGTTTGTTTGTATTATTGAGGACCCCAGTTCAATTCATTTTAATCAGATTGATGCAACATTTAATAATTGTAATAAATAATTAAAGAATTGTATATTAATAATTTTTAAAGGGTCGAGCGACAGCTCGGTGTGTCCCAGGTATTAATATTACCAGCCAAACCCAATAATAATGAATCATTTTTTTTAACTTAAGTACCGAGCCGAGGCTCGGGGTCCCGCTACTTAGATATTAATAGCAAATATTGCAGCTTTATTCTTAAAATAAGATCTACTAAAATTTACAAAAGTAAAAAAAACTTTTCTGCTATATCCCTAACAGGGGTGGGGATATTACAAAGCCGGTGTCAGGGATATTGTTTATGGCTAATTACATGAAAAACAAAAATAAAAACTTAAAAGCTGAAATGTTTAAATATTTAATTAGGTAAGTTTTAAGAATTAAAAGAGTACATAATTTAAAAAATACATTTACACAAGTCTGGGACTTTGAATATTTCTATCGATTTACTAAATTGTTTGGAGGGGTTCAATTTTTCATTTATAAAGAATGAATTAATATTGAAGAGAATAGAATAAATAATTTGGATAAAAATTATAATTGGAAATTAATGAGTTGTGATAATATTGAATAGAAACTGGTGAGAATTTTATTCTTTCTTGAAAAATTTTTAATTTCAGTATAGTTCGAGAATTCGGAATGTAAACAAATTAATAATGCAACTAGTTGCGATGGTAAACGACTTTTAATCTCAGCCTTTTGATGGAAATGTGTTGTTTTTAAATCCTGCTCTTGTTAAACCCCGAAGGCAAAAAACAAACAAAACAAAAAGATTAACGGCCCACAGCTACCACTTCTACCAACGTCACCCCCGCTCGGAATGATTGAGGAGACGGGAATTTTGTGAGTCGGATTCAATCAATACTGGCTACTCACCTGGTGTCGCTCATCAGGCACCGCGTTTTTCTCAAATCGGGCGCATCTCGTCTCATCTCTTCTGATAGGAAAACACTCTGCAGTTGTATTCCTCCACCGGCTAAAGAACCACCGAATTCTATTAGACTAGCATCCGCTCCTGGTATAGACAGCGGTGGAATTCCAGCTACAGCCAAATGGCTATGAGGGATCTGTTGCGCCTGAATTTGTTGCTGAAAAGGACAAAAATAAAGACAAATAAATAAAACAATTAATTGTGTCTTAGTCGCAAAGCCACCTAGATATTCATTTTCAATAAGTGTATTCCTATTTATTATGAATTTATTAATATGAAAAATAAAAGAGAACAACTTCTATGAATTATACAAATTACAAACAATTAAATTTATCTATTCTAAAACTTTTCGGTAGTTCATAATTCAAGAGAATTTTAAAATACATATACTGTAAAGGTTCTATACTTAAAAGTATTATGCTCCTTATCTATATTCAGTTATTTAAGCTAGATCTTTTCTTAGAATTATTATTTCATTGTATATGAATTAAAAATTGTTGCAAAATTTGAAAATTCTAAAAATAAATAATTACTCATAATAAATTATTAAAATATATATATAGATATTGTATGTAAATATATTCTTTACAGAACATTGTCTTACAATTAGCTAAACTTTAGCTAAAATTAAATTATAGAATTTCTCTTCAACCATTTCAATAATCCCGCGCAGATAAAAAAATGACGTTATGTGTGCGATGAGTTGCTTTACTCATCGCACACATAACGTCATTTTTTTTAAATATCTGAACCGATATTTATAAAATATATATAATTGTAAAGTTTATTTATTTGGCTTTGATAGCCATATATCAAGGAAATTGGTTAATTATTTATTAAATTATGTGATCTGAATGGTAGAGATGGAAATATTTCTGTTCCTAGCTGACGCTACTGTTTATTTGCAATTTCAATTTCGAAGAAGTTTTTTATTTATTTTTTTATTTACCTAATTTTTGGGTCTCCATCTGGTAAAACGTGTATTCTGTTTCAAATTGAAATTGAAATTTTTTTTAAATTCTTTCTACCAGTGCCGCAATGTGATCCTGGGGAGGGTTTTGACTAGCCGCTCCACCTTCCTATGGCGCCCCCCCCCCCCCGGGCTCTCTCAAAGACAAATTTTCATTAAGATTTTTTTTTATTAAATATTTAAAAAAGTTATACGATAATCGGAAAATTTTGAAAATTTTTGCTCCGAGATTCTTCGAGATTTCCACTTTTCAGACGGTTCTGAAACCAAAACTGCAAAAAAAAAAATTTTTTGAACCGGCTCGTTACCGATATTACGTCTGAAAAATGAGATATTGTCTTGAAATTTGATATTTAGATGTTTTTTTTGGGAATGATGGGCGGGGATTGGATTGTTTTTGGACAAGATCGGACCATAAGTAAGGGTAGTTTAAAGAGGTGTCAAAGCACATTTTATTGATTTTCTCAATAAATACCGATTTTTATGAGAATTATCATACTATCGTATTAAATTTATAGGGAATCGAATTTACTAAAAGTTTCATTATATTCATTTTTACCTTTGTTTTTAGTGATTTTTCCTTTTAGGGATTTTTTCAGTCAGCGATATTTTTATTTAGGGATTTTCGCTTTTGGGGATTTTCGGTTTTAGGGATTTTTGACTTTTATGGATCTTTTCCTTTAGGGATTTTTACCCGATTCCATTTTGAAAAATTAGTCTTCGCTTCATAATTTTTATGAAATTAGCAATTAATGTATTATTAATAAAAAATATTTAGGATTTGAGTAATATTTTATTTATTTTATATTTAAATAATAGAGTCAAATTGGAAAATTTCACAATCATCTAGTAATCTTATATTAAGTCTTTTGTTTTTTATGATTTAGGAGAAATAATGAAATAATTTTTTATTTCTTATATTTAATTCTGTATTTATTTTTGTTAAAATTTTTTTAAAATAAAATAAACTTACTTATTCTACACTAAGTTATACTTTAAGAATTATTTTTTTTTTCTTTTCTATTTGTAATATAGAACATAATATACAGCAATTTATATTTTTTTCTCTCCTGAGGGGGGGTTAATATGTATATACGAGACCTATTCAAAAGAAAAGGTGAATTTTGAATTTTCGCGGGCTGTGCACATTCGATTATCGAAATTTTTTTTGTTATGTTGTTAGACATATGTTTCTCATATGTTGACATTTTCAGCCATTTTGGATTAATAGTTTTTTTTGACAAATGAATAAGTTAGTCACGTTTTTGGGTGTTTTTTGCTTTAAAAATGGAATAAAGTGTTCCAACGCACTTAAAATGATGACTGTTGCATTCGGCGAGTTTCATTGGCAAAAAGATGTTTATAAATGGTGAAATAAACACGCCTAGTTCGATCAAATGTCCTCGACAAATTTTATTTTTTGAAGGGATAAAAAAATTGGAGAAAAAAAGGAGACTACGTTGAAAAATAAAATAATTTTTTATCAAAAAACCTGTTTCATTCAAAAAGTCACGGACCTATTGATCTGCCTTCTCGTATAAGAATTATAATAAAAATCTATTTTAATTATCTTAATGATAAGTTTTAAAACAATCAATATAAATTATATATACTATTATGAGATTGAAATCCTCTAAGAGTGATTATTATAACATTTTCTATTTATTCAATTTATATATTAATAAATACTTATACTAATAATTCTGGATTCTTTTTCAACGAAATATTAAATTAATTCACTGTGCGAAATTACAATTATATAAATCAAAGTGAGTCAAATAGCATTTATAAGATTATATTTATTTATACATAGATGAATACAAATTATATTGAAATGATAGCAGATTAATATAGCTATTTGATCTTTTGAATATAATGGATTATAAAGTTGTTAGATTTTAACTTTCTGATTTCTATTATTATATAATACCATGGCTTTAGAAAGGATCTTATTAATAAAATTATTAGTAGGAAAGATCTCATTAATATACATCGGCTTAGTTTAATAATAGTTAAGACCTTCAAGAGGAATCCCCTTATTAACAAACATGAAAAGAACAGAATAGGGTAAAGGCAGATGCGGATTAAAAGCCGGGCGGCCTCCCGGGGCGCACCAGCCCGATGGGCCCGCCGAAACCTAAATAAAAATATTTCCTTAAAAAAAATTTAAAAAAACTGTTGAGTTTATGGATAATCGGAGTTTAAATAAAACAAGATATTCTTGATACATATCTTTATTGAACAACAGATCTTTATTCGGTCGTGTTTGAACCCCGACTAACTTAAAAAAAAATTCGGGAGTGTCCTCCCCTAGACTTTCCCGCATATAAATAGGTAATTAGGTTATTATTATTATGTTTTAACAACAATAAAAATAAACAAACTAATTAATTTAAATTATAAAGTAAAATGGTTTAACACTATTATATATAGTACCGGGACCCCGAGCCTCGGCTCGGTACTTAAGTTAAAAAAAATGATTCATTATTATTGGGTTTGGCTGGTAATATTAATACCTGGGACACCGAGCTGTCGCTCGACCCTTTAAAAAATATTAATCTACAATTAATTATTTATTACAATTATTAAATGTTGCATCATTGCATCAATCTGATTAAAATGAATTGAACTGGGGTCCTCAATAATACAAACAAACAATTTTAGCTAGCATAATAAGATTAATCCAAGTAATATCGTCTATTTCTATTCGACACTATTTTCAGTTATGAAATGAACAGTCAGTAGAGAGTAAAAAAATTGTAATTGAAGACCGTTGTTTTTAAAAATAATTAAATTATTTTATAGATTATAAAATAAAAATTATTGTATTAACATTAAAAATATTGAAATAAAAAAATAATAGTTTGATTTAATAAACTAAAATATTATAAACATTTTTAATGTGAATTTCTCAGGGAGGTAGGGAGCCCAATTCATTTAACCATCCATGTTGTATAAGGAATCTTAATTTCTTAACACTCCGTTTTTTCAAATTTAAAATAGAGGGAGAGAAAGAGTTTCAATTATATTCGAATAGTCTATATATTCTATATATGAGTATTTTTTTTTTCTGAATTTAATACCAAGTTGATTTTCAAAATTTTTTATTCTTTATGCATATGATTGATTACATGTGTTAAAATTTAAACAAATTCAAATATTCTAATTTATAAATTTATATAAAATTTAATATTATTTTTTCGAGACTAATGGCAAATACCGGTGGCCCTAGTCAGAGCAAGAGAAGACTCCTTTTGGTAGCGGCCCAGTCGATGATGTTATATGGATCGGAGATTTGGGCTTTACAACTATATTTTAAGTGAAAAAATGATTTCTTGGTTATATAAAAATTAAAATATGATTCTTTATATCTTTATTATACAGAAAAGTAGGCGTGTTAATATAAAATATATACCTGGGACACCGAACTATCACTCGACCCTTTAACCAATTTATACAATTTATTTTTATATACTTTAAAAATTTTACAATTTTTTTATTATTTATTATAATTGTTAAATGGGATTTCTAAAAATGACCCATTAAAAATTTGTTTCCTAAAATATTTCAAATTAATTAAAATAAATTGTATAAATGTTCATTTATAAAATCTATATATCTGTGTGTCTGTTTGTCGATTTTTTAAATTTTGATTTTGGATTCGATTAGAGCTTAAAATGTGTAAATGTAAAGTGGTCTTGGTTTTTTTAAAATTCGTTTGGGAACATGGTCAAATCGGCAGTCAAAGTTGAAAATTCCCCATATATTATAACTACTGTAATTAGTATTATTATAATGTAAAATTATAAAGAAAAAATGTTTAGACATTATTATAGACATTTTCATTCTGTAAATTAAATAATTTTATTTCATTTAAATAAATATCTATTTTTAAATATTTTTTTCTCTCTACATTATTTATCTAATTCTCACAATATATTAAGATCATACCGGGACCCCGAGCCTCGGCTCTGTAATTAAGTTAAAAAAAAAAATTCATTATTATTGATAAATATATATCGTAATTTATAATTATAAAATATTATTAAAATATATATTTTTAATTTTATTTCGAAATTAAATAAAAAATTTTAAAATATTTTAAATATAAAAAAAATATATATTTTTAATTTTATTTCGAAATTAAATAATAAATTTTAAAATATTTTAAATATAAAAAAAATATTAATACAATATTCTTTAAAAAAAGGCGGGAGTCAAATTTCAATATAAATGTCATTTGTGATGTCATCAATATATAAATTAATAATAAATAATATTAATAAATATTAAATTTAATAAAAGAACAATGAATAAATAAATATAAAATAGTAATTTATTAAAATGTAAACAATAGATAAAAAGAAAAAAAATAAGAAATTCATTATTTTCATTTTCATTTTTAAATAACGATTCACCCGGAGAGTTTCGAACCGACGAAATCCACTCGTTAAAACATCACTTTACCATCTTGACTAAATATATTTAGATAAAAAATTGTCATTTTTTTACTGTCTTAGCAGGCAGATTTGATGTTTTTTATTTTATTTTTTTTTTTTTGAGAGAGATTAATAAATATCTATATATATTTTATTAAAAATAAATATTTTTAATTTTATTTCGAAATTAAATAATAAATTTTAAAATATTTTAAATAAAAAAAAATATTAATACAAATAAAAATGGAGGCCAATTTTGACGTTTTCCATATATAATTTTCAATTAAGAAATTAATAATGAAGCTGAATGTTTCAAGAGATATCATCAATAAAACTTAATTTTTCTTTATAAATACTATATCTAGTGTGAATTTGAAAAAAATCGTTAGAGCGGTTTTTGAGAACCATGATATATAGATAGATAGATATATACAATTTTAGCTAGCATAATAAGATAAGATTTATAATTTACACCTAACGCTACTTGTATAGGTAAAATGTCACTTCCAGTAGTCAGATCATGATGAAATTTGGTATCTGAATTTTTTTCATATTTTTAAATCTATATACAAAATATGAAGCAAATATCTCGAAGCAAACTGGTACTTTACTTGAAAGGTAAACGCAACCAGTGTAGGTAAAGTACCACTTCCGGTTAACCGATTTTGACGAAATTTTGATAGAAATCTACAAACTGTGAATAATATCGGTGTACCAAATTTCGAAGTCCTAGCTTGATTAGTTTTTGAGTAAATTTGCTCACAGACATTACATACAGACATACATACATACATAAATACATACATACACACACACACACATAATTCGAAAAATGGTATTTTCCGACTCAGGAAGGTCTAAAACGTCAAGATCTATCGAAATCTCGATGTCGAAATTTTTGACGATTCCAATACTTCCCTTATACGAAGTATGCGGGAAAGTAAAAAATCAATTTTGGGTCTCGGCGACCACAGTAAAAATTATGTATTTTTTACATAAGTTTTATATATGTAAGATAAAACAGCCTAAATTATAATATAAACAAAATTTGTCTATCAATTATAATTGTAAATAACAGAGGGCCCATTTCAATTTTACCGCCCGGGGCCCCCAATCAACTTTATCCGCCACTGGGTAAAGGATACAATCGTTGGCCCCGAGGCAGTCATTGGTCCCCTATCACTAAAATACAAATAATAAAAAACTGAATAAGTGACCAAAAAAAAAACATTGTAAAAATTGCGCTATTATCTAACTATGGTTATGCTGACAATGCCCTTCTCGAATACCCACAACTGTCATGGCGCAGAGTGAATTTTTATCAACAACGTGTGTTTGTAATTGCAAAAATTTGCAGGCGGGTAAGCATAAGCATAGTTTAAAAGTTACACATTGATATAATTAACGCCATTTCCTGTTCTAAGAAACTAAATAGCTCTATGAAATGATTGATCATTTAAAGTATTTGTTAATGTTGTTGTTTACAATAATTTAGTTGCAGGAAAATTTTCCCGTCTCTGGCCCTACTCTTTACAGTCCTTGGCCCGGGGGCCAATGAATGTGAGGGCCAATCATTATATCGTATAATAATATAAAAATTAAAAAAAAACTATAAAAAATAACGTTTTTCTCATGGACTAAAAAGAATAAAATAATTGATCTATAAGCTTGACAAAGTTTATGGATTAATTTTTTCATATATGTACAAGCAAAAACGTTGGGCGCATTTAGTTTTATTTATTTATATGAAACATCAAGTAAAATTTTTGTAATAATAAAAATTTTATTAAAAATATAAACTGACAAATTTTTTTAATATGCAATAAGAGACTATGTAATAAGCTGAGTGAGGAGGAGGAAAAACTACGAAGAAACAGCTGAGATGAAAAAAAGAAAAGTAGAGGAAATGGAAAAGAGAAAGAAGAAGAGGGAAGATGCTAGAAAGGAAAAGGAAGCTGTAATAAAGAAGAAGGCCGCAAGGAAACGAAAGCGCTGACGATTCATCCGGAAAGAGTGAATTAGATTGGAATGAGGAATCTGAAGGAAATAAAGAAAAAATTTGGAAAAAAAAGTCGGAAGGTTCGTTGCGTTCAGATACAATGCACAGCGTTACATCATCAGATAATTTGTAAATATAATTTTATAATTTTTATTAATTTTCAAATATATATTGTATATATACATAAAAAAATATTCGTTTCTTTTAGGTATGTTAATTACATAAAAAGATTTTTTAATTCCCAACTTTCACAATATTCCTTCATAAAAAAAGATAAAATAAGTTGACCTGTGGTCAGGTCCGAACCGACCGACGGTTTGAAATAAATTAATTTCCAGCTACAGAAACAAATTTTAATATATCTATTAATGTAATAAAAAACAGATATGGATATAACATAAATATTTTTAATTTTATTTTATTTATAATATATATGTAAGACCAGGCTGTGACGTCATGAATGGCTGGATGACGTCATATAATTTTAAATTAAGAAAAAAACTAATAAAGATGATTTTTCTCGAGTATAAAACCACCACAAAGTGCATGATTCGTGGTGATATGTAAAAAATCTCCTCATGTGAAATTTGGTGCGAAAATAACCGTTACCTTCCTATCGTCGGTCGCTAATACTACCACTTCCGGTTTCCGGATTTGCACCAAAAGTTGATGAATTCATCCCACTGATGCATTAAGTAAATATACCAAATTTCATCAAAATCCGTTGATCCGTTCAGGCTGTACACATCTATACGGACGGACGGACAGACGGACAGACAGACGGACAGACGAACGGACAGACGAACGGACAGACATCATGCTAAAAATACTTTTTTCCGTTAAGAAAATGCATGATTCTGGGGATATGTAAAAATCTCCACACATGTGAAATTTGGTGTGAAAACAATACCTCCCTTACTATCGTCGATCGGTAAAAAGAGAAAAAATAAACATAGACACACACACACAAGCCCGCTTTTTTATAACGTTTTTTATAAAATTAGTATTGCCCCCACGATAAGAGATGGCGCGATGTGCTAAAATTTGGTTTCATAATTTAACCCGGAGTGAGTGTATCTTATAGATAGTCTGTGCCTGTAGGGAATCCATGACATAGAATCAAGAAAGGAAATCGATCAAAAAATTAATGAAAGACAAAAATTAATAATAAAAATATCTTAATGTATCGTATGCCGGCAAATTAGCAAACAATCATGTTAAAAACAAATTTGATTTTTATATCTAGATAAGTATGAAAGTAAATTTAATTTATTTGTTGTGGAATTAAATATGTTACAATTTAAATATAAACAAAAGACGATGACTTTTAAACAGAGGAACTCCTTAAGCTTCATTAAGAAAACTCGTTAGGCGTTATTACTAGTTCGTCCCCAACGATATTGCCTTATTTTAATTGAAGTTCAGAATCAAAGGGTGAATTTTAAAGGACATAAATCCAATCAATTTAATTAGAACGGCCGAACAACAAATTAGAGACTAACACATGTATTTAGGTGTACCAAGGGTAGGGAGATAAACAAACGTTATATTCAACAGGTTAGCAACTGATAAATGGTTTAATTTTCAACGATAAGATGACGAAAAAATTGCAATGGTTCAAATTTAAAACATATTTGTTTATATCATTTTCATATAATAAATATAATAATAAGATTATATATATATATATATTTATTCAATAATGTTCAGAATTGCTATTTAACTCTTGTATAGACTGTGTGAGTGAACTCGGCGCTGGTCGGACGTGTGTCGCATCGCTCCTGATTCCCATCCGTTTTTCCTTGGGGTATTTGTTAAAACTGGTGGTAAGTTTTACATCATTTTACTGATCTTGAAGTGCTCTTTACAATGGGGCACATCTGGGATCAATTGCTACCAAGGTGGGCACGGTGGATCCTTAATTGGTAATTCTCGGTACTGAGACTGATGGGTATATGAACCCATTAATAAGTATAATTAGTGATAATGATAATGATCATTGTTCTAATTTTATTTTTGTCATCTAATTCCGAGTTCAATTCAGGGTTCAACGTTCTACCAAGCAAGTACTCCACTCCTTCTCCCCCCTCTACCACTCCTGTTTTAAATCCTTTATTTATTTATTCCTATTAATAACTTATCCCGATTAACATTTACTAATATTATAAAATAAATAAATAACAATTTCCTTTTTCCTATCAGTGGCTTGTGGCGGGCGGTTTGTATGCGCGCTGGGTGATCTTACATATTCCCTTGAGGGGCTCATAGCTTATGAGCATATGGATTGGCATCCATGAGGTCCCAAGCCATATCTAGTATTGCTTCCACTTACTTGTACTAGATATCTTACTTTTATCTTTCCTATCTGGCCTCTCTTGGCCAACTCTTGTTTCTTCCGACCCCGACGCTATTAGGTGTCCGAGGGCTAGGGGTCTTTCATTTCTTACTATTTACTTTCTCTTCTCTTAAGCCAGTTATGGCGAAACCCAGTAGCGTCTGTTCTCCAGGTTAGGGGCGGCTACGAACAGCGTCTGTACTCCAGGTTAGGGGCGGCTGAGAATCAAACCGAAGAAGGCAACGGGAAACCACTTCGGTATACCATCCCCAGGAAATTCACTATGACGAGAAACAAAATACAAATGGCCCCCAGTCCCGGGCAGCCCTTAAATGGGCAAGGGGTGCGAAGAATCTCCCGGCTCAGAATAGTGAAAACCAGATTGCGAGTGTGTACATGGAATGTCAGAAGTCTCTTCATGGCCGGAAAATTAAACAACGCTATCAAAGAAATGAGAAGACTTAAAGTTAAGTTCATGGGAATCAGCGAACTCAGATGGGCTGGTGTCGGTGTTTGTTCTCAGGAAGGAGGAACACTCTATTACTCAGGAAGTGAGAGTGGAGATAGGTTTCATCGAAACGGTGTTGGAATTCTAGTTGACTCGGAGTTCACGAGGTACGTTAAGAACTTTGTGCCCATATCGGATAGAGTGATGCTGCTACAGATTCATGGACAGCCATTTGACATAAATATCTTACAAGTCTACGCACCTACATCTGATAGTAAATACGATGAGGAAGTGGAAAAATTCTACAACACTTTAGAAAACACTCTAAACTCTCTCAAGAAGAATACCATAAACTTGATACTTGGAGACTTTAATGCTAAAATCGGTCAGGGCAGACGGGGGGATTTGGTCGGCGATTTCGGCTTAGGTGAGTGTAATGAGAGAGGAGACCGGCTCTATGATTTCTGCCAAACTACAGAGATGGTAGTAACTAATACGCTATTTAAACTTCCAAAGCGACGTCTTTACACATGGAAATCACCCAGAGACTCTATTGACAACCAAGAACCAAGTAGGAACCAAATTGATTACATTCTGATAAACAGACGTTTCCGAAATTGTGTTAAAAGAGTCACAACATACCCTGGTGCAGACATAGGCTCAGATCACAACCCTTTGGTTGCGGACATGGGCCTAGCGTTGAAGTCTGTAAAGAGAAAAAACTGCAACGTTAATATTATTGATACATCAAGATTACAATTTGAGGATGTTAGGAATGCTGTTATTGATGATCTCAATGGCAAATTAATGAGGATATCTATTGACGATCTTGACGATATAAATACTCAGTGGGCACTGCTGAAAAATGCTTTGGTGGAGACTGGTTCGCTTCACTTGAGGAGAACACGTACAATGAAGAGGAGGTCGTGGATGACGGACGAGATTTTGGATTTGATGGAAGAAAGGAGACTTCTCAAAAATAACATCGTGGAATATAAAAAGATGCAATTCAAAATAAGGAAAGGGATTAAATTAGCAAAACAAATTTGGATGACAGAAAGGTGTGAAGAAATAGAAGAATTAGTCTCAAAACATGACATGTTTAATATACATGTAAAGGTAAAGGAAATAACTGGACAATTCAGGAGTCGACCACCAATGTCAATACTAAATGAAGCCAAAAAACTAGTAACGGACGAAGCTGAACTCATGAAAGCCTGGCAATTGTACGCAGCAAAACTTTTTGAAGATTCCAGAGAGGAAGTTGAAATTGATGATTGCGATCCTGAAGGACCAAAAATAATAAAATCAGAGCTAATTCACGCTATTTCAATTGCTAAGAACAAGAAAGCGCCGGGACCAGATGGAATCCCAATGGAATTAATCAAATTCATCAATGAGGACAATATAGACCTGGTATTGAAAATATTTAACAATATCTATAACTGCGGTGTGCTTCCAGAGGAATGGCTGAAATCAACATTTGTTACTATCCCAAAGAAACAATACCCTAAGAATTGCAGTGACTATCGCCTCATCAGTCTTATGAGCCACATGTTAAAGACCTTTCTTCGAATAATACACGCCCGCATCCGATTAAAATGTGAGTTAGACTTAGATGACTCGCAGTTTGGATTCAGAAACGCCTTCGGTACAAGAGAAGCATTATTTGGCTTCAATGTTTTGCTTCAAAAATGTCGTGACCAACACAAAAATGTATTTGCATGTTTTGTTGACTACGAAAAAGCCTTTGACAGAATAAAACACACTAGACTGATTGAACTTCTGTGCGATGCTGGAGTGGACGAAAAAGATATCAGGATTATAAAATATCTTTACTGGAGGCAATATGCCGTAATCAGAGTAGGAAAATCCACAACACCGGGAATTGAGATCCAGAGAGGAGTCCGTCAAGGATGCATTCTCTCTCCCCTTTTATTTAATCTCTATGCTGACAGAATTTTTAAGGAGGCCTTGGAAGAACTGGATATGGGGGTGAAAGTAAATGGCGTACCAATTAGTACAATTAAATATGCCGACGACACTGTGATCCTGTCTGAAAACATTGAAGACCTTCAACTACTTCTGAATAAAATTTCTCAAATTGGAATTAAAGCGGGCTTAAACATCAATATAGCCAAAACAAAATTTATGGTCTTTAGCCGCCAGCCACATGGAAACGCCTCCCTCCACCTCGATAACAAACAAGTTGAACGAGTAAGATCTTTTAAATATCTTGGTTGTATCATAAATGACCAGCTAGACCCGGATATCGAAATTAAGTCCAGAATTGAGGCTGCGAGGTCCACCTTCAATAAAATGAGATCCTTCTTCTGTGATGACAACCTAAATCTTAAATTACGACAGAGAATGGCCAAATGCTATGTTTGGTCCATTCTCTTATATGGTGTGGAAGCATGGACACTCAAGGTCAGTACGATGAATCGCCTGGAGGCTTTTGAGATGTGGATCCTCAGGCGAATGCTGCGAATTCCCTGGGTCGAGAGAGTTACCAACAGGGATGTCTTGAGGAGAGCAAACACACAGCGAGAACTCCTCAACACTGTCAAATGCCGGAAAATCTCTTACCTCGGCCACATCTTGAGAGGTAATAAATATCAACTCCTTCAATTAATCCTCAAAGGGAAAATTGAGGGTCGACGTGGACCCGGGAGAAGACGCCAATCCTGGTTAGGGAATATCAGGGAATGGACCGGCATAATGGGAGAGCTGTTCCGCGCGGCGGAAAATAGAGACGTTTTCGCCAGAGTGATCGCCGACGTCAGGGAGACCGGACAAGGCACTTGAAGAAGAAGATAGAATATTTCATTTATAATTTATATTTACATAATTAATTCTATAGAACCTGTTAATTATATATATATATATATATATATATATATATTTATTGTAATGATTTTTTTGTAAAGGGTGGATATGGCAGGGTGAAAAGGGATGAAAATTTAACAAAAACAAGGGATGGTCTCATATGTGTAATGGGAAAGGTGGACTTTGAATCAGCGTGAACTGACCTGGAAATCTGGAATTTAGAAAAATAAAAAAAGATTAAATTTATCATTTAGCATAAAATAAACAAATTTATTATATTTAATATTTAAATAAAATTTTTTAAAAGGTTTATAGATTTAGATTTTTAGATTTTAAATTAGATAAATACAGTAATTTTCAGATTTTATATAAAAATAATATATAAAGATGGTTAATAAAAATTATAAAAAAAAACAATTCTTGTTGGAAAACAATTTTTATAATTCTGAAGCCGGTCCTTTTGTAGGATGAACAATCGTGGATCCGAAGATTTGTTAAGGGGGGCCCAAAATGGCGGTTCCAACCAAGAGATAGTCCGTGGATGACCCAGTGTAATGGCGTCCCTTTCTCTCTTCCAGAATCTCCTCCAGAAACGTCTTCACTCGACGCTACCCCCCGAACGAATGTCTTTGTACGTCCAACTTTACACAACTAGTCTCTTCAGGGAAACGTCTTAAAATAATCTCTTCTATTGAAAATAAATTTATATATAAAAAATAAATTTTATTTTTAAAAGATACAATATATATTATGCTGGATATTCCAAAATCATGCCATTTACATTTGTCGGTTTAGGTAACTTGGCTTTTAACAATACATGTAGACAATGCCCTTCGAGAGTCCGTCATTTTATTTTAATAATTATAGTTATATATTATTTATTTTATAACAAATAAAACTTATATAATATACTAGCTGCTCAGAGAGCCCTCTGCGCTCTTCACACCTAGACGGGAGCTCCGCCCCCTGTACCCCCGAGTGGTACATAGAATTGGTTAAATATGATCATAATATTTTATTAAATTAATTAAAATGAGAACTTTTAGAATAAATGATTTAATTGAATTCATATTTGAATATTAGAATTTAAAATAATAAGTTGACCTGTGGCCAGGTCCGAACCGACCGACGGTTTGAAATAAATTAATTTCCAGCTACAGAAACAATTTCAAATAATTTTAATATATCTATTAATGCAATAAAAAACAGATATGGATACATAAATAATAAATATTAACATTTTTAATTTTATTTTATTTATAATATATATGCAAGACTAAGATGTGAGGTCATGAATGGCTGGATGACGTCATATAATTTTAAATCAAGAAAAAACTAATAAATATGATTTTCCCGAGGATAAAACCAATACAAAGTGTATGATTCGTGGTGATATATAAAAAATCTCCTCATGTGAAATTTGGTGTGAAAATAACCCTTCCCTTTCTATCGTCGATCGCTAATACTACCACTTCCGGTTTCCGGATTTGCACCAAAAGTTGATCAATTCATCCCACTGATGCATTAAGTAAATATACCAAATTTCATCAAAATCCGTTGAGCCGTTCAGGCTGTACACATCTATACGGACGGACGGACGGACGGACCGACAGACATCATGCTGAAAATACTTTTTTCTGTTTAGAAAATGCATGATTCGTGGAGATATGTGAAAATCTCCACATGTGAAATTTGGTGTAAAAACAATACCTCCCTTACTATCGTCGGTCGGTAAAAAGTGAAATATTATAATAATTCTTTGATTGGGAATCGCTATGATAATTCATTGTTTAAAATGATTCCGCTAGGGACAGTGAGCCGCGAGATGCTCTTGAATGAACAACACGGAGAATTATATAAACTTTAAAAAATTAATTCCTGCGGTTATTGATTTGATATTAATAAAATGTATAGCCTATGTTACTCTAGAGGTATATAAGAATATTGTGATGTGTAATTTCAGCCAATTCTGAGTCTATAAAATAGTAATTTTCCGGACAGACAGGCAGACAGACATGAAAAATTCTAAAGTCACTTTTGGATTCTAGAGGTCATGAAACGCGAAGATATGCAAAAAATTTTAAATTCTGAGCAATGTGCAGACAAAAACCTTTTTTATATATGAAGACCTTAGAGCGAAACAGTGGTAAGCCACAAAATCAAAATGTTGAGATATTGCAGTTTAAAGTTTAGAGAAAAGATAGAAAACATTGGGTTTACTGCATATATTTCAAATTTGCTCAATATGTAATATCAGTAAAGGGAAAAAGTCAGCAACTATTATTTCTTAGATATATATAATTAAGAATAAAACAATTTTCTACAAAAGTGGCTTACGATTGTTTCGCTCTAAGGTCTTCATATATAAATGAGAGATTGTGATCACGAAAATTTTCGATGGCGAGATTTTGATGTTGTTATACGTTTTGAAGGTCACTGAGTCATTTCAATAAGGTTGAGAAAAATATCTGTGTGTGTGTGTGTGTGTATGTATGTAAACAAGATTACGCAAAAACGGCTTGAGCTAGAATAATGAAATTTTGTATACAGGCATTATTCAAAATTCGTAGTTTTCTATCAACTTTTGACAAATGCAGCTCATTCGCAAAAGGACCATTGAAGCTAAAAGCAGTTGAAAACAAATACATTTCATAAATGTATTTATTAAAGCTTTTGTGGTTATTTTCATGATTATTAAGAGAATTTTTATTAAAAGACCACATTATTTAAAATATTAATTTAATAAATAATTTTATACATTTCATAAATTTGCTAAACTCACGAAAATATAGTATTAATGCAAAAAGTCTTTTTATTTCAACAAAATGTTATCAGTGAAAATTTTGTTAAAAACTTTAAATCTTATGATTGGATAGATAGAATCACACACCTCATTCATTACAAAAGGGGGTGGATGATCTGTTTTACCCCACTGTCATTTAAAGAGAGAAAATATGAAACACATAATTAACTTATTAAATAAAGTAAATTTTCAAATTTACTTATTCTTAATCATCATCTATACCTACTGGCATAGACTGGTATAGACTTAAGGTACCTTAATCAATTTTGCATAAATTTTGTTTAAATTTTCTTTTTTTATCTCGTATTAAATCATCTTTTGATAGCTCTTTACTTTTCTATTTTTATTAATTCTATTTAAACCCATTTATGAAAATATCAAAACAATATTCCAAAAAAACCTAATATATATGATATATCTATCATCTTGATATTATCTTGATATTATACTATAATTCATATTTTATTTTCCAATAGTTTCTTTTAAAATTTTTATTTGTTTATTTTTTTTCTAAATTCCATTAAAATTGATAACCATTCATTTCTTATATTAGAAAATTCAAATATATAAATTTATTTTAAAATTTTTGCATGCTTATTAAAAATTTTTATGGAAATATTAGATGCAGAATTAATACGATTAATAATTGATAATAGAGTATACTATTTAAATATTTCAAGTTTAAATTGGGTGGCTTGTATTGCTGGTTGAATAAAAGCCAGGGGCTCCTAGTCAAATGAACGCTGGCTCACTCAGTCAGTCAGTCAGTCGATTTCGTTGTGGGAGTGCGCATGCCAACTCAAACGGCGATGACGCTCTTTCTCACTACTATATCAAAAGCGTAAGTGTATTTTCTATTGAAATTATCATAATTCACCAATATAAAGCGATCAATTAATATCACCTCTACCATCATTGTAATGAAGTCTCAAATGATTTACTGATTTTTTTTAATAATTATTTTAATAGAAAAATATCATATTTGTTTTTTTATTTCATATTCATATTATGAATGATATTTTATTTATTAATATATATATATATATATTTAACGTGATATATCTGCACATTACTCAAAATTTAATTTAAAATTATTTACACATTTTATTAGAATTTGAAAATGTATATATCTTCTTTTCTTCTAATTAATTTCTTTTCTATTTCATTTTTCTCATGTCATTTAATATAATAGGATATATTATATATCGTACCCTATATATATATTGGTATATATATTTCTATTTATTATTATTATTCTATTTTTTAATATTTTCTATTCAATATGAGTTGATTTTTCAATATATATTTGGATATTATTATTCATTTAAGTAAATATAATTTTTTTATTTTCAATTTGAAGTGACATTTAATATATAAGAATATTGTGATGTAATTTCAGCCAATTCTGAGTCTATAAAATAGTAATTTTCCGGACAGACAGACAGACAGACAGGCAGACAGACATGAAAAATTCTAAAGTCACTTTTGGATTCTAGAGGTCATGAAACGCGAAGTCTTGCAGAAAATTTTTAAATTCTGAGCAATGTGGAGACAAAAACCTTTTTTTATATATATAGATTAATATAATAGTTTATATTAATAAATAATATTGAGACACAGTAATTATCGATAAATATATTAATAAGAATTATTTTATCAACAAATACAAACACCAAGAAGAAATTGGATTAAAAGAATGCAATATATATATATATATATATATATATATACATATATATATATATTACAAAATTTAGTATTCAATTAACATTTGTTTTAAAACACTTTAAAATCAAATTACCATTTATAGAATATTTTTGAAGTGAAAACTTCTTTAGCGGCGTTGAGCACTTTTGCGGGATGGGGAAAAAATATAGATTTCGCGTGAGATTCCAAAACGACCCGACCGTTCCAAAACGACCCGACCGACCGACCCGATCGATATACGCATATAGAATGTTAGACACTAACCTTCTGATACATTCTTTACAAAATTTTACATATTTGCCATATTAAATATTATTATTTATATTTACATTAATAATCAGTATTACTAAATTATGTATATATAAAATAAAATATTTTAATATATTATTATGTGTTAAATTATATTAAATTAATTTCTAATATATTTATATAATTTAAAATTAATTTCAGAATATATATATATATATGTAAAGAGAATATATTCTCTTTAAATATGGCGCGCGCTTCTAGAACTTCTGCTAGAGGTCTCTGATCATCTATATTAGCAGATATAGATGACAGGCAAGACATAAATATTGTAAAAATAAATAAATTGAATTAACTACAGAAGAATTGTAAAAGAGACGAATAATAAATCTTAATTGTCGTTTCTCTTATTTTCAGGTAAATTTGTAAATTTGTATATAATTTGTAAAAAGAAACATTGAATAATCAAAATATAAATCTCTTATTTTCAGAGAAACTAATTTGGTTTGTTATTTTAACCCTTTACTCATAAACATATTATAAAACGACAATTTTCGTCAAAAATGAAATTGAAATTCGTATTCAAGGCTGTAGCCTCTCCAAAGGAGCCAAAGACTACACTAATAGCTATAACGTCTATTGGAACTGAAGAAGGGCAAAAATATATCTTCCCAGGTGAACTCATTTATGCAGATAGTCATGAGGAATTAAGAATGACGGATGCTTATAAAAAGGTACGTGGTTCATTAGAAAAAAGGAATGATGAGATAGAAATATGGATAACACTATCTAAGGAATTAAAAAAAATATATTTAGATGAAGATCATAATCTCCAGTTTGGAGGTAAATATTTAAAAAAAATATCTCAAATTAATAACGATGAACAGTCAGACTTGGCGAAGATACTGGAAAAATTAGTGGAAAAATCGGAAAAAAAAGATGAAGAGAAAAATTTAAAACACATAGTAGATAAATTTGTGATAGAAAAATTTAACTATAAAACATCTAATGTTAAACAATGGCTCGAAACATTTGAAAATGAATGCAAGAGATTTAAAATAGTGAAAGATGAAACCAAAATTGAAATATTAAGAATGTTTTTAGATGAAACTTGCCGAGATTGGTACACTTCTACAATAATTAAAGAAGAATATGAAAACGATTGGAATGGATGGAAACAAGAATTGATAGAAACATTTTCGAATAAAGGGTGGAGTAGCAGAGCATATGCTCATCATTTTAAGTACAAAGAAGGTTCTCTAGTTCAATATGCAATCAAGAAGGAGAGACTATTATTAGAAATAAATAAGGACATGGATACTGACACAATGATTGATAGAATTGCATTTGGTTTACCAGAAATTATCAGGAAAAAAATTGACAGGGATGAAATAAAAAATACAAAAATGTTGATTAATGAATTACAGAAGATGGAAGGAATGATAGACAAGAAAAAAATTTTTAAAAAAGGGGGTAAACCAGAATATGAATTTAAAAATGTAGAAAAAAAACCGTGCAGGATATGTGAAGATATGGGCAAAGGTGTAAGATACCACCCAGAAGATAAATGCTGGTTTAAACTGGAAGAAAATAAAAAACGCACAGTTATAGGAACCAATGCATTAATAGAAGTAGATCTAAATGCAGAGAAAAAAAACGGACAATCACACCATTGATCAGACTTAAAACGTTAATTGGAGATAATATGGAGATAATGGGAACATATGATCCAGGTTCTCAGGTCTCCTTATTAAACTCAAAATGGATAAAAATAAGAAATAATAGAGAAGATGTAAACAAAATATGTTTAAGGTCTATCAATGGTGTGAATTATACAAATGGATTAGTGAGACTAAAAATAAAGATACTTAATATAGAAAAAGAAGTGGACGTATACATAGTGGAAAGAGAAGATTTCGAAGATTTCATAATAGGATTAGATTTAATTCCCATTTTCAAACTGAGATTGAGTGAAAATTTAGAAGTCTCTCAGAAAATAGAAGAGATAAGTAAACCAGGGATGAAAAGTAAAAGAGAGAATGGAGCTATAAGCTCGGTTAATTTTAATGAACACATGGAAACAGAGGAATTTCATATGAATATAGAACATTTGGATAAGAAAAAAAAGATTAAGATAGAAAAATTAATAGATAACAATAAATCGATATTTGCAAGAGATAAATATGATATTGGGACTGTTAACGAGTACGAAGCTAGGATTGACTTGATAGTGGAGAAGTACTGCAGTAAAAGACCATATAGATGTAGTATAGACGACAAAAAGGAAATAGAGAAACAAATAGCCAAATTACTTGAGAAGAATTTGATCGAAGAATCTTATAGTCCTTTCGCTGCACCTGTCACGCTAGCGTATAAAAAAGATGAAGGAAAGACACGCATGTGTATAGACTTCAGAGATTTAAACAAAAACATTGTGCCTCAAGCACAACCATTTCCTTTGATAGATGATATTATAATGAGAGCCAGAAACTGCAGATATTTCACGACGCTAGACATAAATTCAGCTTTTTGGTCAATACCATTGAGAATTGAAGATAGAAGAAAAACTGGATTTGTAACGCAAGATGGACACTTCCAATGGACGTGTCTACCATTCGGCTTAAAAACGTCCCCACCTATTTTCCAAAGAATTCTAAGTAACATATTGAGAAAACATGGATTAATCGAATTTTCGGTAAACTATATAGATGACATTCTAATACACTCAATAACGTTCGAAGAACATCTGGGACATATCAAGAGAGTATTGAATGCAATAAAGGAGGAAGGGTTCAGACTGAAATTCAAGAAATGTATGTTTGCGGCCAGTTCAGTTAGATATTTGGGGCATATAATAGGTGAAAATTCAGTAACACCTGTGAATGATAATATAATATCGATAAAGAATTTCCCGACCCCTACCACTCAGAAGCAAATCAGACAATTCCTGGGGAAAATAAATTTTTACCATGAATATATAGAAAAAAGCTCAATATTATTAGATCCGCTACATCAATTATTGAGAAAGAATGTAAAATTCATATGGACAGAGGACTGCGAGAAAGTCTTTACGAGGATAAAAGAAATGCTTTGTGCTCAGCCAGTGCTGGAGATATTTGACAAAGATCTTCCAATCAAGATATATACGGATGCATCAATTGAAGGAATAGGCGCAATATTTAAACAAACCCAGGATGATGGAAAAGAAAAACCTGTAGCCTACTTCTCAAAAAAACTTAATGAAACACAGAAAAGGAAGAAAGCCATATATCTTGAATGTTTAGCTATAAAAGAGGCAATAAAATACTGGCAGCACTGGTTGATAGGGAGATACTTTGAAATATACTCTGACCACAAACCACTAGAAAATATGAATTTAAAAGCACGAACAGACGAAGAATTAGGTGATTTAACCCACTACCTATCTCAATACGATTTTAAAATTAAGTATGTCCCAGGGAAAATTAATGCGGAAGCTGACTGTTTAAGTAGAAACCCCGTGCTAGAATCAAAAATGGAAGAGGAAGAGGACTTATTGAGAACAGTGAATTTTATGGAAATAGATGAAATAAAATTAGATCAAATGAACAACATATTATTACAAAATAAGGGAGAGAGATTGATAAAGAAGAATGGAATATACTATAAGAAATATAGAAAGAAAGAGAAAATCATATTATCTGAAAAATTCAGTATTGATTTAATAAAAAGAATACACAAAGAATGGTGTCACACAGGGATAACACAAACAGTAATGAAAATAAGCCCATATTATACTGCTAAAAATTTAATGAAAAATATAAAAAAAATCTGTAAGGAATGTGAAATATGTATTATGAATAAATCGAGAGGACAACATAAGTTTGGCTCATTGTCACAATTGGGGCCAGCGACTGAAGCTTTTCAAATTATGTCCATAGATACTATTGGGGGATTTGGAGGCACGAGGTCGACAAAAAAGTATCTACATCTACTGGTCGATCATTTCACAAGGTATGCGTTTATCTTAACATCAAAAACTCAGAACGCTAATGATTTTATAAAATTGATTCAAACTGCACTAGAAATAAATAAAATCGGAACAATCTTAGCGGATCAATACCCTGGAATAAATTCGAGAGAGTTTAAGAATTATTTAGAAGAGAAAGAAGTGAAATTAATTTTTACTGCAATAAATGCACCATTTTCTAACGGTCTGAATGAGAGACTAAACCAGACGTTAATAAATAAAATAAGATGTAAAATAAACGAGGAAACAAAAAAGAAAGCGTGGACATCTATAGCGAGAGAATGTGCGAACAAATATAATAAACTGGAACACACGATCACAGGATTTACACCAGAGTACTTGTTACATGGCACAGACACCAGTAACGTACCAGAGGAATTAAGAAAAAAGAAAAACGGAGAAGACTGGATTAGAGATAAGCAATTGGCATTGGAAAGAACATTGAGGTCACATAATTATAATAAAAGTATATTTGATAAAGATAGAAAACATCACGGATTCAAGGTGGGAGATATGGTATTTATAGAAAACGGGAATAGACTCAACAGGAAGAAGTTAGATGAACTAAGAATCGGACCATTTACAATAGAAGAGAAAATCTCACATTCGATTTATAAAATAAGATCTGGAAAAAAAAACCAAGATACAAGTCTATTCCATGTGACAAAGCTAATTCCAATGTTGAAGGATGAAGATGATTGAAAATTTATGCAATTTTCATCTCAAGGAGGGGAGATGTAAAGAGAATATATTCTCTTTAAATATGGCGCGCGCTTCTAGAACTTCTGCTAGCATCAAAAACATCAAAATCTCAACATCGAAAATTGAATTGCTGAAAGTACCAGAATTAATTTTTTAACACTGGAAATCTCACGCGCCAACACGTGACGTGGTGCCATCAAAAAAGAGCCAAACTTTCGCTGGTTTAATAAATATTATTTATTAATTTTAATTTATAATTGAATTAATTTAATTTAATTTAAATTAATATATGTTATTTAATCCAATTCAAATTTGCGAGATATGCTGAATATGCTTTTAAATAAAAAAAAATTTCAAGAAAGTAATTGGAATTATTAATATTAAGAATCAATAAATAAATTTATTAAATATACATTTAAACATGTAAATTAATCTATATATAAATTTAATAAATATTCAAACAATAATTGAAACAATATAAATAAAACGATTCAATATTTTACTTACATTGTGATTTATATTTTTATTTTTATTACAACTATTATTATGGGTATGTTATTTTTGGCAGTTTAAAAAAAATTAAAAATATTAATAAAATTTATCAAAATAATAAGTTGAAAAGATTTCCAATTATTTTTATTTATTTATTGTAAATTTTTCAATGTAACCATGGTAACCATAAATAGACTTTTACCAAAATATTACTATTTAAATTAATTTTGGATAAATTAATTTTGGATTTAACTACACTAAAACCTTCCCTGGGACGCCCACAACAATCCCTGAAAGTTTCATCGCAATCGGACGGGTAGTTTTTTAGTATTTGACAGACACACACACAGACAGACAGACAGACAGACAGACATATATATATATATATATATATTCATACACATCGTATTTTTAATATTTTTGTAATAATAATCAGTTTGCTGAAAAAAATAATTATGAATTTTATATATATATATATATATACGTATATAAATTTCATTTTTCTCGTGAAGCTGGTGCGCATTCCGTCTGCTTTCAAATTTCTTACGCACAAGTTTTCACTTCTGTCGGCCAGTCCCACGACTGCCAATTCGACTTTTTTTTTGAAAGACCCATTTTTAAAAGACGCCACCTAGTGTCAACTTAAGTGGTTAGTCGATAATGAATGAATTAATGATTATTGCTTATACATATATATATCATTTCTTTAGATTAATATTCAAAGATTAATATATATATATAAATAAACAATGAACATAGTTAATAAAGCTGGATGTTGTAGAGTCGATAAATTAATAAATAGAATGTATAAATAAATAAACCAAAATTGGTTAGTATAATTATGCTTATTATAGTAGACCCAAAGTAGAGAATGAAGAAATAGAACTACATTCAAAAAGGGGGTATATACATATTTTATTGATTTTCCAATGGACCAAGTTGAAGAAGTGCAATTTTTTCTGAAAAAAACGAATAATCAATGAAATAAAAAATGCAAGGTAGACAATAATTTGAAAGAAAAAAAATTTAAAATAACTAACATAGAAATTAAATTTTAACAGAACAAACATTATATTGAATAAATTAGGATTGGGCATTGTTTCTGTTCTTCTAAATAGATTTAAATCTTTTTCAAAAACCTGACTATTTGACAAATATAAAATGGTCTTTATTACTTGATTTACTTTTGTTTTATGATAGATGACCTCGTTAAATTCACTCCTATACTTTTAGTTATAGCAACAATAGTAGCAACACTCGATGTTAGTAAGCGTCCTTAATGATTTCCAATGTTGCTATGGTCATTAGTTTTAAATTTATTTATTTTAGAATTAAGTCTGGATTGGCCCCTTTACAGACACTAACTGCCTTCTTAAATGGGATATTGGTGGGAATGCCGATACATTCTATCTAGAAAAAAATAATAAAATAATAAGAGACATATAATGTAATAATAAATTAAAAATAAGTTGACCTGTGACCAGGCTCAGAACCGACCGTCGGTTTGAAATAAATTAATTTCCAGCTACAGAAACAATTTCAAATAATTTAAATATATCTATTAATGCAATAAAAACAGATATGGATATAACATAAATATTTTTAATTTTATTTTATTTATAATATATTAGTAAAAGCTGGCTGTGTCGTCATGAAGGGCTGGGTGACGTCATATAATTTTAAATTAAGAAAAAACTAATGAAGATGATTTTCCCGAGGATAAAACCAATACAAAGTGCATGATTTGTGGAGATATGTAAAAAAAATCTCCTAATGTGAAATTTGGTATGAAAATAACTCTTCCCTTCCTATAGTCGATCGCTAATAATCCTACTTCCGGTTTCCGGATATACATCAAAAGTTGACTAATTCATGATACTGATGTATTAAGTAAATACACCAATTTACATCAAAATCCATTGAGGCGTTCAAGCTGTACACATCTATACGGACGGACGGACAGACATCATGCTAAAAATACATTTTTTTGTTAAGAAAATGCATGATTCGTGGAGATATGTAAAAATCACAAACAATACCTCCCTTAATATCGTCGGTCGGTAATTAACCCTATTTTGATGAATAGATTTACGTGGTCGCATTAGTATCCAGCCCAAGGCCGTATATTTTATTATACTGTACTCAGAATATATTTTCAAATAATTCAAGCAAATCTTTGATCATGATCCACACTATAAAAATAAGAGTTCTAATAAAAGCGTATAAAAATGCAGTTCATTTGATAAACCAAGATGTGCTTGAGAGGTTGAAGGATTATTGGTACGTTTTATAGTATTAGTCCTAAAATTTTTTATTATACTCATAATGTTTTTTCACAATTTAAAGATTCGAGTCATATTTTTGTTACTAGCCACGTGAAAAGGTTTTCAGTATTAGTATATTAATTTCAAATAGGACAAGATTTCGTGTATTTCAACAGCCCTTCTTTCACCAGTAGATTTTAAATCATCTAATTAAGAAAAAAACAGGAAAACTTTAATATTAGAAGAGATAGAAACAATAAAAAATACAATATAAAATAAAAAAAAAATATTCTAGAACAGTGATTCCCAAAGTGCTCTATAACTAGGGTGACCAAACCGTTTTTAGGTGCTCTGTCCCGTTTTTAGGTGCTCTGTCCCGGCGTTCCGAAAAATGTCTTCGGGGTAGCCTATTGTCCCGTTTTTTTAACATTTAGGACATTTCGTACTTTTTTTCAAGATTTTTTTCAATTTGGTTCTAAAAAAAAGGTAAAACGTATTCTGGAATAAGTTCTTAAACATTTCCCAATTTTTTTCTAAATTTTTCTAAATAAAAGGTTTGGTGTTTTCAAAATATGGTCACCCTATTTATATCGACCCCAGGGGTTTATGACAACCTTCACACCTACTAGTGCACTACCTGCACTACCTACATTATGAACTTATAAAAACATGCACATAATGTTAAACCAGTATCATCTTGTAGCATCAGTATACGCACAGTAAAAATTCTTGTCAATTTTTGTCTCAGAGCTTCGCGAACTTGCACTGACTTGTTCAATTCGTCACTTTATAAATAAAATACGTTTGTGGCGTCAGACAAGGCGTCCCTATCAATCATGCTCGAACTCAAACGCTGAGAAGCTTCCAGACGCTTCGAGAACATTCCAGAAGACGAGAATGTTCCAGAAGAAATAACTCCGCCTCCGGACACCCCCTATAGGGCGGACCCGAGGCAAGCGCTGGAGGTATATAAGGGCAGCTCGACAGCAGTCCGGTACCCAGTCCCATCCTCACCATCCTCTCCTACACATGTCCCCTCAATTGGTGACCCCGACGTGACGGCTGCCTCCGGCCCTCATCGCCACGGCTACCTCCGGGCCTCATCGCAACGGCTGCCTCCGTCACCATCATTTCCTTCCTCACCTTCCCGGCTTGCAGAGAGTAGGCAGATTGAGACTCTGTAAGCCATACCTCACTTATCCCTTCCGGCTTGCGGGGAGTAGGCAGATAGAGATTCCGCAAGCCACCACTATCCTCCGGTCATGGATATCGTACGCTGACCAACCCACCGGTCAACGCAGTTCGTCTACTGACCGTATTCCCGGCTCATCGTCCACTACCCTCCGGTCATGGATATCGTATGCTGACCAATCCACCGGTCAACGCAGTTCGTCTACTGACCGTCTTCCCGGCTCATCGTCCACTACCCTCCGGTCCATGGGCATCGTACGCTAACCAATCCACCGGTCAACGCAGTTCGTCTACTGACCGTCTTCCCGGCTCAACATCCACTGACCATCCTCCGGGCCACGGGCATCGTCCATTGATCGTCCTCCAGTACGTCGTCCACGAGTCGCCCTGCGGTCAACCGCTCATCGGCCACGAGTCGCCCTCCGGTCCCCGCACACTGCTCACGGACCATCCTCCGACTCGGCCGCATCGCTCACCGACCGCCCAGGGCCATCTAGCAGTACTCCGAGAGGACTTCATACTCTGGGTCCCGCGCCGACGATCCGCCTTCGGCCGACTTCAGCTACTTCAACAACACTAACTCTGTAACCTCTACTCCCGAACACGTCAAACAATAAATACCGATTATATAAACTACTTCGGCCTTTCATTGCCCCCTTGATCCTGCTGCCCTCACGTTTATTCGTTATCTGAATCTTGAAAAGGAAAATGCTAAGATATTATTTATATTATTTATTAACTGGTAGTCTATAACCTTAAGTTCTTCGTTTGTATTTATTTCAGACAGTTCCTCTAGTATTATGACATTTTTTGCACTTTTTGAGATTATTTTAGAATTTCTAGATACCAAAGATAAAATTTTAAAAGACTATTTAATGAAGTGGAAATCAGATATCGCCTATTTAAAAAATTTGTTTTTCAATTTTAATATGATTAATTTGTGCAGTTACAAGGTAACAGTCTAAATTTGATTAAAACAAAGTCCATCTTATCAGCGTTTCTTGCCAGAGTTAAACTAATAAAGCAAAATATTGGACGGAGCGAATTCCAGTTCTCCAATTTGTCTCAAATAAACTGCCAGGAAGACGACGTTTCAACTTACGTTCAACATTTCAATGCCCTATATTAGGTTTGAGAATATTTGACTATGGTAATACCATTGTGGATAATTAACCCATATGAATGTCATAATACAAGAGGAACTGAATGAAAAAGTACAAACTTACAAAAACTTCTGGTTAGTTTAAAAACGCATATCAGAAATTCTGGTTGTAAAAAACATACCCGTTACTTATCCCGTATTATGGAATATAGCGAATAAATATTTAATTTCCTTTCCATCGTCATAACAAGTAGTTTTGAGCGGTTTTAATTTAAATTCAATTTATAGATGTATAAAACTTAACATATGTTTTTACTTTAAGTTTTTAACACCAAACTTCACTACAATTAGAAATTTATAAAAAATCAATACCTTGGGGTCTACCCAAAACCGAAAAACATAACAAGGGGTCTACGACACAAAACAGTTTGGGAACTTGTGTTCTAGAATGATATTGAAAGTTGAGTTATTATAATTATATTATATGGACCGTTCCTTTTGAAAGTGGTGAAAGTCCATTTTTTGTTGTTTCGAAAAAATGAAAGCTTAGTATATTTTGGCAATTAAAAATATTTATTGATTATTTCAAGTTTGGCCAAGTTTTTATCAGTATGTAAATTGATTGTATAAATTTCTTATACAACTAAATATACGAGTAACTAAAATAATGTACATATAAAATAATACACACCATTTTTTTTAACTATCAATTTTAAATTGAATAAAACATTGGCATTTTTTAAGATACGAGAGAAGGTCAATAAGTGCATGACTTTTAAATGAAATGGCAACACTGCTCTTGTTAGCAAGCAACTATCACCTGACTCCTGTCGAAATTTGAACCAGCAGGGTCTTTTAGTTTTTGTTTGACATCCATTAATAGCAGACAACCTCTTGATTAAAGAAAATGGGAAAAAGTGAATTTTGTGTGCGCATTAAGCCGCAGTGTGCCGATTTTTACCCCGTTTCGTAACCGTGTATGAAACGTGGATCCATCATAACACACCAGAGGCCAAGTAGGAGTCAAATCAGTGAGTTTCGCGGAGTGAATCGGCACCAAAGATTACCTCGACAAATCTTTTGTTTGGGAGGGATAAAAAAATTGGAGAAAAAATAAAAAGTTTACAGTAAATTAAGTATAAATTATAAAATATCTCATTGTATTTAAAAAAATAGTGTTTCAAAATAAACAGTCCATATTTAAAGTTTTGTGATACGTCATATAAACAGTTTCCGCGGTTTTTTGACTCTAGATTGTCAAACATCGAGTTTCTTATTAAAGTCTAAGTTTTTCAAACTTTTATATGGATGATGTTTAAAGTTTCCACTAGTTTCTTACAGCAACGCGTGCCAGACTTACAAAATTTCATCGACAGAACTGAGGAAACCACTCCTGGGTCTTTAATTCAATCACAAATTTTACAGCGTTTTTCACCTTTTATATAGTAAACAAGGCATCCCATAGCATAAATACTCAGATATTCTACTCATTTTTAATTCAATATAACTTTTTTGCACGAGCAATGAACGAATTAGTAAACTTCACATCTTTTCAGCACATGTTCGTAAGAGAAAACCGAAAGAATGTTGCCCAATACATATATAGGCTACATATACACTACATCTCTACTAGCAAAAAACAGAGGAGACTTTTTATATGATGGTGATATGATGTTCATTTTTGTTGGTTGATGGGTTCCTGTAAGCTGTTGTATCTTGTAAATTAAAAAAGGAAGCTCTCCCAAGTGATGGATGACAATCATATGGAAAGGAATGTGAATGACACACTTGATTGAATATAAGCGATATATATAGTTTCTCGAGTAGCTTTTAATCCAAATGTGGTTGGGTTGTTCAGGTTCAATTTCAATTTGGAACCTTAAGCGTTTGGGGTTCAACTATCACATGAAAGAAAAGGGAGAACTTACCAAGAGCTGCTCCAATCCATGTTGCTGCAGTCGCTGCTGTTGGTGCTGAATTGAAGAACAGATAACATAGAACATTAGTCAAGTAGGCATCTCTCAATCTCCATCGCTCATCCTACCCCCATTTAAGATAGTGGTAGAGGGAGAAGAGTAAGAGACATCATCGATCGTCAAGTCACCAACTTCAAAATTGTAATTAATCATTAGGAACAAAACTAATTGAATATGCTAACAAATGAATAGATTTTTATGATTTTAGAATATTATATATATATATATATATATATATATATCTTATATATAAAATTATCGTGTCACACAACTTTGAAATCATACTCCTCCAAAACGGCTGGACCGATTTTTATGAAATTTTTTATGCATATTCAGTAGGTCTCAAGGCATGTCAGACTTCTTTTATTAAAACGCTTATTGTTAAGGTGTGTCCAGGGGGTGGTATTTACCTAAAAATAGTTGAGTTACCGTGCTAGATCATAGAGGCACTGCTGGCGATAATTTGACATCTATATATATCCTAATAGGAGACTTGAAAACATTAATGGTTGGTGGTTATGTGAGCTAGGGCGTCATCTTATGACTTTGCACCCTCAGTTCGAAACTCGCAAAGGCACATTTTTTTTTAAGTATTATATATTTTTTTTTTTTTACAAATTTATTAATTTTTATTATTTTAATATTTTATTAAATTATTTTATTTTATTAAATTAATTTTATTAAATTAATAATTATGTCAATTAATTTTTAGATAAGATTAATGTTAAGTAATAATCCCGCTTCCGCTATCTCTCTCATTCATTTTACTTTTAATTGCTATCTAAAGTACTGCACAGCTCACATGTTGAATTAAATTTTTTTAAAAATATTAAATTTGTAGTATATTTTGTTAACATAGAGAGGACAAGGCCTGAAAGAAGTTAGCACTCACTTTACGATTTTTTAAAATTTCTAAATTTTAAAAATAAAAGTTATATAAAAAAAATTAATATTATTTAAATTAAAACAATATTTTTAAAATTGTCTTAAATGTAAAACAAAAATTATTTATTAAATGGACATTAAAAACCATTAATAGAATGAATCGAATTATGAAATAAAAATTATTGAAAATGTAAAATTGAGTGAGCGATGAAAAGCTAAGTGGTCTCTAGAAGTGTGATAGGGGGGGGGGGGGGGGGGGCGGATTTATTCACAAAATTCTGCCATATATATATAGATACGTCAATAAAAAAAAAAACACTTTTTTGTAATCAGAATGACTTGGAACATGGAGATTTGTGAAAAACCTCATTTCCGTAGTGAATCGATATTACTATATCTTTAATTCCAAAAAACTTAGAAATGTTTTCCAATTGAAAAGTAAAAACAAATATATACTAACTCCAATAATTGTATTGAGTTCCCTCATTGTGAATTGTTTTGCCCGTTCAACTGCCGTTGCTACCTGTTGTTGATGCTGGAAATAAATAGAAACATCATTAATCGATAAGAACGAATGGGAATTAATTATAATTATTATAATTAATTATAATGAAAGCTGAAACAATATAGTATATAATTCATATGGCTGAAAGAGAGAAAGAGGATGAAAAATAGAAGAAATATTTTCCATCGAATTTAGTTTATATTTAGTTAATTACTGTTATCTAGATGAAATATTCGTAATTAAATTTTGTTTTCATTATTAATTAAATATTGGAAAATGTTAATAAAAGAATGAAATATAATTTTCAACATCCGTATATACTAATTATTTTCAACTCAATAAATGTTTTAAATTGTGAAAACATAAATACAATACTAATCGTCTTTTTCAAACAATTTTTCAACTTTTTTAATGACCGGGCGACCACATATTAACTCATCTTTTACATCAAAATTTCCAGAACGAACGAGAGATTTCTTTATAGTAGTTTTTTAACCGTACCCAGAGCATACTTTTTTCATAAAACGTTCTTTGTCATAATAATATTGCAAAATGTAACGAATTTTTCATTATTTTTCTCTATCGTTAAACGTAAATAACTTTCTACTAAACCAATTTGGATGTTTGAGTCTTAATTTAGTGTCACCTATTCAATAAATATTTAGTGGTGGGGCTTAGGGTAAAGTACAGTCGTTGGCCCCGAGGCAGTCATTGGCCCCCTAACAATAAAACACAAATAATAAGAGATTTTTATTTTAAAAATTGCTCTATTAACTATAGTTATGTAATCGTTTGTTGTATGGTTGTATAATCACTATAGAATACCTAGACCAGTGATTCTCAACCACTGTGCCGCGGCATTTTTTTGGCGCCAAATTTTACAAATGTAAAGCTCAAATTAATTAAACGTGATGTTAATTTTCTAGTCAGGGCCACCCTAACCACAGGGCTAATTGGGCTATAGCCCTAGGGCGCAAGCTTTCTGGGGGCGGCATTTTTTATTGGTTAATATATTTTTTCCTATTGTTAAGCAGTAGTTTTATAGTAACCTCCAACCCGGAGTGACATCACTTCAAAGAATTTAATCATGCACATTCAAAATACATATCTATTTTACTTATTCATTATATCCGTATAAGCATTGAATAAATAATTTTAATAAGAATCCTAACAGCAGTGATAATTGTGCAGTTTGAGAGTGTTGACATATAACATTTTCAACACAAATGACACTGTTTCAAATTTTATTGAAGAGTGTCTTTATTTTACGTGAATTTATTAAAAAATTTCTTATGAAAAGGGGCGCCAAATTTTAGGAGCCCATGGGCGCCGAAAATCTTAGGACGGTTCTGTTTCTAGTACATATTATTTTATTTTCAAAATAACGTAAACCTATTATCATAACTAATATTACACAGTCTATTCAGTAAATAACTTTTACGATTACCTTTTTCTTTGTGTGCCGGCAAATTTTTAAACTATCCGCTATCCTATTATATTTAAGTCGTCTGGGTAACCTAATATTTTACAATTGATTTCCACATCTTACTCTTTCTTTACTACCTTCAAGACAAATTTGAAGATCAAAATTTGAAAATTCGATTGAGTCATACGTATCTTTTGCTAAAGCCTACAAATAATTAATGAACAGAAATATTGAATTCGCGGTTTTTTTTCTAATACAGGGTCCGACAGTCAAACCTGACGGTTTTTGAAATGGGATAAATAAAAAAGTTGTTGAGATATTTTGATTCTTTTTTTTTTATTGTAAAGAGGAGAATTAGAAATTTAACATTCATAATAAAAAAGCACAAAAATAACTTATGTAGCAAAAATTATGTCACTTAAATAATGACCACCATTTTCTCTACACTGTACGAGTCTCCTGGAGAAGTTAGTCATAATGAAAATATCTTAATTAATGTTGATCGATTTGGCATGAACCCGCATTGATATCCTTCTAATATTTCCTCCGCCTATAGTTCGTAAGTATTGTATATGTTATAATAGAGTATAATCTTTCTTAATCAGTTCATCTTGATATTTTATTTTCATTGCTTGATTTTTATTTAATAATTTTAATTATTATGAAATTTGAGAAAATCTAAAGTTAGAGAGACTTGAGACAAATTAGCAAGATGATTTGAAAATTATTAGTCGCATCAAGAAGATTTCTCTAACAGTTTCTGTTCTGACCGACCTCCATCCAACAACTATTCTCTCCCAATTTCGTCAAGTACCTTTACCTTTCGTCTACCAAGTGATGGTTTCCTAATTGGTCTGTCCATAACTAACTTTCTCCCGAATTTCTTACTCTTTCTTTACTACCATCAAGACAAATTTGAAGATCAAAATTTGAAAAAGTTCATCCGGATCTATTGAGTCATACGTATGTTTTACTAAAGTCTACAAATAATTAGTGAACAGAAATATTGAATTCGCGTTTTTTTTCTAATATCTGCTTTAATAAAATTATCTGATATAATGTTGATCGATTTGGCCTGAATCCGCATTACCCGCATAATTCCTGATATTTCCACCGCCTATGGTTCGTAAGTATAGGTTATAATAGAGTATAATATTTCTTCATCATTTCATTTTTATATTTTATTTTTATTGCTTGATTTTTATTGAATATTTTTAATTAAAATGAAATTTGAGAAAAAATGTAAAGTTAGAGACTTGAGACAATTTATAAAAATAAAATTAACATAATTAACGTTATAAAACTATAGATAAACTAACAATATATACATTCATTAATAGTATTAATTTAATTTAATTGATTTATTTGTTTTTTTATTATTAAGTCCATTTATTAATTTTTTTAGACCATAGTTAATTTCCTCCCTTAAAGGAATCAACTGTCGGAAACTTTCGTTAAAACAAGGAGACGCATTATCACCAATTTTATTTAATTTAGTTCTGGAATATGTAATTAGACAATTTAGTGAAAAATCAAACGGAATCGAATTAAACAAAAAAATACAAGTATTAGGTTACGCAGACGACTTAAATATAATAGAAGATTCGGCAATTGCAATTAAGAATAGTAATTAATTTAACTATTCTTCTAGTTCCTCGTATACCTGATCCAAGACAATAGGCTAAGTTTTTATTAAACAGACCATATTTATAACCTGTCGATCAACCCATGTACTTAAAATTCGATATTCCAAACATATATATTAAACTATTTTAAAATTATTTGTTATCATTTCTCAGATGGATTAATCATGAAAACAGCGATTTTACAACAAGCGAGAAGAAAAAGTTAAACCGTGGAGTGATACCTCAGAAAGTAACCCAAGATAATATGTTTTGTGTATTTAATAATAAAACTATTTTCAAAGGTGTACATTTATACGTCTCACAATATATGAAAAAACAATATGTAAATAAGATATGTTTAATAGTGAGATCACCACATAATTTGTAAATATAATTTTATAATTTTTATTAATTTTCAAATATATATTGTTTATATACATAAAAAATTATTCGTATCTATTAGATATGTTAATTACATAAAAAGATTGTAGAAAATTTTCAGTTTAATGAAAAATTATTTATTTGGAAATTAAACCAATATTTATCTCCAAATAGATAATTTTTCATTTAACAGATAATTTTCTACAATTTTTTAATTCCCAACATTCACAATATTCCTTCAAAAAAAAAAAAAAAAAAAAAAAATCACACAGACACACACATACAAGCCCGCTTTTTTATAAAATTAGTTATTCTACAGCGATATCAGGTGGCGCGATGTGCTAAAACTTTGCTTCAAAATTTAACCCGGAGTGGGGGCATCTTATAGATAGTCTGTGCTCCAAGCGCTTGCTTGTCCTCTATGAAATTGTACTTTCATGCGAGCCAACCCAGTATCACTCCAATGGGACCGGCGTAACTCGAACACTAGATGGCGTTACATGAAAAAAGTCGACTCTTCAGGCGCCCAATAGATGGCACCGCAAAAAAAATGGCCGAAGATCACCCCCTCCCACAGGCCTTCCGAATTCCCTGCAATTATTTGAATATCAAACTCGACATACCATCCGTACACAGAGTATCCGTGCACATAATATTCGAAACAAACCCAGCATAAATATAAATATAAATTTTATTTAACATTTAACACAAATAAAATTGAAAAATTTATTATAAATTGTTTGATAAATAATTTAAATTTATTTATTTATTTATTTATTTATTTAGCCTTTATTGGTACAGAATATTTACAAAAATAGGTAACTTTTAAGTGTACAAAAGAAGATAATTACAATTTTTTTTTTTTTTTTTTTTTTTTTTTTATTATAATTATTTCACTAAGTACCAGGCCCGTTTGGGCATAGGCCTCTCCCAAATATAAGTACTTATATAACCTGGCCCTTTCGGGCATAGACCCCCTCCAGTTAATAATGACCAACTCTAATAAAAGTTGATTTAAAGAAAAAATAAATTAAAATTAAAAGTTGAATTAGTGAATTATGAGAAATTTGCTTTTTTTTTTTTTTTTTTTTTTTTTTCACAATTAGTTCATCTTTTTAGGATTTTTTTTTTTGTTGTTGTTTTGTTTGTTTTTTGTTTTATATAAAATCTTCAAATGTAATCCACCATTATAACAGATTAAAATAGTCATTTGTGGATAAATTTTTGTCATTTAATATTTCTTATTTAAGAGATTATTTTTAATCGTAGATATATCTAATAATTTATTTTTTATTTATATATTTCCATATATCCATATACTTGTATTTATTGTCAATTTAAATTTTTCTACCTTTGTTCAAAAATTAATATTGAATTTTAGTTCCTATTATAATCTTGAATCGTGTCTCAAATTATCAAAACCTTTATTTTTATTTATTTTTTTGAGGTTATTTATTTAATTATTTTTATCGTTATTTAAATGAAATAGGTTTTTCTTTTATTTAGATTTTTGTTTTCTAATTCCTCAAGATTTTCTTCCTCCTCTTTCAAACCATATTGGATGACGTTTCTCATTTTTGATTCACGATTTAAGTTATTTTTATTTATATATATTTCTCTCAATTAAACCATTTCGTTCTTCGACCATGTTCACAAATTTTTGCTCCAAAATTTTATTATTTCTGTACATCTCTATTTTAATTTAATCCATTTTCAAGTTAATTAGTTCATCTTTATCTATATTCATTTTATTAGTTTTTTTTTTTTTTTTTTTTTCCTTTTATATATTTATTTTTAATTTATTTTATATTTTTCTATTTCTATATTTAAAATAATAGCAATTCTATATTTAAAACGATAATATTACCATATTGTATATTATTCATATGAGTATTTTATAATATTTTTTGAAATCGTAAATTAATTTATCTTAATTAATGTAATCAAACTTTTGGCTTTAAAAACTTCTTGGTTTTTTAATGATTTATACGATATGATTTATTATATTTTTCTTTTGAGCTAATTTTTTTTTTTTTTTTTTTTTTTTTGATTTTAGGATTTATTTTGTTTTTATTTATGAATATTCATATTGGAAATGGCGCCTTCAGAGCCGACATTTCCTCTATTTTTTTTTTTTTTTTTTTTTTTTTTCAGATATCACATGATAAAGAATATAAGATCTTAACATTTTTTCTCTTTTTACTATAAACAAAAATTTATAAATAAATCTGGATGATTATATTTTTATGTCATTCTACATAATTTAGCATTATTTTTATAAATTTCCTTTAAATTTATATATTTATATATTTTCTCTTTTTTTCTTTGAATTTTATTATCGTATTTATTTTTGGAAGGATGTGGTCTGACTCACCCTCGTTGACCAGGCTTTTCTGGGTGGTGGGTTGTGTATGTATATGTTTGTTTAATTTCATTATCTAATTTAGCATTATTTATATAGATTTCCTTTAAAATTATATATTTATACATTTTTTTCTTTTCTTTGAATTTTATTATCGTATTTATTTTTTGTCAAAATTAGATTATTTATGAGATTATTTTTTGAATTCTCATATTTATTTTAATAATTTTTAAGATTTAAATGTTTATTTTTAATTTGATAATTCAAGAGTTTTATATTTAAATTATTTTTTAAATTATTTGTATAATTAGTTTTATTAATACTAATTTTATTATTATTACCAATATTGATTCTTTTTGGGAGGATGTGGTCTGATCCACCCTCGTTGACCTGACTTTCTGGGTGGTGAAATAATTTAAATTACATTGTAACAAATCAAATAACAAAGTTAAATTATTTAATATTTGATAAATAAACACAAATTTCACAGCAATATAGAAATTCACAATAAGCACTATTAAATCAAATATATTCACGTACTCCTCTCAGTATATCTTTTATAGTTTTTCACACATGTTTAAAAATTGCATAAAACTGCTATATATAGAATTTCAGCTTCGTTGAATCGCTAAAAGTACCGGAATTAATTTTTTAGCACGTTGACTAACAATCACGCGCCAGCATGTGACCAGATGCCCTCAACAAAGAGCCAAACTCGCGCTGGGGTTTAATAAATACTATTTATTAATTTTAATTTATAATTTCATTTAAATATAATATATATGTGTTAATTTATCCAATTTGAATTTGCATGATAGCCGACCGGAGACATCCCACATTTTTTTCATTTATAAATTTACCCAAATGTTCGTAATTCAGTTTTTTGATAAACTTAGATGATTAAAAATGCGTTGGATTAATTATTCTTAGTTAATCAATGATTTATGGATTCTTGTGATCTTTTTAAATAGTATCTTTTTGGAAATAGAAATGATTATTTATTTATTTATTTATAAATTTCCTTCTCACTAAGAACAATTCGTATGTGTTTCTCTCGTTTCAAATATTGGCATTGAAAATTTTTAATCCATACATATAAAATATTAACAAGAACATTATTCGTTTATTTTATTTATGTAAATTACATAAAAGTAGGTGAAGTTTTCTGTTAATTTAAATTATTTATTTGGATATTTGAAAAAAGCATATTTGATTTCTGTAATTCTAATTTTATATCTCAATAAATAATTTTTAAATTCACAATATTCATACAAAAAAAATTTAAAAATGCCCCTCTCTCCGGTCGGTAAAAACGCTCCCACATGTCCAACCTGTTTGCCATCATTGCCATCACTTGCCATCACTAAGGGTGAGAAAAAAATAGCATTGAGTGATCACCTCTGGTACGGATACTCTGTGATGCGAGCAAATGTTTCTCTCTATAAAAGCCTTCAAAGTAACAACCATCAAACATTCTTTCTTTCCTTTTGCAAGACGTTCTTCTATTAAGATTGGCTACAGCATTGGTGTCCCTTCCACTGGCTGTGGATCTTACTGGTTGAATTATTAAGCCTTGCCTTCTATTTTTTTTAATCGCCAGTTAAAATTTTGATAAGTATAAATTATTTTATTGTATTTTTTCACCTGGGAAATTACACTTGTAATTCCCACTACAATTTTCTATACTCTTAACTGGAATTGAGTTCATTTTATCTGTCTTATTTTTATAAGCTTAAATTGATATTATTATCCTTATTTTTTCTCTGGTTGTTATAGTTTTCTATTCTTTCTCATTATTATTCAATATTTTTCTAATCAAAATAATTATTTTCAATTTTATATATATATTCAATTTTATATATATATTTATTTATATATATATATATATATATATATATATATATATATATATATAAAATTGAAAATAATTATTTTGATTAGAAAAATATTGAATAATAATGAGAAAGAATAGAAAACTATAACAACCAGAGAAAAAATAAGGATAATAATATTGTCTGATTTAAACAACTTTTTTATAAACTGCTTTTCGTTCATAATTACTTATTTTGTATTTTCCATTCTATTCCAATTTTCTGGTTATAAATTTTCTTATAAATAATATTTTTTTTAGGTTATATTTCTCATAAATGTATTTATTAAAGCTTTTTTGGTTATTTTGATAATTATTAAGAGAATTTTTATTAAAAGACCACATTATTTGTATAAAATTATTTATTAAATTAAAATAATTCTTATTCTAACTTCTACTCTAACTCTTATCTTAAGAGGTGACGTGTCCCGACATGCATCAGTCCGCTTGAATCGGAGCAAGCGTACGGTTACTTGAAAACGACTGCAGAATAAGCAGTTGAAACGTTGTACAATTATTTTAATTTAATAAATAATTTTATACAAATAATGTGGTCTTTTAATAAAAATTCTCTTAATAATTAAATAATATTTTCTTTGTTCAATTATTAAAATTATATATTTTGTTACCTAATACAATTTCTTTATCTTGTATTATACCCTTTTATATTTGTTTCTTTCAGAAGCCTAAATTTGGGGAGTTTCGACCTTGATAGGTACCTGGAGTAAAAGATTACGACTTGATCTTATCCTTAGGCACACATAATCTGTATTTAGTTTTTCCTTAATTAATCCTTCAGTTTTGTCGTATTCTTATAAATACGGCTGGCGACCTCCTTTATCCGATATAATTATTCTGTTCACCTTTCCACGCAGTCAAAATTCCCCTTCTAGAGGAAACTTCCATTCGCTGATTCCTTTACCTTAGTCCCCCCATTTCACCCCTTACGGGGTCTGCGTTTTCATCTGGCGATCCGCTGACAGAACGGGTTCGATTTCTATGATTCCCCGTCTCCTGATAGCCGAAATTATCTTTCTTTTTTGTTTTCTGAAAGACACATCTTTTATAAATTTTAAAATTCGTTAATTTCAATTTCTTTCTTGCCACAATGTCTAAGACAAGTTGGTGCAGGATTAACAATTAAATATATATGAGTTTGTTGAATTTTTCAAAATTTGAATTTCGATACAAGTGTTAAAAGTTTCCTATCTTGTTTTATCTATGGAATTAGTGTTGAAGTTTCCCATCTTAACTAGTAGTTCCATGGAATATAGCATCACGCCATGAGTTTAACAATGCTCATTCTTTTTCTTTGTGTCTCGAACGTGTAAACACACATTTTTTATACAAGTATTTCACCAGACCCAAAGGTATGAATGTTTTATTTATAAATTTTATTTCAATCCTCAATCTGTTGAATATATTTGTCTAATTATTATTGTATTTAATTTTTCTAATTTCTACACCCAAAGGTTTCCCCAAAGGCTTACCCAAAAGAACACATTTCATAGTTTTGGGATTAATTACACAGCTGGAGACAAAGGGATTTCCAGAAGAATTAGTATTTTCGTATTTCTGGAATTGATTGCACATCGAGAAAGAAAAGGATCTCCAAAGGAATACATTCTCATAGCTACTGTTATCTGCTATAGTTCATAAATCTGTATTATATTAAATTATTATTAATAAATATTGTTAAAAATTAATATTAAAATTTTATTCTAATACCTTGCTGCTTGACTAATTTTTAAAAGGTGCATTTCAAAAAAAAAAAAAACACAAATAAGCATTACTACAGTTCACTATAAAAGGGCTCTACAGAATAATATCATAAAAAATATTATTCCAAAACCGCCCATTTCACAAGTATAGAATATGTTTCCAACCAATGGAAATTAATTTCATTGGATATTCAATCAATTAAAGATTTGAATTCTAATTTAAAATGAGACAATATAAATCAGGTTGACGATTTATATATTCGTTGTTCTAAAACGGTTCAGGATATAAAGGATTTCATTGTTTTTATTTTTGAAAATAATTTGGATACTGAGGCATGTGAAAAGGAATTTCACGATGCTTGTGACGCACGTTTTTTTTAGAACATGTCGTTTTCAATTTGGAGGCTTTATCAGAGATGCATTCCATTTCAGCCTAAAACAAAATGGCTGCCGCTGTCCCCACCCTTCCCAAGTTTAACTTTAAGCGTTTCGGGGTTGATATCCTCGGTTTCAAAGAGTTCAAGTCGCAATTCGATAGCGCTGTTACTCATAATACTCAACTTGGTGGGATTGACAAGCTTCGATATTTAAAAAGCTTTCTGAATTCAGAAGCTTATTTTTTAATAAGCCATCTGAACTTCCATTGGCTTATTCCTTTACCTTCCTGTCCCCCCATTTCACCCCTTACGGGGTCTGCGTTTTCAATTATATATATAGTATATTATATAAAGGGTGACCATATTTCGAAAAAACAAACCGGGACAAACGTTTTTTTTTAGAACTAAATTGAAAAAATTTAAAATTTAGCACCTAAGTATATATAAGTTTCAATGTTGAAGAAACTATTTATAAAAAATATTTTACTTTTTATTTTATTGTTTGTTATACAATTTAGAGTTGTAAAATATTTAAAATAAAAATGCGCTACTTAGCGACTGTTAGTTAAGCAGCAGATCAAGGAAAAGAGATCGTTGATAATAATACAAATTAATTGTATGATTTTTATATCACAATATAACGAGTGCATGTGAATTGGAAATAGTTTCAGGTGATTCAAAGAATCCCTTGTCAAACCGGCAGAGCCTCCAGCTATGACGTGAGTTAGCAATGAAATGACAAAAAGCGTGAAGCGCCTTCTTTTATAATCAGTTTTGTGATAAGCTCGCAAAATTCTGAGTCTATAATTTATATATATTATATATATATATATATAGGGGCGATTTTAGGGTTTATTGCACCCCAGGTAAAATAAAATTTGGTGCTCATTCATACGAATTATCTTTTCAATAATTATTTTTATTTTTATATTGGCGCCCCTCAAAAGTTGGGCAGTCACATGGCTTTCCGCCCCTTTATCCGGCGTTGTACTATATATAATTATACAAGGTTTGTTCAAAACATAAGGTGAATTTTGAATTATTTCGAAAAGTATTTATTTATTCATCAATATCCATTTTGTCACCTTCAAAGTAATTCCCCTAGGATATAATGCACTTTTGCCAGGGCTTCTTCCAATCGTCGAAGCACTTCTGAAATGCGCTTTTCGGTATGGCCATCAGCTCGTTCATCGATTCCGACTTATCTCATCAATTGTGGCAAAACGCTTTCCTTTCATTGGTCTCTTCAGTTTTGGGAATAGGAAAAAGTCTTAGGGAGCCAAATCTGGTGAATACGGTGGTTGGGGCATGATTACGGTGTTGTTTTTGCCAAAAAACCACGAACAAGCAATGATGTGTGAGCTGGTGCAGAATCCATTAATTGTTTTTCCACAAGTGGCCGTAGTGCTTCACGCAAATGTTGCATAACTTCCTTGTAGTATATGTTATTAACAGTACTACTTGTTGGCAAGAACTCATGATGCACCACGCCTTTGTAATTGAAGAAAAGAATGGACAAAACCTTCACATTTGATCGAACTTGGCGTGCTTTTTACACCCCTGATATATATATACATTTTTTTCAGACAAAGTAGACTCGCCAAATGCCACAGTCAACATTTTAAGTGCGTTGGAGCACTTTATTCCATTTTTAACGCAAAATTTAATACAAATTCTTTGATCCATTTTTTTAAGTAAGAAGAACACACAAAAAGGTGACTTATTCATTTGTCATAAACAACCTATCTATCTATTTCTGTGGCTCTACGGAACTCGAAAGTAGTTGTAAAGTCTACAAAAAGTTGGTGAACAGAAATATTGAATTCATAAACAAACTACTAATCCAAAATTGCTGATAATGTCAACGTATGAGAAACATATGTGTACCAACATAAAAAATTTCGATAATCGAATGTACACACCAGCGAAAATTCAAAATTCACCTTTTCTTTTGAACAGACCTCGTATACTATAGGCGCCACGCAGACTGGGAGCAACCCGCTTGACTCGCAACTTGTGATCTTGAATTCAAGTCCCATACCTGGCAAGGGAATTTCCCTCTAATTAAAATTTCCAGAAAGTCAGCCTAAGTGATCAAAATTGGAAAACTAATTGAAATAAAAAGTAAACGACCTTCCATTAAGAAAACAAGATAAACGTTGAGAGGATAAAATATTACAATAACAAAAGATATTACAATAATAATTGTACAATTAATTAAGAGAAGAGATTACAAAATTTACCAAGATGTCTCAAACAACAACTTAAATTTTTAATAATAATAATAATATATTTTTTTATAATTTCTATGATAAAAAACAAACATGAAAAATTCCAAAATTGAATATGAACATTATTCAATTTTGAAACTAATAATATAAGTAATTATATTTTTAACTAGAAAATAAAGTTTATATATGTACTTCCTTCTCGCATACACACAATTAAATTCGCGACCTGAACTCAATTTTGAACCTGAGTATTATTATTAAATTAATATAAAGGGTGTTCGGGATAAATTTGACATATTTATAATTGATTATATTTTTCTGTAGGTTAGAGGTATTAACATAAACTACTACTCATTTAAAAGTTTGAACCTTTCTTTATTCATATTAAAGATGGCAGAAAGATTGGATGACTGGAAGCCACCTGAATCATGGAAGAGAATAACTTGCATCATGATGATACGCGCCGGCCATCAAAATAAGGATTTTATGACTAATACCCAAAGCTCCCTGAACACAATAAAAACAATCAGGCATAAACTAGAGACTTTCAATGGTGACTAGGAGGATGTAGAAAGAAGAAAGATCCCAAGTAGACGATCTGATTGCGTTTGTACAGCAGAAATCCTCGCAAATCTGCAGAAACAGGTGTTAAAGAACCCTGGCATTGGAATTCGGGCTTTGTCACGTGAAATGAATGTTGCAACCTCTACTATGAAGCTTGCACTCAATGAAGACCTTCGCTACAATTCATACAAGGGCCTTAAAGATCAGCTTCTCACAGAAAATAGTTATCTGGAAATTTCTACGACTTCACCAGTCCAAATGTTTGGCCTCCAAACTCCCCAGACCTTAACCCCATGCATTATTTTGTATGTGGCACATTTGAAAAAAAAAAGACACCAATCATACTTCCAGTAATACAAAAGCCCAGTTTATGGTAAAATTAAAACAGTTTTTGAGGCCCTTCTCAGAGAGACTAGCATCAGCTTGTTCGAGGTTCCGTAGCAGGATTGAAGCTGTGATTGATGCTAATGGTGGTTATTTTGAGTAAATCTTGTTGATAGTATTGTAATTTACTCTGCCTGTAATTTTTATTGTCAATTCATTAAATTTAATAGTTAGAAAGAAGATTTTCTTTTTCCTTACGAAACTGTCAAATTTATCCCGAACACCCTGTATATTGATTGTATTTTTCAATTTCTAGTATATTCAAGAGATTATGATATTATACAATAAATTAAGTATACCTATGAAATAAGTTAATAAATTTACTATTTTGAATAAAACATTGGACTAACAAATTCATTTTAGTATAGTCGATGTACATATATTAAAAATTAATTATGAGAAATTATATTTGTTAAATGAAAACACTCACGTCAGGAGAAAGGAACGGCATCAACTGGATAATAATACCATTAAGTCGTTTGGAGATTTCGGTCTGGAAGCAGAAAATTAATATATTATATACATAAATACAAAAAATATAAAAAAATTGAAATGAAAGTTCATCCCTACTTTCAATTGATATACAAACATTTTCATATTTTGTTGCAGAGTATACTCTAAAATAATTAAAATTCAAGTGTCCGAATCTCTATGATGCCATCTAAGCAAATTTTCAATCGTTTCTTAAAGAGACTTTGAAAATTCACTCATATTAATTACATACAACTTTCCTTTCCTATTAGCTTTTAGAGCAACTGAGCCACCTTTTCTGTGAACTTTTGCTGAATCTAAATCAAATAAAACCGAATACTATCAATTTCATTTTAATATTTCTTAATTGATTGGCTTCTACTGGATAGTAAGGGCTTGAATATTTGAAAGTTCCTCCTTACTTTCAATTGCTATACAAACATTTTCATATTCCAGACGAAGTATATTTAATAACATTATAGATAGTAATAAATTATGAATTTGAATTCCCGTTTGGTTCAACTTTTCATTAATTTCTAAGAATTCATTTATAAATTGTGTCATTAATTCGAGAAGAACAACGAACAACTAATGTAAGAAATATCTCTTCAAGGAGGAAAACTGGAAATTTATAGAAAACTAAATTATTGAATCATTCAAGGAGTATCCAGTAAATGAATTCAAGTACAATACTTGAAAATTTGTATATATTTAATTATAATATTAAAATATAAATATTATTGCTTCTTTTCTCTTTTTTATTCTATATATATAAAGATATTCGCAAACAGCTAGTAATTGCAATATCGATTTCCAACTTATAAGTTTTTTTATAAATATCAATCAAGGCTAAATCTGAATCAAATCGAATCTCTCTAAGAAAATTCAATATTTGTGTACACCAATTATTATATGCAATCAATTAAATTAAATCGTATTTAAATTAAAAAACATAAATGTTCGAATTTATTTAAATTTTATACGGTTGTGTCGAGGCTAAATAAGTTTAAAAGTTACGTTTTTAACTTATTTGGCTTATTTGGTTTTAGTTTAACAAATCAATTTGCTTTATTAAATACAATTAAAATATTGGAAATTAAAAAAGTAAAAATAATTTGATCGAATCCTTTCTTTCATCAGTGCTAGGCTTGTATTATCATAAATTTTTGCAGCTGAGATAGATTTAATTACTCTCTTAATCCGAAAACCTTTTGGAATTATATTGGAATCTCTGCATCTTTTTAGAAAATTTAAAGAAGAGAGAAGTTTAGCACGTTTTGTTCTCAATTTATCAAAATTTCTAACCTGACTGAAAATGTCCTTACCATAATTTGTAGATATTAAATTATTAAAGCTTTGATGGTTATTTTTATTTATAACGGAATTTTGTAAATTAAACCACATATTGATATTTGTTATTGTAAATTTATTCAAAAAATACAAACATATACACAACGTTTCAATTGCTCATTCTGCAATCGTTATCAAGCGACTGCACTGTTCGAGTGTCCAGTGACAAGTGACTTGTGGTTTAATTTACAAAATTCCGTTATAAATAAAAATAATTTGGAAAAATTTTATAAATTTAAACATAAACAAAACAATTATTAAAAAATTTCTTTTTTATTTATGATTTTAAATTGATAAAAAATAATATTGAATCGTACGTAATAATAAATTAAAAAAAAAAATGAATATTTGAATTTGTTTAATTTTCCATATTAATAATCAATTAAATTTAATATCAATAAAAGATTTTGAAGATCAATTTGCTATTCAAATCAGAAAAATGAGTTCAATTATAATACTTTAAATTCGTATATAAATAAGAATATAATAACGACAATTAAAATTTGACTAAATTGTTTTAAATTTAATTTTTGTTTTTTATTTAATTATTCAATTACTAATTCTAAATCTCAGGTATATATATTGATTACAATAAAATATAATTTTTAGATACTTCAATTAATAAAAGGGAGTTGCTTAATATTTTTCCTCTTTTTAAAACTCTTTCATTTAAATATAAACAAAGGACGATGACATTTAAAAGGAGGAACCCTTTCAGTAGCTTCATTTAACTAAGTAAACTCGCTAGGCGTTATTACTAGTTCGTCACCAACGTTATTGCCTTTTTTTAATTCAAGTTCTGAATCAAAGGGAGAATTTCAAAGGCCATAAATCCAATAAATTTCATTAGACAACAAATCAGAAACTAATAATTAGGTAACCAGGAGGGTGTCACTCTTAGACATTTTTTGAAACCGGGTAACCGGCAAGAGTAAATTCTCTGTAAATTCAATAATATCAATTTAAAAATTGTCAAGTTTTCACACAAGCGAAAAAACAATGTAAAAAGATATGTTTAATAGTGACATCATCACATCATTTTTAAATAAATATTATATATTACATAAAACACTATTCGATTCTTCTAGATATGTAAATTACATAAAAATTTTCTACAATTATTTAATTCCAAACATTCAAAATATTCCTTCTTAAAATGAAAAAAACACACACACAACTGCTTTTTATAACGTTTATTTTAAATTAGTACTATGGATGCGACAAGAGATGGCGGGATGTGCTAAAAATTTGTTTCAAAAAATAACCTTGAGTGAATGAGTCTTATAGATCAGGCCTTCTTAAACTATGGGTCGCGACCCCAAAGGCGGTCGCGTAGCAAAATTCTGGGGTCGGGAGAGATTTTAATGTCAAATATATTTAAATACACGATTTTGTGCAATTTTTAATTTTAGATTTATATGTATGTATATTGTCAACTAATAAATAATTTATCAAAAAATATTTATATATCTTTTATATTTATACGAGGTCGCCAGGAAACTCACAATCATAAATGGGGTCGCGAATGAAAAAAAGTTTAAGAAGCCCTGTTATAGATGCTCTGTGTGGTGTACCAAGGGATAAACAAACTTTATATTCAACAGGTTAGCAACTGATACAAGGTTTAATTTTCAACGATAAGATAACGAAAATTGCAATTATTCAAATTTAAAATATATTTGATTATATAAATTTATTTAATAAATAAATTATTCAGAATTTTTCACACAACTTGTATAGAATAGTTCATTTATAATTTATATTTACATAATTACTTCTATAGAACCTGTTAATTATATACATATATAATGTTTTGTCTGCATCAATATATTGCTCGGAATTTAAAAACTTTTGCATTTCTTAACGTTTCATGACCTAAAAATTTTTATATAAATTAAATTAATAAAATAGTTTTTTCGTGTTTTTAAGAATTCAAAAAAAATATTTCAATTAAAGTGATTATGTGTGTTTTTAATATTAGTTTAATTACTCAATTATTAATTACTACTATATTTTAAGGATAAAAATGATTTATATATTATATAAAAATTAGAATATGATCTTTTTAGACAAATGCTAAATAGGACTTTTTCCAAATTTTTCTTTTTTTAAAATTGGTTAGGTTTTTTATATTTCTTTAAATTCCAAATTGTTACATTTAATAAAGTGTAATTACTAGAGAGCGCAAAAAAAGGCTGTTTTATTTCGAAAAATTGCGCCTAAAAAGGCAAGTTTTTTAGTTAAAAAAGGCTGTCAAAAAGGCATTTTTTTTCAAAAAAAGCTGTAAAAAGGCAATTTTTTTCAAAAATTTTCCAAAAAATATTGTTTTTTTTATAGATAAATAGTCTATTTTATTAGTTTAAGTTTATGTTAGCAAATTAGTATTTAAACATTAACAAATTTTACTTATATTAACAAATATCAAATAATTTTTAAAATAAATATATTATAATAAGAAAGGAAAGAAATTTAAAAAAGTAGGAAAAAAGGAGAAAAAGTAACACAAAAAAATAAAAAGGCATTTTATTTATAAATATATTTTTACCTTATTATTATTTTATGAAATAAAATATAAACAAAATATAATTATTATAACTGTTCTCTCTCAGATGTTACATCATCCCTATTTATAAAGAAATTGCACACCAAATACATTTGAATATTTTGAATTGTGAAATTTGTTCGGCGATCGGTCAGAATATTTTTATAAATAGAAAATGACCTCTCAACATCACAAGATGTTAATAGTATAATCACTATTTTCTAGATATTATATTCGTATATTATTATATTATTATAAATGTCTCATGCACCTAGTAAATCTATTATATAAATTTACATCCCCTGGTCCCAGTGGCGGATTAAGTTGATTGGGGGCCCCGGGCGGTAAAATTGAAATGGGGGGCCCTCTGCTATTTATATTATAATTGAAAGACACATTTTGTTTATATTATAATTTAGGCTGTTTTATACTTATATATATAGTACTTATGTAAAAAATACATAATTTTACTGTGTTTTAAAATTGATTATTTTTTTATAAGTTAGTCGGGGTTCAAACACGACCGAATAAAGATCTGTATCAAGAATAACTTGTTTTATTTAAACTCCGATTATCCATAAACTCAACAGTTTTTTTAAATTTTTTTTAAGGAAATATTTTTATTTAGGTTTCGGTGGGCCCCTCGGGCTGGTGGGCCCCGGGCGGCGTTTCATCCGCCTCTGCCTGGTCTGAGAAAAGAGAAACTAGAGATTTGGAAAAATATATTGGTGGGGAGTTCGATTGGAAAACGTCTGTGTGGAAGACCAATTGGGAACAGGGTGGACAATCTAGGAAGGAACCTGAGAGAGATGGGACAGGTTAGGAGTTAGATGGTTATAGCTCAGAATAGGGACACTCGGGGGGGGGGGGGGTACAGGGGGCGGAGCCCCCGTCTAGATGCGAAGAGCGACGAAGGAGCTCTGAGCAGCTAGTTCCCTAATATAATGTAGGTACACTTGGTGATACTTAGAGCCATATTGAAAAATCGAGTTTCAGAATCTGATCGCAAAATCAACTTAGCTTTTTTTTAGAGTGACGAGATGGCATGCCCAATCCCATTTCAGTTTCCTAATAATGAATATTATACTTGTTAATTGTGTTTTTTTTATAAATAATCATTTTTAATTCTATTTATCCTTTTATCATTAAGGATGCTCCTGAACATAGCTCTTTGAGTTATTTCCAATCTATTTATTTTTTCTGTAATTGGCCATGTCAGGACAGTGATTATCCATGTTTTAAAGATTTTTATTTTTGAATGTAGGTTTATGTTTTTATCTTTTAAAATAAATTTAAGTGACTAGAATTTGCGCAGGTTAGGTTTATACTTCTTGTAATTTCTTTGTTAATTTTTTCTTTGTTCTAGATAAATTATTTCTGGTCTGTATTCTATCTTGTTATTATTTTTTTATATCAGGCTGAAAGAGATTTGAGATAAGATTTTAGTGTCTCATTTTTACCGACCGACGATAGTAAGGGAGGTATTGTTTTCACACCAAATTTCACATGTGGAGATTTTTACATATCTCCACGAATCATGCATTTTCTAAACAGAAAAAAGTATTTTTAGCATGATGTCTGTCCGTCCGTCTGTCCGTCTGTCCGTCCGTATAGATGTGTACATCCTGAACTGCTCAACCGATTTTGATGAAATTTGGTATATTTACTTAATGCATCAGTGAGATGAATTGATCAACTTTTGGTACAAATCCGGATACCGGAAGTGGTAGTATTAGCGATCGACGATAGGAAGGGAAGGGTTATTTTCACACCAAATTTCACATGAGGAGATTTTTTTATATATCACCACTAATCATACACTTTGTATTGGTTTTATCCTCGGGAAAATCATATTTATTAGTTTTTTCTTGATTTAAAATTATATGACGTCATCCAGTCATTCATGACGTCACAGCCTGGTCTTACATATATATTATAAATAAAATAAAATTAAAAATGTTTATATTTATTATTTATGTATTCATATCTGTTTTTTATTACATTAATAGATATATTAAAATTATTTGAAATTGTTTCTGTAGCTAGAAATTAATTTACTTCAAACCGTCGGTCGGTTCGGACCTGGCCACAGGTCAACTTATTGATACAGTCTTTTCCGAGTAAATTATTCGGTTTCTTAATTATATTCGATATTTCTGATTCTATAATTTCCGGTATGCTTTTTTGATATTTATTGGTAGTTCACTTAGATTGTTAATATTATTAGATGTATATAAATTTTTATAATATTCTTTGATAGTTTTTAAAATTTCATTTTTATTGTATTGAATAATATTAATTTTATCTTTTATACTTGTGGGAAATTATATTTTTATTTGGAAATAATTCTTTTATATCATTTTTGTTATCGAGGAATATGGTTTAATATATTTATCAATAATTTTATTATTATAATCACTAATATCTTTTCTAATTTTATATTTAACCTGCTTACATATTAAATTGTGTTCAATTTTATTTATAGATGTATTTCTTTTTTGTTTTAATTTATTTCTTAGAATGATTAGGTTTTTTACCTGTTTACAAAATAGATTCATTTTTTAGTTTTTCTGCAAGGTGAAGTGGGGTAAGTGGGTAAACGGTTGTTTTTCTCACAACATAATAATAAAATGTATGCAAAATACTTAGTTATCTACTTTATATCATTATGAACCATTTCACATAGATATCACTTATTTAGAGTGCGTGTCCCGTCTAATAATTATATCACTCTTTTGAAATCACCCGAATAAATTAACACGTGTAACTTTGTGACTTGCAATAACAAATCTTAGTGATATAATAAATTTTTCGTTTTGGGGTTTTGATTTTTACTAAATAGATAATATATTGATTATATTTTATATAGAATATATTTTTTTATCTCTACTCTTTAAATCTATGAGTAAAAACACTTTTTATCTACGCCTTATACATATCCTATCATGGGGAAAGTGCGCTGTAGATTGCTTGTCTCATATCGCAATGCATTTCTTAATAAAGACTAAGTATTAATTATTTTATTTAGGATGAATATATTTTTCTGATTTCTCTGGAAAGTATAGTAGCACAATCTGAAGATTTGCTACTGAGTTCTATTCAAAGCAATGCGCCTAAACCTTTAAACAAAAAAAAATTAAAGTTGGATGTGGAGCAGAAGTAATAATGGCGGAAGATGTAAAGTTTAGGATGATAAAGGAAAAAAAAACTGATAAGAAAGAAAAAGGTAAAATTTCAAAAAAACAAATCAGTTTTGAAGAATCTAATGAGAGTTTATGCTGTACCTGTAAATGCGATTCCAGTATTATAATCAAAATAACGATTGGATTCAATGCATAATATGTACAGGTGGGTGTGGGGTATATGCAATAGGGGATCAAGAAAAAACAATACGAATGTGAAGAATGTGAAGACGATTAATATAAGTTTCAAATATAAATGATTTCTATTATTTACTTTATGTTTTATATTCAAATGCTAATGTTTATTTTTTTCTAATTTTATTATTCTAATGTTTCTAAATCACTAAACTTTAAAACTAATCAACATATTTTAGTTCTGTAAAAAGTAGTATATAGTAAAACTGTGGGAAATTCTGCTCCTGTCCCGTAGTTCATCATATAAAGAGATTCATTTCGTTCGTAATATGCGTGTACGCTCTTGCCCCGTTTTCAGAGAAAGTGCGGACTACTTGCCTTTTGTTACAATTTGTTATATTAAACATATTTTTGAATATAATTGTATATTTCTATCAATACAAATTAGTTAGTAGTAACATAACAATTAAATAATAATTCAAAAATAAGATTATTATTTGTAAAATAAATAATAATGTTTTCATCTGTTATCTCATTTATTTTTCCATGAGCATATTTTAGGTAAGAGGTGACTTGTTGAAGCTGTTGAAGGGTAGCATTTACTCCCACTTCTTTTTTATTAACAAGATTGTCCGTTTCTTGGATAACTGTATCAATATTATAGTTTTGTGGTAAATTATTATTGTTCATAAAAAGCTTGCTGTGGATGCTGGTTTTTTTCTTGGATTATTTAGTTTTGGAGTTTTCAACTGATTTGTTGATATTATTTGATTTTTCTTTCACTGCTCATCCAATTTGTAGTTTTTTGGATCACGATATTTTGATCAATGGACATATTTTCGATTTTTTTATAGTGTTCAGAGGATTGGTATGTTCCTTTTGGAGGAGTCCTTTTTCAGAATACTTTTGTTTGTTTGGTCATTTTCCATAAGGGATTGTAGGAGGGTGTGGGATTGTAGAGCAAATTGCTTGAAAAATCAACTCAGGGAATATATACACATATATACAAAAAAAAATTAAATAAATTAAAATAAATAGAAATAAAAATACTTAATTTTAGAATTGAATCGGAGAGTCGTTTGTCATTATCATCAGTGGCGCAACCAGGATTTGATCCTGGGGGGGGGGGGGGGGTTTTGACTAGCCGATCCACCTTCGCCCCCCCCCCCCCCCGCTCTCTCAAAGACAAATTTTCATTAAGATTTTTTTTTATATTAAATATTTAAAAAAGTTTTGTAAGTGAAACACTGATTTTACAAAATCTGGCAAAAAAATTTAATTTTGTATTTTATTTACTTGTATTCACAATTTTAGAAAGAAAATATTTTTTACAGCTATAATTAAATCATTTTAGCTTTCCTCATGAAATAAGGATAGCTTATAGGATGATCGGAAAATTTTTGCTCAGAGATTCTTCGAGATTTCCACTTTTCAGACGGTTCTGAATCCAAAACTGCAAAAAAAAATTTTGCACCGGCTCGTTACCGAGATTACGTCTAAACAAAATGAGATATTGTCTTGAAATTTGATATTTAGATGCTTTTTTTGGGAATGATGGGCGGGGATTGGATTGTTTTTGGACAAGATCGGACCATAAGTAAGGGTAGTTTAAAGAGGTGTCAAAGCACATTTTATTGATTTTCTCAATAAATACCGATTTTTATGAGAATTATCATACTATCGTATTAAATTTATAGGGAATCGAATTTACTAAAAGTTTCATTATATTCATTTTTACCTAAACTTAATAATAAAGGAATTATTTACAAAAAACTACTTTAAGATTTCGAAAGCTTTTCGTCCGCCCGTAGTGGCAGGATATTTTAAAAGAAATCATGTAAAAATCTCTAAGAAAAAATCCCTAAATGCAAATATCCCTAAAAGAATAAATCCCTAAATAAAAAACTTCTCATTAATCAGGTCCCATACTGATGTCTTGTAACCTCCTAAGCGTGAACGAAGAGCATTGTTGTAACCTTCCAATGCATTGTTTGTTTGAGGCAAACCCATCAAAGTGGCATCGTAGATGTTCCAATGTTCCAATTTCGAATTCGGGGTCATAAAAGCCAGCCAAAAATTGTTCACCTAGCCAAGTGCGCTCGAAGTAAGAAAAAAGATCACGAAGTTTTACCCTGTTGGTCGTTCAGCTAATGCTTGGTAGGCTACAATGACTTTTGATGGTGGTACCAAAACCAAAGCTGCAAGAGTTCGTAAATGAGTGGAGTTGTCAGAATTATCTATATCATTATAGAGCTTCAAAACTTATGGCATTGACTTGATGTTTCTATAAATGCATTGAGCAAAATGAAAAAGACACAACCTCTGATGATAGTAAATTTCACAAGTTGCCCTGGTGAAATATACGGTGTAAATGGTGTATTTTGTATTTGGAATCATTAAGCTATTAAAACGTATGCTAATAAACGGAATTTGAGTAAATTCCCTTTATTTTTAATACGAATTTGACACCCCTATTTTTTTTTGGAAAAATCACGTGTGTGGGCCCTATGTATGTATTTTTTGACCTATTTTTCCCTATTTTCGGTCCAGGTCCGATTACCTCCTTGGGAGGTCGTGTCTCAGGCAACTGGGTGGCATGCTCACCTTGTGATTTAATTTTCTGAGTCACAATTAAAATTAATACAAAAATGAAAAAAATTGTTTTTAGTGATTTTTTCTTTTATGGATTTTTTCAATTAGCGATATTTTTATTTAGGGGTTTTCGCTTTTGGGGATTTTCGGTTTTAGGGATTTTTGACTTTTATGGATTTTTACCCGTTTTTCCATTTTGAAAAAATTAGTCTTCGCTTCATAATTTTTATGAAATTAGCAATTAATGTATTAATAATAAAAAATATTTAGAATTTGAGTAATATTTTTATTTATTTTATATTTAAATAAAAGTCAAATTGGAAAATTTCACAATCATCTAGTCATCTTATATTAAGTCTTTTTTTTATGATTTAGGATTTAGGAGAAATAATAAAATAATTTAATTCTGTACGAAAAAATAAGCAATTTTTATTTTTGTTAAAATTTTTTTAAAATAAAATAAACTTACTTATTATACACTAAGTTATACTTTAAGAATTATTTTTTTTTCAAATAAAAAGAAGGATTATATTTTTTCTTTTCTATTTGTAATATAGTACATAATATACAGCAATTTATATTTTTTTCTCTCCTGGGGGGGTTTTGACCCCCAAAACCCCCCCTGGTTGCGCCACTGTTATCATTGATACAAACACTAGTTAAATATAGATAGCTCTTTACTCTTTGAAAGCTCAATGCATTATGAGTTGAAACAGTGGATAAATACAAGTACCTTAGAATTACAGTGTCATCGGGAATGGCAAAGGGATGTCATTTTAAGGAGAAGAAGGAGAGGACCATATTTGCTATTAATTCCTTTAATAAAATCTTATTAAATGATAAGATCATTATGACTGAGACATCAAATATATACATATTCCTATTTATATTGGTGAGAGCGTCTAATGTGTTTAGTTTGTAATTTTATGTTTTTAATTGTTAATTATTAAAATTTGAAATTGTAATTGTAATCCTTCATCGAGTGTATATATTGTATAATGTAGAGAATCATCACACAAGGACATAGGCCATGATTATATCTTATATTAAATGTATATCTTTGTATATAAAATGTTTTATTCTTTGAAAATAATGATGATTATTATAATTATTAGATTACATTCATTAATTCAATAATTATTTATTCTGCGCTCTAGATAAAAGACAATTGCCTGGGCCCATATAAAAAGGTTTTATATATATAATAATTATTAAATTATAATATATATAGAAAAGGAAGAATTGTATGTTACAACTATATTTACTTAATTCAGCAAAAGGTTACTACACCCTCCTGAATAGAAAATTTTATAAACGAATTTTCATATTTAAGGGTTTTAAAAATTTTAAAAGATTGTATAAGAGTATTTTTTATGTTGAGCATATCAATTATAATGACAGTGGGAACAAAGACATCGAACTAGAAATTATTTTAAAAATCTAGAAGAGAAAAAGCTAGAACCTCTTAATATTACATTCTCTTGCATTTCATAGCTCATTGTAAAATTAGTGACATTAAATCAATAAAAAAACTATGTTTTCTCAAAATCTCCTAGAACTTGTAGTGACCCTGCGTTATAATTTTCAGAGAATTTATTTTAAAATTTCGTCTTGTATTAATAAATAAATATTATTGGAAAAATTCTTATTATACAGTGGAAAATCGAAAATAAGGTGATACCGTGATATTAACAAAATTCACTTGAATGTATTTTATTTGTACTATTCAAATTATTTTCAATAGGGGATAATTTCGTAGAATCGTATCGAGTTTGCAATTTTAGTAATATAAGGTTGATAGACAATTGTTTTTGAAAAATTAAATGAAATATTCTAATAATGAAGTTCAATTTAACAAGCATTGCAAATCAAAAAATAATTAATGTCTCTCAATAGAACAAAAAAGATTGAACGTTTTATGAAACTTTAATAATGGGGTGATACCGTGATATTAACAAAATTCACTTGAATGTATTTTATTTGTACTATTTAAATTATTTTCAATAGGGAATAATTTCGCAGAATCGTATCGAGTTTGCAATTTTAGTAATATAAGGTTGATAGACAATTGTTTTTGAAAAATTAAATGAAATATTCTAATAATGAAGCTCAATTTAACAAGCATTGCAAATCAAAAAATAATTAATGTCTCTCAATAGAACAAAAAAGATTGAACGTTTTATGAAACTTTAATAATGGGGTGATACCGTGATATTAACAAAATTCACTTGAATGTATTGTAATGATATTTTAGGGCAGTAAGGTAAAATAGTAAATAAGAAAATTTTTATAAAATCATAATATTGAACATTTTATTTAAATTTATGTGTGTTATTTGAATATATAAAAAAAAATAGGTTAGGTGGATGGAATTTAGGTGTATTATGGTCTCAACAAGGGTGTAAATGGTAGCACTTTGGAAGAGGGAATCCAGCTTCAGGGGTGTTTTTCTTCCTGGAATGGTGGAGAAATGTTTTATACGTGATGTGATGAGAACAGATGAACTGGTGGTGAAGGCGCTTGGACAGGTGGTCCCGGAGTGACACAGCGCTGGACCGGGTGATATTGGACTTCGGTCCCTTTTTCCTCCAATCCAGTTCCTCCGGTCGGGACACTAGCTACTGCCCGACTGCTCTCATCCAGTCCATCCGGACGGGACGATTGCCACTCCACGACTCCTCTTTTTGGACTCTCTTTTTGGACTGCCTTGTCGACTGCTCTGCAAACACTCGCGTCAGGCTAGCTTTTCCCCTCCTTCTTCACTTCTCCTTGCGGACAACCAATTGGGTGTTCTAATTCGGCTCCGAGTGGGGGAGGATTTGATATTTGACCTGGCTTAATAGGGCTTCGTTGGAATTTGGATTTATATTTTGGTTTCATATTAATATGACCAATTCCAGAGAATATCCTAATTTTTATTTCATTTCATAGGAAATTTTCTAGAAATAAAATTCTCGAGAATCGCCATCACTAAAATTTCACTTCATCCCCCTTGTTGGCTTTAAAAAAAATTCTTTTTTTATATATTAATTGTTGTAGTCTAAAGAAAAAAATTTTTTTTTTTTTTAAAAAAACAAAACACACTTTACACTCACACTGGTTCACTTTTCACTATGGTCTTTAGTCCATTTTAAAGTTTTTGAAATGTTCACACACATTTTAAACACCATTATAATTTTATTTGATTTATACTTAAAACTAAATATTTACATTTATTTATAATCTAATTTTTATTTACATTATTTATTTATAACAGTTAATTGAATGTTATTTAAAGAAACATAAATATGACAATTATATAATTTAACTTGAACTTGAGTTATTAATAAATTGACAATATTTTTTTTTTTTTAAAATCTTATCATAATAATAGAAATTTCTATTAGAAATTTCAATGAATGGATTTATTATTTAATCCTTCCCTTAGCAATAAATTTTCTTTTTAAAACCAAAAATAATTTCCATTGAACAGATTTTTATATAAATATTATTTTTTTTATTTATAAATTATTATTTTCCATTTATTTAATCTATTTTAGTAATAAAAATTTTTTTTTTTTTTTAACTAAAAATAATTTCCATTTAACAGACTTTTATATAAATATTATTTCATATTACAATTTTATTTTTTTTTTAAAATTTTAAATTAAAAAATTTAACTTTTTCTTTTTGTTATTTTCAATACAAATTACACTTTTCTAACATTTTATAATTATAAGTACACAATTCTTTAATTCATAATATTTAATGACAATTAACTTTTCATATATATTTTTTTTTTATAGACACATCTTTTTCCAATGAAAATTTATCACTCCCTATAAGACAATGAACAAAACAGCTAGAAACATCCATTCCATTTATATTTCAAAACTAATCTTTAAAACAAATTTTAATTCTTTATACTCTCTCTATAGGATATTCATACAACAATACTAACGCCTGCAACTCATGACCCATTGAGGAATACTACTACTAAAAAGACATTTGATTTTATTCAGTTTAATTATAACTTTTTACCATTTCTTCTTTATAAAAAAAAAATAAAAATAAAAATACATCTAAATTCACTAATCTCTTTAAAATAATATACTTAGAATTCCATTTTTCTTTCAATTTTCCAATATTCATTCTATTTGTAATCATTTCATTTTTCATTAACTATTTCCCTAACAATGTCCCTAACACATAAAGAATCAATAATCTTAAATTACTTTTTAACTAAACATTTTCGTATACCTTTCTATCTTCACATTTCAACGTTTCATATTATTTAATGAGAGAGAGAGAAAAAAAATCCTATATTTATTCCTGAATCAATTCTAAAATTCTACGGTTGAACTCTCCAAAAATTCTGTTTAATTAGGGGAACTTTGTTTAAATTAATATTTTTTCTTTTTTTTTTTTTTTTTTTTAATACATGGAAAAGGGTCTGATATAGTTACTCTTGCGGATACTTAATTTTTTTAACAGACAATATATGCATTGAAAACAGACATTACAATTTTAATTAAATTTTTTTAATAGAAATCTTTCAACGGGCTAAACATTTTGTTTTTCTTTTTGGCTATGCCAAAATGACCAGTAATAATATGAAAGGGATTGACTATTAAATTTGGAATAATCGGTGATACGACAAGTCGGGATAATTTAATTATTTTGTCTCTCATGAACGAGACATTATTGAATAAGAAATATTTTTTATAAGACAGACTTTTATTTAATTCATAATTTTCTATAATAGACGGGACATACTTATCTATATTTGGTTCATTAATTATTGCATTTACACGTTGAGACATGGCAATTTTTTTATTTCTAATTGTTAACAGATTTGATTTGGACAGAATTTCATTTATTAATGATTTATTTAGACTATGATGGGATTTACGATTGATAATATCCGCAGGTATGTTTTTAGTTACTTTTCTATACTGGATTTTATCTTTAAAGTTTTGGAAACGTTCAATAGGATGTTTATTCGAGAGATCATTTCGTTGGCAAATTTCAGGCTCGTTTTCTGTTACTGATGGCTTTTCATTTATAGACAGAACGACTTGAGACAGACTATCAGGACAAATCATATTACTATTATTAACATTATTAATTTCTATTATTGGATCAACAGTTTTTTCATTTAATTTTACATAAGACGGACAAAAAGAATTATTTTCCCTATTAATATTAACACTATCACAATTTTTATTTTCAAATTCACTTACTGTATTAAAAGTTTCAATATTTAAATTTACAGAAGACAGACAAGAAGAATTATTTTTTCTATTAATTTTAACACTATCATTATTCTGATTATCATTTTCAATTTCTGTATTAAAAGTTTCATTATTTAAATTTACTGAAGACGGACGAGAAGAATTACCAATACTATTGATATTAACATTATTATCATTACTGTTATCATTAATTACAGTTACTGTATTAAAAGTTTTATTATTTAAATTAACAGAAGACAGACGAGAGGGACCATCACTAATTTCATTTTTAACTACAGGCCTGACATTCTCCAACTTACTGGCCTGATCACTCACTTTTTTATCTATTTCATTTAATTTTAACTCAATTTCGTTTTCCAATTTTGGAATGTCAAAATTAGTTGGAAGTCCTATTTTCCGGGAACTATCATTAAGCTTCTCTGCGAATATTTTTAAGAAGTCAGCTGTTAATTTCTTAAAATGGTTGTTTAACATACGGTTTCGTTGGCTTTTCTCACTCCCCTTGGGTCCAGAAGCCGCAGGATCAACATTGTCAGTACGACCATTCCTTTCAGTTCCCTGTGGTGGTTTTGAGAAAAATCCCGTATCATTGTTAAGAAGTTCACTATGAAATGGCTCCCTTCGTTTTGCATTACCACTGTATAAGGATTGATCACTTTCATTGGTTGACATTTTTTACTAAACAAATGAAATAACAAAAATTAATAACAAATCCAAAAAAATATTCCTTCAGTACAAAAACAATTCATCAATAAAAAAACTATTTTTTTTTTTTTTTAAACACATGAACCAAATTAGATTATTTAAATGATTTATAAAAACATTAACATATAATTTTTTTTTTTTTTTAACAAGTGAAATTATTCAAATCCATAAAAAAATTAAAAAAAAATCATTTCCCTAACACATTAAACAAATTAAATCACTCAAATTAATAAACAACTTTAAAAACATATTTTTTTTTTTTTTTTTTTAAACAACTGATATTATTTAAATCAAAGAGATTATTATTTTTTTTTTATTAACATTGACAAAATCAAATTAATTCCATTTCATAAACAAACTTTAAAATTAGAATTTTATATAATTTTTTTTTTTTTTTTTTTTTTTTTAACACACACGCTCAACTACTTAAATTATTTCCATCAAAAACATTTCTCAAAAATTATATATTTTTTTTTTTTTAACAAGAGATATATAAATTTTTTAATCGATAAAAAAAATAAAATAAACTTTGAACACACAATAAACACATTCGATAATTCAGTTCTTCATAAAAAACTTTAAAAATAGAAAAATATATATAATTTTTTTTTTTTAACACACGCATATTATTTCTCCGCTTCCAGGAAAGACCCAACTCCGAGATGTGGTGGGAAAGTGAAAGTAGGGGGGAAATCAGAAAAATTTTCACAAAAAAATATTTTTTTCCTTTTTTTTTTAAAATCAAATAATTAATCCCTCTTACTGCCTTTTATTCATATCTCGGTGGGACGGCTCCATGTAATGATATTTTAGGGCAGTAAGGTAAAATAGTAAATAAGAAAATTTTTATAAAATCATAATATTGAACATTTTATTTAAATTTATGTGTGTTATTTGAATATATAAAAAAAAATAGGTTAGGTGGATGGAATTTAGGTGTATTATGGTCTCAACAAGGATGTAAATGGTAGCACTTTGGAAGAGGGAATCCAGCTTCAGGGGTGTTTTTCTTCCTGGAATGGTGGAGAAATGTTTTATACGTGATGTGATGAGAACAGATGAACTGGTGGTGAAGGCGCTTGGACAGGTGGTCCCGGAGTGACACAGCGCTGGACCGGGTGATATTGGGCTTCGGTCCCTTTTTCCTCCAATCCAGTTCCTCCGGTCGGGACACTAGCTACTGCCCGACTGCTCTCATCCAGTCCATCCGGACGGGACGATTGCCACTCCACGACTCCTCTTTTTGGACTGCCTTGTCGACTGCTCTGCAAACACTCGCTTCAGGCTAGCTTTTCCCCCTCCTTCTTCACTTCTCCTTGCGGACAACCAATTGGGTGTTCTAATTCGGCTCCGAGTGGGGGAGGATTTGATATTTGACCTGGCTTAATAGGGCTTCGTTGGAATTTGGATTTATATTTTGGTTTCATATTAATATGACCAATTCCAGAGAATATCCTAATTTTTATTTCATTTCATAGGAAATTTTCTAGAAATAAAATTCTCGAGAATCGCCATCACTAAAATTTCACTTCAGTATTTTATTTGTACTATTTAAATTATTTTCAATAGGGAATAATTTCGCAGAATCGTATCGAGTTTGCAATTTTAGTAATATAAGGTTGATAGACAATTGTTTTTGAAAAATTAAATGAAATATTCTAATAATGAAGTTTGTAAGGAGGACCGTTTCAAGTTGGGGTCACTTTGTAGACGATCCTCTAATGTTGGGTGCCAATTTATAAGGGGATCTAAGTATGGGGCACTTGTAATGACCCACGATGACCGTGAATTGTTAATTATGTTAAGTTAATGATGGGCGCCAACTTTGGATATCCCAAAGTATAAAAGAGTGTTGAAAAATTAAGGGAAAAGGGAAAACAATAATAATGTTCACATTAATTCACTTTAATTAAATAAAATAAAAAAATTAACAAATAAAGTATACAAATTTTAAATAGAAAAAAATAAGAAAATGTAATTCACTATTATCACTGGAATTAGCAGAAATAATTATCACAGGGTGTGATGATAAGGATTATACACAAATAATTATATCACGGGACGTGATAAGTATAGGTTATATCAGGATGATATCACTTGTTCGACTGTATCACAGGGTGTGATGATAAAAAGGATTAAATACAAAATAATTATATCACGGGACGTGATAAATACCAGGTCATATCGGGATGATATCACTAGTTCCACTATCCATTCTCAACTGCCTAAAAATTTAACAACTTGGAGGGATGGTTCCTCCCCTTAGTCGAAATATAATCTCTAAATATATATATATATTACATTTTAAGAATAATGCGACTAAATAACTTTGTTAATAAAATAAGGGAATAGAAAAATAAGATAAACAAAAAAAAATAGACAAACAAAATAAAATGTATAATAAAAAAAAAATAAATAAAAATATAAATACTTTGTCCGTTACAAGTTCAATTTAACAAGCATTGCAAATCAAAAAATAATTAATGTCTCTCAATAGAACAAAAAAGATTGAACGTTTTATGAAGCTTAATTGTTTAATTTAATTATTTATTAAATATTCTTCAAGCGTTAACAGGGTATAAAAAACTACCATTATTTATTTAGTTATAACAATATATTATAGTTAATCAAAAAATATTAAATATATGTGAGATTTTTGTATAATATAATTATCAAATGTAAAGCAATTAGAAAAATTTGAAAATCAATTTACTACTATGAATTTATAAAAATGAATAAGTACAATACTTGAAAATTTTTATATATTTACTCATAATATTAAAATATAAATATTATTTATATTAAGAGAAGAATCTCTTTTTTTATTCTATATATATATAGAGAGAGTAATTGCAATATCTATTTCCAATTTATAAATTTTTTTATAAATATCAATAATATAAAAAATTTATAAATTTAAACATAAACAAAACAATTATTAAAAAATTTATTTTTTATTTGTGATTTTAAATTGATAAAAAATAATATTGAATCGTACGTAATAATGAATTTTAAAAAAATGAATATTTGAATTTGTTTAATTTTTCATATTAATAATCAATTAAATTTAATATCAATAAAAGATTTTGAAGATCAATTTGCTATTCAAATCAGAAAAAAAAGTTCAATTATAATACTTTAAATTCGTATATAAATAAGAATATAATAACGACAATTAAAATTTGATGATTAAATTGTTTTAAATTTAATTTTTGTTTTTTATTTAATTATTCAATTATTAATTCTAAATCTCAGGTATATATATTGATTACAATAAAATATAATTTTTAGATACTTCAATTAATAAAAGGGAGTTGCTTAATATTTTTCCTCTTTTTAAAACTCTTTCATTTAAATATAAACAAAGGACGATGACATTTAAAAGGAGGAACCCTTTCAGTAGCTTCATTTAACTAAGTAAACTCGCTAGGCGTTATTACTAGTTCGTCACCAACGTTATTGCCTTTTTTTAATTCAAGTTCTGAATCAAAGGGAGAATTTCAAAGGATATAAATCCAATAAATTTCATTAGACAACAAATTAGAAACTAATAATTAGGTAACCAGGAGGGTGTCACTCTTAGACATTTTTTGAAACCGAGTAACCGGCAAGAGTAAATTCTGTGTAAATTCAATAATATCAATTTAAAAATTGTCAAGTTTCAATTCATCTCGAACGCACTGATGTGAGATCCTTCGTCATGAACGAATGACGAGGGATTTCTCTATTGTTGCTGAATTTATATCTTATTATTGAATAGATTCTAAATCATTTTAAGTATGAAGAAAATCATATTTCATATATATTAAATGTTTTATTTATTTGATTTTATTTATATATATTTAATTATAATTTTGTTGAACTGTACAGAATGATAAAATTGTATAGTTTGTATGCCAAGTTGGCAAAAACAAATAAATCTTTGTTATTATTAATAAATTATTCATATATGTTCAACATTTATCAAAATTTTCTTTTACTTGATTATTGTTATTATTGTAATTTTTATTATTAAGGATTGAAATTTATTTTCAAAATGTTCTAAAGTATTGATTTTAATTTTACATCAATATTGTAAATACTATTTATATTAGGTATTAATTTCTATTTTATTATGTATTTTTTTTATATTTTCTATTGATTTTTTTATTATTTTATGTATTTATTTAATTATAGTTTTGTTGAACTGTACAGAATGATAAAATTGTATAGTTTGTATGCCAAGTTGCCAAAAACAAACAAATATTTATTATTATTATTATAATAAAAAAAATAATGTTCAATTATATATAGTCAAGACTTAAGTTATTTTTTGCCCAGAGTATCAGAACTTTCATAAATTAAAGAAATAATAAAAGATTGCCTTTTGCTGGTAAAAGAAAATTTTATTATATAAAGAGATTATACTGTAGTCTTAAGGACTTTGTCTTATAGACTGTGATGAAGAGAACAAATTTCTCTAAACCATAGTCCCTTAATAGTAAAAATATATTGTTTGTAAATCTTAACAAGAGTAATAAATAATAGAATGTCGATAGAGTTTTTTATTGACACAAGACCAAATCATAGATACGACCAAATGTATAAACAGGTTTAAACTAAATAATATATAATCTGAATATTGCAGATTTCACTCTTTTGTGTTAATGACTGGGCTGGTTCTCAAACTTTAATGCTGTCTGGTGTTGAATCATATCAACTATATGAAATTTTCGCGAAAATCCACTTCTCTACTCCCTCTCTATTACTTCGACTCTTTTTTTTTAATATAATAGTATCGGGACCCCGAGCCGCTACTTAAGTTAAAAAAAATGATTCATTATTATTGGGTTTGGCTGGTAATATTAATACCTGGGACACCGATCTGTCGCTCGACTCTTTAAAAAATATAAATATACAATTCTTTAATTATTTATTACAATTATTAAATGTTGCATCATTGCATCAATCTGATTAAAATGAATTGAACTGGGGTCCTCAATAATACAAACAAACATTTTTAGCTAGCATAATAAGATTAATCCAAGTAATATCGTCTATTTCTATTCGACACTATTTTCAGTTATGAAATGAACAGTCAGTAGAGAGTAAAAAAATTGTAATTGAACACCGCCGTTTTTTAAAATAATTAAATTATTTTATAGATTATAAAATAAAAATTATTGTATTAACATTAAAAATATTGAAATAAAAAATAATAGTTTGATTTAATAAACTAAAATATTATAAACAATTTTAGTGGAAATTTCTCAGGGAGGTAGGGAGCCCAATTCATTTAACCATCCATGTTACATAAGGCAAAATAATGTCTTAACACTCCCTTTTTTAAAATTTAAAATAGAGGGAGAGAAAGAGTTTTAATTATATTCGAATAGTCGATATATTCTATATATCAGTATTTTTTTTCTGAATTTAATACCAAGTTTTCAAAATTTTCTATTCTTTATGCATATGATTGATTACATGTGTTAAAATTTAAACAAATTCAAATATTCTAATTTTTAAATTTATATATAATTTAATATTATTTTTTCGAGACTAATGGCAAATACCGGTGCCCCTAATCAGAGCAAGAGAAGACTCCTTAAGGTAGCGGCCCAGTCGATGTTGTTATATGGATCGGAGATTTGGGCTTTACAACTATATTTTAAGTGAAAAAATGATTTCTAGGTTATATAAAAATTAAAATATGATTCTTTATATCTTTATTATACAGAAAAGTAGGCGTGTTTATATAAAATATATACCTGGGACACCGAACTATCACTCGACCCTTTAACCAATTTATACAATTTATTTTTATATACTTTAAAAATTTTACAATTTTTCAATTATTTATTATAATTGTTAAATGGGATTTCTAAAAATGACCCATTAAAAATTTGTTTCCTAAAATGTTTCAAATTAATTAAAATAAATTGTATAAATGTTCATTTATAAAATCTATATATCTGTGTGTCTGATTTTCGATTTTTTCATTCTGTAAATTAAATAATTTTATTTCATTTAAATAAATATCTATTTTTAAATATTTTTTTCTCTCTACATTATTTATCTAATTATCACAATATATTAAGATCATACCGGGACCCCGAGCCGAGGCTCGGTAATTAAGTTAAAAAAAAATAATTCATTATTATTGGGTTTGGCTGGTAATATTAATACTTGGGACACCGAGCTGATATACAATTCTTTAATTATTTATTACAATTATTAAATGTTGCATCATTGCAGACAGAGCGAACAGACAGAGAGACAAGTGGAGTTGAGAAAAGCGTTATAAAAAATAATAAAAAGAAAGAGCGGATTTATTTTATTTCATAAGAGGGGACAATAGCAGGAACATGAAGCGTTTGCTGGCAAAAATTCGTTGTATTCGGCCAGAATATCGAGAAATCGGCAGTTGGACTCTTTTGCACGATAATGCACCATCACATCGTTCGCAACTTTTAACTGAATATTTTATAAAAATCATGTTATTCCTTTGCATCATTCGCCCTATTCACCAGATCTGGCTCCGTGCCACTTCTATCTGTTCCCTAAACTGCATTTGGCGATGAAAGGAAAGTGGCACGCATCGATTGAAGCGCCATTGAGAAGGCAACGACCGACGTCCTAAAGACTATTCCAATAAAGGACATGGAGAAGTCGTTTGACAAATTGTTTGAGCGTGCAAATTTGTGTATCGATGCAGAAGGGGAATACATTGATTAATAAAAATGATTTGTTCCAAAATGTACATTAGTTTTTTGTTTTTTTTTTTTAAAAGTTCGATTTCTTTTGGAATGGAGGGTGTACAAGATCAAAGAAAGAAAAAAAGATCATCATGTTAAAAATATATAAAAGAGATTATAAATGTTATAAATCAGTTGAACTAACATTTGTATATATAGGAGTGAAGAGATAAAAATTTTAAAAATGAAAACCTAATAATGTTAATAAAAATATTTTATTTAAAAAAATACATACATATATATATATATATATATACGTATATTATTTTAATTTTTTGATTAAGTTAGGGAGTGATAAATGTCAATTATTAATTAATTATCGTTAAATGCACGTGAAAAAAACGGCAAAAGGGAAAAAGGGTTTACAATATGAGAGGAGTTAATATACAAAATTTAATTATAGGTTTATCACGGTGAAACCAATTATTATAAATTAATTGACATAATTCAAAATCATGAGAATTTTTCCATTGTTTTAAAAATGGACTTGCGAAATAAAGTGAAAACGAATGGAAATGATAAATTTAGATTGATAAAACAAAAAAAAAAAAAAACAAAAAAAAATTACAAATAAGACAAGAAAAAATAATATTTTTATTTAGCGCAAATATAAATCAAGGTTTTTTTTATTATAATCAAAGTTCCTAGTTCTTCCTTTTTAGGCATACTTAAATAGAAATATTAATATTCTCACGTTTTTTAAATCGAACAAAATAGTATTAGGAGATTTAATAAAACACAAAAATTATTTATAATTATAAAAAATAAATATTAATTGATAAAAAAGAAAATGAAAACAAAAATTTACATACACAAAGTTTTAAAATAACACAAACTATTATTCCAGTCTTAAATTATAAGTTGAAATATATTAACAAATTTATAATGTGATCCTGATGGAAACTATACATTTTTTCACTACTGCGCTCTTAATTTTTACTAATGCGATCACGAAAATTTTCGATGTCGAGATTTTGATGTTTTTATATGTTTAGAAGGACCCTGAGTCATTTTCACTAAGGTTGAGAAAAATATGTGTGTGTGTATATGTGGATATGCCTATGTGTAGACAAGATTACGGAAAAACGGTTTGAGCTAGAATAATGAAATTTTGTACACTGGCATTATTCAAAATTTGTAGTTTCCTATCAACTTTTGAGAAATGTAGCTCATCCGGAAGAGGGTTATTACCTACCACGTTTTCATTTTTTTTTCTTCTAAACTAATCCTAAAAATAAAGATATATTTTTGAAATTAAAAATTGTATAAAACTGCTATATATAGAATCTCAGCTTGATTGAATCGCTGAAAGTACCGGAATTAATTTTTAACACGTTGAGTGGCAATCACGCGCAAGCACGTGACGTGGTCCCATCAACAAAGAGCCAAACACTCGCAGATTTAATATATATTTAATAATTTTAGTTAATAATTTAATTAATTAAATATGTTGTAATGAAAGGTGAGTAGGGGTATTTATAAATTTATTTATATTTTTAAATGTGATACACTTTTACAGAATTTTACTATAAATTTTATACATTTCACAACTTTCTTTTATTCACTCTAATTCCATAATTCACAGCAACCAATCTCATAGGAAATTTCTGAATTGGCAAGTGTTTCGCAGTCTACAGTCCGAAATATAAAAATATTGTTAGATGAAGTCAAATCACCAAGACGTACCGGTAAATGTGGAAGATAACATCTTACAGCTCCACGAAATGAGAGGGAAATAGCGTATACATATCGAAAATCGCAGAAAGCCGCGGAAAGTCATGAAAGATAGATAGTTAGATGATGCGTATTCAAAGCGCAATAGCGCAAAAAGGATGATTTACAAAATAATGAATTAATTATTTGTGAACCCTTAGTTTCATTAATAAAATATTATTCTATTTTCAATCGTTAATAAACTAATTTTTATTAATTCACTCATGCTGAAATGCATTTTTATAGAAAAGACACTTTTATAAAAATTTGAAATTAGTTTTTCAAGTAAAATATCATCGATGATATAAATATTAATAACAATGTTTTTTCGTTCAATATATATTAACTATAAATTGAACGAAAAATCTCTATATTGTTGTTAACATGATTATGCGGTTGTTTTTGTAATACCTAAGCAGGGCCGGATTTACCACTAGGCCGACAAGGCACTGGCCTAGAGCGCTAAATTATCAGGGGCCGGTTTTTTTTCTAGGGCGCCTTTGTAAAGGTTGTTTGGTTTACAATAACTATCAGCGAGGCGAGAGATGCACACGTTCATTTAATGAATGCTGTGAATGGGTGAACACTGTGTGTTGTTTTGTATTGCGTCTCTAGCAGAAGGCGTATGCGAATGAGAAAGCAGATTGCTTAGTAGTCCAAAGCAAACAGTAGGTCTAACAATATACAATGTTTTATGTATTATTTTTTGATAATGTAAAGCAGTGGTTTCCAACCTTTCTGAACCGGCGCTCACCTTTTCTTAAAAAAAATTCTTGCGCCCTCCCCCACTAAATTTTTGTAATAATCTAATTTCATAAATATAGTCACATAATATAGTATTTTATTTAATGGGCTACAAAATAATAAAGCATATTATGAACAAATATTTAATATATATAAAAAAAATTTATGTGTTATAAGTTATAAGATAAAGTAGTTAATTTTAATTGTATACATAATGAATACATAATAATAATAATAATTCAATGTGATGGTTGAGCTTGTTTTTTAGCACAAATTGGATTCATTGAAGATATCGCTTTTCTTAATTCTTTTTAAATTACTCAGCGAAATCGATACTTGTTTAAAATCTTAACAATAATTGTTCTAAACATTCGCGCCCTCTACAACAGTCTCGCTCCCCTCCAGGGGGCGCGCCCAACAGGTTGAGAAGCACTAATGTCAAGTGTGAATACTATTACATAAGTTATAATTAGTTATTTATATTTATGTATTTCTTATTTTCAACCCCCTTCGAACGTCTCTAATGTAACTAAAACATTATAGTAATACAAATGGAAAGGAAACTACAGTGGTGTATAAGATTTTTAATAAAATAAAGGTTGTTGAAAAAGGAAGGTGTACGAGAGTACAGCGAACTGGTATCGTAGGATCGTGAGTGGCGTGGGAAGGGGGGATGGGAAGGGCACCACTGTTATTATTGCCTAGTCGGCTCTAACACGTAAATCCGGCCCTGTACTTAAGGACTATTTAAATTTAATTAATGTCTGTTATTTTATTATTAATGATATATAACTATTCTAAAAAACATTCGAATTAATGATTTTTTTTAATTTAAAAAAAAAAAAAATAATCTTATATAATATTAATAATATTATATACAAAAGAGCATGTGTTTGATTCATTCATTTATATCCATTTAATAAGTTAATAATTCCCTTTAGAACATTAAATAGTTTCATTAGTTAAATATATCATTTAACTAAATCAATATTTAAGTAAAATCCATTAAATAACCTGTGACTATTAATTGAAGATGAATAAACATCAAATTTTATATTTGTATAAGTTTGATGTTGAAGAAATACATAATTTTATTATTGGAAGAAAAGTAAAGGGTTGGTTTTGATATTTTCTTCTTTTGTAGATGAGTATAATTTTTTTATCAAAAATATTTATCACTGAATTTGCTTTAATTTGAAATTTATTTTTCCATTTTAAAATTCATCTATATAAATTTCAATTAAAATCACATGAATTTTTCTTTTTTTATGATTCATTAAATTTGATTGGTACCTAGTCAGTAATTTCTTTGTTAAATGAAATAATGTTTTTTATAGTTAGTTTAATATGAATCTTTTTTCATTACCATTAAGAATTCGTATGCTTCCTTCCATATTCTTATGGATCTATGTAAATAGTAGATTTTTGTTGATAGAGCTGGGATTCAGATAAATTCTTTTAAATAACATTTTTTTTAAATGAAAAAACATTTTATTGACCTTTAGAAAAACTTCAAATATCTTCAAAACTGGAAACTAATATGGTCATATCTCTATACATACATAAGATTTCCATAATTTATGATGAAAAAAAATTATTGTTGTTTACTGATATAATCTTTTTTCAAAAATAATTTTGATGAAATTAACACGTATACCTAATAATAACCAAAAGATATATGATTCCTATTCTAATTTAAAATATTAAATCTTCCAACTATTTAAACACTTCTACATTTTCATATTCCATATTTTTACTATCTCACCAGAGATAGTATTGCGATCACGAAGGTTTTCGATGTGGAGATTTTGGTGTTTTTATATGTTTTGAGTCATTTTCACTAAGGTTTAGAAAAATGTCTATGTGTGTTGTGTGTAGACAAGATTACGCAAAAACGGTTTAAACTAGAATAATGAAATTTGGTACACGGGCATTATTCAAAATTTGTAGTTTTCTATCAACTTTTGAGAAATGTAGCTCACATAAATTTACTACCCTTACCATTACCAGGTTATCATCATTTATGAGGAGGATTAAAGTGAAATTAATGAATAATAAGCAAAATAACGCTTTATATATAACTATATCTATATCTATGCAGTTAATTATAATTATAATTTCGTATTACCAATGTTATAATGTGCTTATTAAAATTGTAATATGTTCCCCATTTTATCACCATATAATCAAATTTAATATTGCTGTCAATATAGTTCCTTTAATTAGTTAAATGTGCGGGTCACTATTCATTAAGTATGGAAGTTTTTTTGTTATTTGTAAATAAATGAACCATTATGATTATTATAAATAAATATATTTAAAAATAAATAAACATATGGAATTGTATATCTGAAAGATTAATACAAAGTTACTAATATATATTATTTTAATAATATAAATATAAAATTTTTTTATAAAATAACGTTATTCCAATGGACTAAAAAGAATAAAATAAAATAAAATTTTCGTATAACTTCATCTTTTCTATTTCTCTTGTTATAGTAAATAAATTTAGCATATTAAAATTGCACTAAAAAGAATAAAATAATTATTCTATAAGCCTGACAAAGTTTATGGATGAATTGCTTCATAGTCAACTAAAAACGTTGGGAGCATTTAGTTTTATTTATTTATATGAACATTTTATTTATTTATAAGGAGCGTGGGAGAGCTGTTCCGAAAATAGAGACGTTTTCGCCAGAGTGATCGCCGACGTCAGGGAGACCGGACAAGGCACTTGAAGAAGAAGATATGAACAATCAAGTCAAATTTTTGTAATAATAAAAATTTTATTAAACTCATAAACTGATAAATTTATTTATCATGCAATCAAATTGATAGTTTAAGAGCTAAGAAATTAATCTTTTATTATTTTTCACTGTAATATACTTATATCAAAGGAAGGAAGTTAATTGCATAGAAATCAAATGAAAACTAAAAGCGCCCAACGTTTTTAGTTGAATATGAAGCAATTCATTCATAAACTTTGTCAGGCTTATAGAATCAGAATTATTCTTTTTAGTGCAATTTTAATATGCTAAATTTATTTACTATAACAAGAGAAATAGAAAAGATGAAGTTATACGAAAATTTACAAATTGAATAAAACATAAAATTATATTAATCTTCAAAAATTGATTTTATGCATTTATGTTAAGTAAATGTTATTATTGAATAATAATTATTATATTATATTTATAAATAAATTATTTTATTAATATGAGATTATATAAATGTATATATATATATAAATATATACATCTTATATATAAAATTCTCGTGTCACAAAACTTTGAAAGAATACTCCTCCGAAACGGCTGGACCAATTCTTATGAAATTTTTTATGTATATTCAGTAGGTCTCAGGACATATCAGACTTCCTTTAGAAAACCGCTAATTGGTAAGGTGTGTCCAGGAGATGCTAATTAATTAAAGATAGTTTAGTTACCATACTAGATCATAGAGGCGCTGGTGGCGATAATTTGACATGTATATAAATTCTAATAGAAGACTTGCAAACAAAAGCGGTTCCTGGCCGAGCGAGCTAGCGCGTCTTCTTATGACTTTGCACCCTGAGTTCGAAACTTGCAAAGGCACATTTTTTTCTTTAAGTATTATATATTTTTTTTTAAAATTTATTAATTTTTATTATTTTAATATTTTATTAAATTAAATTTTATTTTATTAAATTAAATTTTATTTTATTAAATTAAATTTTATTTTATTAAATTAAATTTTATTTTATTAAATTAATAATTATGTCAATTAATTTTTTCTGCATAAATAAACATATATAAAAAACTATATAAAATTTGAATTTTCATTCATTCATTTAAAATGATATTAAAATATTCCTTTGAAATATAATAAATAATTAAATTAATCCCTACTAGGGCCTCGGGGGGGGGGGGGGGGTAACTTTCTCTTTTTGGAAAAACCCATATTGCCATCCCCAGCTCGAATATCTATATATAAAAAAAAGGTTTTTGTCTGCATATTGCTCAGAATTTAAAAATTATTATAATATTTCACTTTTTATTTTAAATTCTAATATTTAAATATCAATTAAATTAAATAATTTATTCTAAAAGTTCTCATTTAAATTTATTTAATAAAATATTTAGATCATATTTAACTTAATTTTTATTTATTCTTTCTATATAATTGAATATTTCTTCTTTTCTATTTGAAAGTGAAAGCTTAAAAAAACTGAATATATTATTTTTAAACTTTTATCAATACAAAAATATTTTCAAAACTTCAATTAAAATGACAAAATTTTATTATTTTTGTTATTGGTTCAATTATTAATTACAAATATATTTTAAGTGCAAAAATGATTTCTTGGTTAATTAAAATATGTTTTTTAGACAAATGATATTACGAGATGTTTTAAATTTATGTCTTTTTTATATTGAGTATTTTTTTTAAAATTAAAATTTGTTTTAAATCAAAATGATTGTATTCATTATATTTTTTTATTAATAGGCTTCTTTTTTTATTTTTAATTTTTAATAAATTCTCTTTTTTGATATGATATTAATAAAAAATAATATTCAAAAATAATATAAATTTAAAAATTAGAATATTTGATTTTTTTTAAATTTTAACACATGTAATCAATCATATGGATAACGAATGGAACATTTTGAAAATCAAGTTGGTATTAAATTCAGAAAAAAATACTGATATATAGAATATAATAGACCATTCGAATATAATTTAAAACTATTTATCTCCTTTTATTTTAAATTTAAAAAAACGGAGTGTTAAGAAATTAAGATGCCTGGATAGGCAAATGGACTGCAAGAGGAGGCAATTTATAATTTTATTCTAATTCAGATTGAAATTAATAGTGATAAGAAAAAATATTTAGTAACAAAATCTATATACAAAATGTAGAATTTGAATATGTAGAAAAATTGAATGTAATCACGAAGGATAATAATATTTGAGAAGAATATATATATTTAAATCGAAGTTGTAATCGGGAAACGCCTGTTATCATGCAGTAAAGAGGCTTATCTCATCAAAATTATTATCAAAAGGAATCAAAATTAAAATATATAAACCAATTATTTTGCCTGTTGTATTATATGGGTGGGACGCATGGTCTATGACCCTGGGAGATGAGAGTAGATCCAGAGTATTCTTTCCAGCATTTATTGGCCAAAGAAAGATGAGGTCACCGGGGAATGGCGGAAACTGCACATCGAGGAATTGCATGACCTCTATGCATCTTCAGAAATAGTTATGGGTATAAAAGCGAAAAAGCTGCGATAGGCAGGGGACGCGGCTAGAATGGGAGAGGAAAAAGATTTTGGATTGGAAAACGTCCGCTTGGAAGACAAAGGACGTGTAGGAAGGGACGTAAGAGAGATGGGACAAGGGCTCAGGATAGGGACACTTGGAGAAATGTGGTTGCTGCGGCCTAGAACTTTCGAGTTCCTTAGAGTCACATAGATAGATAGATATAACATATACAATAATAATATATATAATTAATTTAGTGATTAAATTAAAATGTATTTTAAATAAGAACACAAAAAGAAATGAATGTTTTATGTAATATACTGATTGAAACAAAATGGATGAAAACCTTTTACTCAGGGGGGGGGTACAGGGGGCGGAGCCCCCGTCTAGGTGGCGACACAACTGATTAATAAGAATTCATCATTAATTTTAATGCTATAAAAAATTTTTAAATACGTTCAAAATGAAAATCTATCCTGAAATCAATATTTCTGCTTCAGAATCCGTTAAAAAAAATTAATAGCAATACAAAAGGAGTTAGTTACTATAAGTAATTATTCGCTAATTAATTAGAATTAATTAATTATAATTCAATTATTTTTCTTCTATACCTTCTAGGGATCGATTCAAATGTCTATCAACATTTTCAAAAGTCTATCTCAATATAAGATTATGAAAAATCGACTTCAATTTGTCAAAAGAGCGAACAGACACAGAGACAGACGCCAAGTGAAATTAAGAAAAACGTTATAAAAATCAAGTACGAGTGGTAAAAGAAAGACACCTGGTAGGGTGTTGGTTAAATATCTTAACCCACATTCTTGTGGCCTCAGGCATGGCAAGGGAATCTCTATATAGTATAATGATATGTCTAATTAAAAAAAAATAAATAAATCAAATAAAAATCTTTGTCAAAATTACTTTTTTATCACCCAGAACGTTTGAGAGAGTAGAAGACGTGGTGGAGGGGAAATCACTCTAGGCGGAGGGGGTAGCCCCGCCTCTCCTGGCTGCCACCCCTCATGCACCATCTCACGGACTATAGCTTGGGTCTATAGGACGGAGTCAACCCAGCTTCCCGGATCAAAATTGAGAAGCTACTTGATAAAAAGTAGCGCCTTTGTTCAAGAAAATCAAGGTAAATGTTGATAGGACCCGTTCTACTGATCATAGAACACCTAATTATTATAGGCGCTGTCCTTGCGTAGGATGCACAAAAGTTGAGTTGAGTAGTAAAAGTAGGAACAAGTAATGAGGGAAAATTTAAAATTAAAATTCCTACTTAAAATTGCTAAAACTCGATTTAAAGTATTATAAATTATTTGAAAATCAAATAAAATTATAGATTTCGATGAGATTCGATCTAAAGGCATGATTTTTTTTAAACTCCTGTTTCTAACTGCAGCCATAACAAGACACATTTATATTCTATTAAATATTTTATATATATAAGAAAATATTTTCTTCCATTTAAAACTAATATTAATTAATTAAATTTAAATAATAATTTAATATTTGAAAAACTATTAACATCCACTACATGTTTAAAAAAATGTATTTGAATTTAAGTGAATGAGCATAAAATGTACTTTTTTAACGATGGAAAATTTGCACAAGAGAAATAAATACAGGGAGAATGTGACCTATTATAGGTATATAAAAAATCAATACTAATTTTGTTGGAAAAAAATGATTTCAAAGAAAATAATAACTTTTTTTAATATTTGAAAAAGTTAATATATATGCAATTATTAATAAATTAAATAACAATTTATACTGAAATACATTGAAAAATATCAAATATCAATTTGAATGAAGATAAAAATCAACTTTTTTTCAATTAAATAATATTATTTATTGATGTATGTGATAATACGGATAATAAAATGGCGGATTGTTTTCTTTCTTAAATAGCTGTTTCTCTTTAATGCTGAGTTGTTTTTAACAAAGCGTGTGCGGCTTTCCTTCTCCTCTTTTCCCCTCCACCCGAGAATCAAAGGAATCAACAAGTTGTCGCTTGACTGCTCATTAAAATAGTCAATGGTTTAATTAGTAGGACATAAACACAAGAACCCATTGATGTATCTACAACTATTAAGTGTATATAAAATAGTCATGGATCCATTGTATCTTTAAATAAGTTGACCTGTGGCCAGGTCCGAACCGACCAACAGTTTGAAGTAAATTAATTTCCAGCTACAGAAACAATTTCAAATAATTTTAATATATCTATTAATGTAATAAAAAACAGATATGAATATAACATAAATATTTTTAATTTTATTTTATTTATAACTAGCTGATCAGAGCGCCTTCGGCGCTCTTCACACCTAGACGGGGGCTCCGCCCCCTGTACCCCCCCCCCGAGTGTCCCTATTCTGAGCTATAACCATCTAACTCCTACCCTATCCTATCTCTCTCACGTTCCTTCCTACATTGTCCACCCTGTTCACAATTGGTCTTCCAAACGGACGTTTTCCAATCGAACTCCCACCAATATATTTTTCCTCTCCCATGCTAGCCATGTGCCCTGCCGATCCCAGCCTTCTCTATTTTATGACCTATAATTTAATAATTTTGATCCCCTTTGATAATAATTTCCCGATTGCAACCTCGATTTAAATTCTTTGCAAATATTATTTTCTCTGATACTAATTATTTTGTCTTATCACTATTAATTTCAAACCCCATCAATTTTCCTGCCTCGATTAATTTTTTTATGCTACTTTAAATGTTATTAATTTATTTAAAAAAAAATCAAAGTAAACAAAATAAAAATAAAATATAAAATTAGCATAACACTAAACTACTATAAAAATAATATTAAAAAATATATTATATATTAAAATCTTACGTGAAAATCCAATTATGAGATCAAATTTTCTTAATTAAAATAATTTACTCACATAATCTTAAAAATTAATAGTATTAAATTATAGCCGTAATGTGAATGTTTTCAAAGTTTAAAAGGCCAATAAGATCAATTGAGATATTGTAAATATCAATAGATATATAAAAAGATTTTTATCTGCACATTGCTCAGAATTTAAATTAACGCCAAATTATCGCCACCAGCGCCTCTATGATCTAGTATGGTAACTAAACTGGTAATGGTAACTAAACTATTATATTCTTTATAATTTTTTTAAAATTTTTCTAATTAAAAAATCGAAAATCGGGCTTCGACGTCTGGTGGCCAGCCCCTTTATGCTTTCGTGTAAAAAATTCCAGGTGCCTGCGTGAGATAGTTTTTGCTGGAGAGCTCGGTCAAACAAACAGACAGACAAACAGACACATTACACTTGCTTTTATTATTATAGATATATATGCATATGCAAGATCGGGCTGTGACGTCATGAATGGCTGGATGACATCATATAATTTTAAATTAAGAAAAAACTAATAAAGATGATTTTTCCGAGGATAAAACCAATACAAAGTGCATGATTCGTGGAGATATGTAAAAAATCTCCTTATGTGAAGTTTGGTGTGAAAATAACCCTTCCCATCCTATCATCAATCGCTAATACTACCACTTGCGGTTTCCGGATTTGCACCAAAAGTTGATCAATTCATATAAAATTAAAACCACTCAGCTTGTCAAAAAATTTCTTTTATTATCATATCGCAAATTTTATGCCATTATTAAATTTAAGTTTTGAAAAGCACATCACTCAAATGTCGTCCTTGGGAGCGGATACACTGGTTTAGGCGCTCGCGGCAGCTTTCCATGACTTTCACCGTCATTTCCACAGGCAGAATTTTCCATATTGGAGTGACGATAATCCTCGGGAAATCCATCAGGAACCCCTCCATAGCCCAAAAGTGACTGTGTGGTGTGCTCTTTCCCGTCTAGGCGCCTGAGGGCCTTACTTTTTTGAAAAAAATGAGCAAACCGTAACGGTCAACATGCTGGAAAATTTTCTTCGACCCAAAATGGAAGAAAATGGAGTGGAAAATGTGTGGTTTCAACAGGATGGTGCAACCGCCAACACATCGCGACGATCAATGGACATTCTCAGGGAAATGTTTCCTGGTCGCCTCATTTCTCTGAGAGGTGATCTTGGCTGGCCGGCGCGCTCACCGGATCTCACTCCATGTGACTTCTTCCTTTGGGGTTACCTCAAATCGAAGGTTTACCAGCATCGACCAAGGACCCTTCTTGCTTTACGAAGGGAAATTGCTCGGGGAATTGAAGAAATTCCTGTGGAAATGACTTTCACCGTCTGAGCAGCTAGTATATATATATATATATCTTATATATAAAATTCTCGTGTCACAAAACTTTGAAATCATACTCCTCCGAAACGGATTGACCGATTCTTATGAAATTTTTTATGTATATTCAGTAGGTCTCAGGGCATGTCAGACTTCCTTTAGAAAACCGCTAATTGGTAAGGTGTGTCCAGGAAATGCTAATTAAATAAAAATAGTTTAGTTACCATACTAGCTCATAGAGGCGCTGGTGGCAAAAATTTGAAATCTTATATATACCCTTATAAGAAGCTTCCAAACAAAAGCGGTTCATGGGTGAACGGTCTAAGGCGTTAAATTATGCTTTGCATCCCTCAGTTCCAAACTCGCAAAGGCACATTTTTGTTTTTTTTTTTTATTATATATTTTTTTTTACAAATTTATTAATTTTTATTATTTTAATATTTTATTAAATTATTTTATTTTATTAAATTAATTTTATTAAATTAAATTTTATTATTAAATTGTATTTTATTAAATTTTAATATTAAATTTTATTTTATTAAATTTTAATATTAAATTTTATTTTATTAAATTTTAATATTAAATTTTATTTTATTAAATTTTAATATTAAATATTATTTTATTAAATTTTAATATTAAATTTTATTTTATTAAATTAATAATTATGTCAATTAATTTTTTGTGAATAAATAAACAAATATAAAAAACTATATATAAAATTTGAATTTTCATCCATTCATTCATCTAAAATGATATTAACTTTCCTTCTTGGAAAAACCCATATTGCCATCCCTAGCGTCAACTATCTATGTATATATATAAAAAAGGTTTTTGTCTGCATATTGCAGCTGGATGCTCTGTGCTCAGAATTTAAAAATTATTATAATATTTCACTTTTTATTTTAAATTCTAATATTCAAATATCAATTAAATTAAATAATTTATTCTAAAAGTTGTCATTTAAATTTATTTAATAAAATATTTAGATCATATTTAACTTAATTCTTAATATATATATATTCTTTATATATATTTGAATATTTCTTCTTTTCTATTTGAAAGTGAAAGCTTAAAAAAACAGAATATATTATTTTTAAACTTTTATGAATACAAAAATATTTTCTAATCGTCAATTAAAATGACTAAATTATATTATTTTTGTTTTTGTTTCAATTATTAATTACAAATATATTTTAAGTGCTAAAATGATTTCTTGGTTAATTAAAATATGTTTTTTAAACAAATGATATAAACGAGATGTTTTAAATTTATGTCTTTTTTATATTTTTTTATTAATAGGCTTCTTTTTACCGACCGACGATAGTAAGGGAGGTATTGTTTTCACACCAAATTTCACATGTGGAGATTTTTACATATCTCCACGAATCATGCATTTTCTAAACAGAAAAAAGTATTTTTAGCATGATGTCTGTCCGTCCGTCTGTCCGTCTGTCCGTCCGTCCGTCCGTATAGATGTGTACAGCCTGAACGGCTCAACCGATTTTGATGAAATTTGGTATATTTACTTAATGCATCAGTGGGATGAATTGATCAACTTTTGGTGCAATTCCGGAAACCGGAAGTGGTAGTATTAGCGATCGACGATAGGAAGGAAAGGGTTATTTTCACCCCAAAGGAGATTTTTTTATATATCACCACGAATCATGCACTTTGTATTAGTTTTATCCTCGAGAAAAATCATATTTATTAGTTTTTTCTTGATTTAAAATTATATGACGTCATCCAGCCATTCATGACTTCACAGCCTGGTCTTGCATATATATTATAAATAAAATAAAATTAAAAATGTTTATATTTATTATTTATGTATCCATATCTGTTTTTTATTACATTAATAGATATATTAAAATTATTTGAAATTGTTTCTGTAGCTGGAAATTAATTTATTTCAAACCGTCGGTCGGTTCGGACCTGGCCACAGGTCAACTTATTTTATTTTTAATTTTTAATAAATTCTCTTTTTTGATATGATATTAATAAAAACTAATATTAAATTGTATATAAAATTAAAAATTAGAATATTTGAATTTTTTTAAATTTTAACACATCTAATCAATCATATGCATAACGAATGGAACATTTTGAAAATCAAGTTGGTATTAAATTCAGAAAAAAATACTGATATATAGAATATAATAGACCATTCGAATATAATTTAAAACTATTTATCTCCTTTTATTTTAAATTTAAAAAAAACGGAGTGTTACGAAATTAAGATGCCTGGATAGGTAAATGGGCTGGAATAGGAGGCAATTTATAATTTTCTTCTAATTCAGATTGAAATTAATAGTGATAAGAAAATATATTTATTAACAAAATCTTAATATACAAAATGTAGAATTTGAATATGTAGAAGGATAATAATATTTGAGAAAATTTAAATCGAGGTAGAAATCGGGAAACGCCTGTTATCATGCAGTAAAGAGGGTTATCTCATCAAAATTATTATCAAAAGGAATCAAAATTAAAATATATAAACCAATTATTTTGCCTGCCTGTTGTATTATATGGGTGGGACGCATGGTCTATGACCCTGGGAGATGAGAGTAGATTCAGAGTATTCTTTCCAGCATATATTGGCCAAAGAAAGGTGAGGTCACCGGGGAATGGCGGAGACTGCATAACGAGGAATGGCATTAACTCTATGCATCTTCAGAAATAGTTAGGGTTATAAAAGCGAAAAAGCTGCGATAGGCAGGAGACGTGGCTAGAATGGGAGAGGAAAAAGATATTGGATTGGAAAACGGTGCGGAGACCGATTGGAAAACGTCCGCTTGGAAGACCAAGGACGCTTAGGAAGGGACGTAAGAGAGATGGGGCAAGGGCTCAAGATAGGGACACTTGGAGAAATGTGGTTGCTGCGGCCAAGTACTTTAGAGTTCCTTAGAGTCACAGAGATAGATAGATATAACATATACAATAATATACAATAATAATATATATAATTAAAATATATTTTAAATAAGAACACAAAAAGAAATGAATGTTTTATGTAATATACTGATTGAAACAAAATGGATGAAAACCTTTTACTACTCTTAACCAAATACTATGTACCACTCGGGGGGGTACAGGGGGCGGAGCCCCCGTCTAGGTGCGGAGAGCGCCGAAGGCGCTCGGGGCAGCTAGTATATATATATATGTGTGAATCAATACTATTTTTTATATATATGGTATATGGTATAAAAATATTAAAAATATCTCTTTTAAAATATAATTACCTGTATAGAGTTGAAACTGACATATGTCTGTTATTGAATGTTTTTTTAGTATTAACAATAAGGGCGATTTTAAAAGCATGTTGATATGTTGATATGTTTAAATGAACATATATATATATACGCACAATCAAAGGGGAATCAATTTTTAAACTATCGAAACATCTTATATATAAAATTCTCGTGTCACAAAACTTTGAAAGAATACTCCTCCGAAACGGCTGGACCAATTCTTATGAAATTTTTTATGTATATTCAGTAGGTCTCAGGACATATCAGACTTCCTTTATAAAAGCGCTAATTGGTAAGGTGTGTCCAGGAGATGCTAATTAATTAAAAATAGTTTAGTTACCATACTAGATCATAGAGGCGCTGGTGGCGAAAATTTGAAATTTTATATATACCCTTAAAAGAAGCTTCCAAACAATACTGGTTCATGGGTAAACTAGCTAGCGCGCCATCTTATGACTTTGCACTCTGAGTTCGAAACTCGCAAAGGCATATTTTTTTCTTTAAGTATTATATATTTTTTTACAAATTTATTAATTTTTATTATTATTATTTTAATATTTTATTAAATTAATTTATTTTATTAAATTAATTTTATTAAATTAATAATTATGTCAATTAATTTTTTCTGCATAAATAAACATATATAAAAAACTATATAAAATTTGAATTTTCATTCATTCATTTAAAATGATATTAAAATATTCCTTTGAAATATAATAAATAATTAAATTAATCCCTACTAGGGCCTCGGGGGGGGGGGGTAACTTTCTCTTCTTGGAAAAACCCATATTGCCATCCCCAGCTCGACTATCTATATATATAAAAAAGGTATTTCTCTGCATATTGCTCAGAATTTAAAAATTATTATAATATTTCACTTTTTATTTTAAATTCTAATATTTAAATATCAATTAAATTAAATAATTTATTCTAAAAGTTGTCATTTAAATTTATTTAATAAAATATTTAGATCATATTTAACTTAATTTTTATTTATTCTTTCTATATAATTGAATATTTCTTCATTTCTATTTGAAAGTGAAAGCTTAAAAAACTGAATATATTATTTTTAAACTTTTATGAATACAAAAATATTTTCAAAACTTCAATTAAAATGACTAAATTATATTATTTTTGTTTTTGTTTCAATTATTAATTACAACTATATTTTAAATGCAAAAATGATTTCTTGGTTATATAAAATTAAAATATGATTTTTTAGACAAATGATATAAACGAGATGTTTTAAATTTATGTCTTTTTTATATTGAGTATTTTTTTTTTAAATTAAAATTTGTTTTAAATCAAAATTATTGTATTCTATTATATTTTTTTATTAATAGGCTTCTTTTTTTATTTTTAATTTTTAATAAATTCTCTTTTTTGATATGATATTAATAAAAAATAATATTCAATTGTATATAAAATTAAAAAATTAGAATATTTGAATTTTTTTAAATTTTAACACATGTAATTAATAATATGGATAACGAATGGAACATTTTGAAAATCAACTTGGTATTAAATTCAGAAAAAAATACTGATATATAGAATATAATAGACCATTCGAATATAATTTAAAACTATTTATCTCCTTTTATTTTAAATTTAAAAAAAACGGAGTGTTAAGAAATTAAGATGCCTGGATAGGCAAATGGACTGCAAGAGGAGGCAATTTATAATTTTATTCTAATTCAGATTGAAATTAATAGTGATAAGAAAAAATATTTAGTAACAAAATCTTAATATACAAAATGTAGAATTTGAATATGTAGAAAAATTGAATATAATCAGGAAGGATAATAATATTTGAGAAGAATTTAAATCGAGGTTGAAATCGGGAAACGCCTGTTATCATGCAGTAAAGAGGCTTATCTCATCAAAATTATTATCAAAAGGAATCAAAATTAAAATATATAAACCAATTATTTTGCCTGTTGTATTATATGGGTGGGACGCATGGTCTATGACCCTGGGAGATGAGAGTAGATTCAGAGTATTCTTTCCAGCATTTATTGGCCAAAGAAAGATGAGGTCACCGGGGAATGGAGGAGACTGCATAACGATTAATTGCATGACCTCTATGCATGTTAGACTTCTTTTATTAAACCGCTAATTGCTAAGGTGTGTCCAGGGGGTGCTAATTAATTAAAAATAGTTTAGTTACAATGCTAGATCATAGAGACGCTGGTGGCGATAATTTGGCGGTAATATAAATTCTGAGCAATGTGCAGATAAAAATCTTTATATATATATATATATATATATATATCGATATATATTTTAATATTTTATTATTAAATTTTATTTAATTAAATTAATAATTATGTCAATTAATTTTTCCTGCATAAATAAACATATATAAAAAACTATAGAGATGGGACAGGGTAGGAGTTAGATGATTATAGCTCAGAATAGAGCCCCCGTCTAGGTGTGGAGAGCGCCGAAGGCGCTCGGAGCAGCTAGTATAATATATATATATTTCAATTTCAATTTATTTCTCAAATGCATACAGCTGCATTCGACATTACATAACAATTTAAAATGATTGAAAACATAACAATGCTTTCCTCAAGTTCATCAATCAACTTCCGTGATGCCTTTTTCTTCCTCGGAGCCCATCCTCTTCGGGATCTCGATACAATCATCCGCCAGAAAATCCTCTTCATACACCCCAAACAAAACCTCCACAGCATCAACACACAAAAACCACCACCACCACCCAGACAAGACCAACACACACCAACAAAAAACACCAAAACAACACAACAAACAAACAATTAAAAAAAACAAACAAATATATAAATAAATAAATAAATAATTAAAAGAAGAAAGAAAGATCGAAGGAAATAAATACAAACAAATAAATAAATAAACAAACACACGACAACATCCATCCCACCAGTCCCACCCACTCACTCATTCAGAACAAATGACCTCAATCTGAGGGAACCCCCAATCATACAATATAATCAGTTCAACTCTCCCGTGTTGATGGGTCGCAGCAACTGTGTCCAAGGAATACTCCCGTCTATATTCAGGCCATCTCGAATACCACTATATAAAGGGCACTTGTAAATAATGTGCTCAAATGTTTCCAATTCTTTCAGGTTGCATATTGAGCAGATCACATTTAGGCTAATCCTGTGGGCACATCCATCCAACCAGAAGTAAATCGCATTTTGATTTGTTAATCGGGCCTGGTGGATAACTCTCCTCTTGTTAAACGAGACCTTCAACGCCAGAATACCACCCTGACCGAAATCAATAGTATTATATACAGGCACAAAGGTTGACTTCCTAATTCTATCACTGTCAATTTTGTAGTAATAGAGCTTTAGGCTCTCCGTCAAAGAATTAATTCTCTTTTTATCCGGTGACTTTGTTGAGAATTCCAAAGCTCACCTTCGTCAATTAGAAGAAAGTACCTCCTTAATTGCACTGCCCAGTTGTAATCGTCCTTCGTTTTTATTTTAATCTTAACTTTTTGTATTATTTTTATTATTGTATATGATCAAATTGCTAAGGTATAAAGGTTACAAATCTGTGGGGTCTACGTCAAAACACTAATTTCATTATTTCTATGCTACTTCTATATGGAATATCAAAGGTGGTTTATTATAAAGAACTAGTACTTTAAAAATTTAAATATTTAATTAATTGATTATATAAATATTAATTTATGAATGGTGTAACGGACAAATTATTTATATTTCTTTATTTCATTTTATTTTATTTTGTTCTATTTTATTCTAAGTTATTTTGTCGCTTGGTTTTAAAATAAAATGTATATATATACACCTATCCCCCGATTTACGCGGTAGATACGTTCCTGAGAAAAACGTGTAAATCGAAAATTAAAAATTTTCAAGTCAAAACCGTGTAAATCGAAAAGCTTGCAGAAAATGCATAATTTTGCTATTTAACAGTTGTGATTATTTTCAATATTTTTAGGTGTACACAGAAATAAAAATAAAATGCATTGACAGGTTAAAACATGTAATATATTACGGAAACACTGTTTTTTATTTAATTACAATACATTAAACAGAAGAACAAAAAATAAAACCAAAGGTGTTTTATTATCCTTCATCACTATCAGAAATTACTCTCATTCTTTTTTTCGGAATCGAAGGTTGGAATTCACTTTCATCACTCGAAGTTATTTGTACCGATTCGATGTTTGAAGCAGAAATATTTACATTCTGAGAGGTGGTAATAAAATCGGTTATTAACAATTGCTAGATAAAACTTTAATTTAATTCGAAGAAATAAAGACACAGTGTGCATGTGCAGCAAGTCAGTACATAAGCTCGGGATTCCCCGTGAGATGTGTACACAGCGCACGTGTTCAAACACAGTAGCATTTAGTAGAGTGCGATAAAAACAAAAAAAAAACTTATTTGGAAAACCGTGTAAAAGCGAAAACGTGTAAAACAAGTACCGTGTAAATCGGGGGATAGGTATATATATATAGATATATTTCGGCTAAGGGGAGGAACAATCTCCCTCCAATATTAGAATTTTTAGCAGTTAAGAGAGGGCAGTTGAAAAAAACATATAATCCTGATATGAGCTTGTAACTATCACGTCCCGTGATATATTTATTTTTTTTATAAATCATCACACCCTGTGATAACTATTCCTGTTACTCCCTGTAATAATATTGAATTACATTATCTTAATTTTTATTTAAGTTTCTTATATTTAATTTGTTTAAATTTTTTTTTTATTAATTAAAGTGTTTAGTGTGAACATTTGTTTTTTTCCTTTTCCCTTAATTTTTTCAACACCCTTTTGTATTATGGGATAAAGACAATTTACCCAAAGTTTGGCGCCCATAATTAACTTATTATAATACAATTCACAGCCATCGTGGGTCATAAGTGCACCATAGTTTGATCCATTACAAAGTGGCGCATAACGTGAGGCGATCTCTTACAATGGTTATTTTGGAGAAAAATTAATCGCCTTTTAAAATTATAAAACTGTTTCCATCATTGCTTTTTAAAAAATTGTATTTAATTATTTTTGATATAATTTATTAACAAGAGCTTCAAATTATTTGTTAAATTTTAGTTCAAAATATTTAGTATAATTCAATTAATTGAATTGAATATATAGGTGTATATTCCTAATATATGTTCCTAATTAAATAACTTTAATATTTCACATAAAAATATATTTTCCCTTGTGAATAAATGATAAGTGAAATGAACTTTTTGCTCATTTTCTTTGTATTAAGTAAAATATAAAAAGAAAAATTTTTATTTCATATTTAGATTGAATCGAAAAACCTCTTTTGGCAAAGAAATTTTTCTTGCTGATTATATCGAATTTTTCATATTATTATTTTCTACCCCTTTGAATCGTTTCAATGTCTTTGTTTTACATGAAAATGGATTCCTTATTTAAAAATTGATTTAACAAAAGATCTGGTAGAAAGGGGGAGGGAAAGATAAGTGAAGAAAAAGGTTTTTATTTTTGTCTAGCTTTTTCCTCAGTGGGATATAAACTTTATACTTCTTTCTTAATTCCATTCTCTTATATTCTATTTATTTGAAAATAAGAAACGAAAAAATATACAATACAATATGTAAGGTCAAAAACATATAAGAAGTTGGGAAGAAAAACAATCTGTCTGAAATATCAATCTGTCTGAAATATGTACTTGAGCTGTTTATGGATATTACAAAAAAAAAAAAAGCAGGATGATATTATATATAAATTCGGGGCTATCAAAAAGAAAAAGATGCCCCATAGTTTGGGATAAAAAAATGATAAGTACTTGTTTGCATGTCTGGATGCTAATCTCACTTTTTACCGACCGACGATAGTAAGGGAGGAATTGTTTTCACACCAAATTTCACATGTGGAGATTTTTACATATCTCCACGAATCATGCATTTTCTTAACAGAAAATAGTATTTTTAGCATGCCTGTCCGTCCGTCCGTATAGATGTGTACAGCTTGAACGGCTCAACGGATTTGGATGAAATTTGGTATATTTACTTAATGCATCATTATGATGAATTGATCAACTTTTGGTGCAAATCCGGAAACCGGAAGTGGTAGTATTAGCGATCGACGATAGGAAGGGAAGGGTTATTTTCACACCAAATTTCACATGAGGAGATTTTTTACATATCACCACGAATCATGCACCCTTTATTGGTTTTATCCTCGAGAAAAATCATCTTTATTAGTTTTTTATTAATTTAAAATTATATGACGTCATCCAGCCATTCATGACGTCACAGCCTGGTCTTACATATATATTATAAATAAAATAAAATTAAAAATATTTATATTATATCCATATCTGTTTTTTATTACATTAATAGTTATATGAAAATTATTTGAAATTGTTTCTGTAGCTGGAAATTAATTTACTTCAAACCGTCGGTCGGTTCGGACCTGGCCACAGGTCAACTTATTTTGAAATTAGTATTATAATATTTTCATTACTTATAAATATATACATGTTTCATATATAAATTAAAAAATATGGAGTGTCTCCACTCGACTATCTCACAATTTGAATTGGATTAAATAACATAATATATTATATTTAAATTAAATTTAATTAATTATAAATTAAAAATAATAAATATTAAACCAGCGCATGTTTGGCTTTTTGTTGATGGCACCACGTCACATGTTGGCGCGTGAGAATTGCAGTGTTAAAAAATTAATTCTGGTAATTTCAGCTAATCAATCAAGCTGAAATTCTATATATAGCAGTTTTATACAATCTTTAATCATGTGAAAAATTTTCAAACATATATCTTTATTTTTACAGTCACTTTAGAGGAAAAAAAATCAAAACGTTGTAGGTAATGACCCTCTTCCGGTTGATTTAATTGGATTAAATAACATTTATTATATTTAAATTAAATTTAATTAATTATAAATTAAAATTAATAAATAATATTTATTAAACCAGCCCGTGTTTGGCTCTTTGTTGATGATACCCCGTTACATGCTGTTTGCAGCCGAGTTAAATAATTAATTCCGGTACTTTCAGCGATTCAATCAAGCTGAAATTCTATATATAGCAGTTTTATACAATTTTCAATCATGTGAAAAACTAACAAATATATATCTTTATTTTTACGGTTACTTTGGAGGAAAAAAAATCAATGCGTTGTAGGTAATGGCCCTCTTCCGATTGAGCTACCTTTCTTAATAAATGATAGAAAACTACGAATTTTTAATAGTGCCCTTGAACCAAATTTAATTATTCTTGCTCAAACCGTTTTTGCGTAATCTTGTCTCTCTTATCTCTGGTGAGATAATGAAAATTATTCTCTTTATAATCATTCCCCATGAGCTTGGATATGTATTTTTTAATATTTATTTAATATCATATTATTATTTATTTACTTTATTGAAGGTTGGTTGAAAAGAACTAGTGAAAATTATAATTAATGATAGGTTCCTAATAGGTTGAAGAGGTGGGGATGCTTAATCACTTAGCAATTGATGCACCAAAGTATAATATTGATAATATATCAAAAATATAAACAAATAATGATGAAAACATGCTAGCGGAAAGTTAAAGGTAGATAAAGTTTGCGGTATCCATTATAATTTTTAAGATATTTTATTATATGGTTTGAGTTTAGAGGAGTCAAATCAGGTCAAAAAGTTTGTTTGTAACTATTTAGGATAGCCGCCCACAAACCAAATCCCCGGCCAAAGGCGGCTCTAACCCCTGAGATTAGCTGCGATTCAAAAATCGATGACTGCCGGAACTGCTTGTTAGAAGAAGTGCAACCGAGAGAAAAGTGGGGATGGATGGCTAAACAGGGGGGTGAGACCAATACCGAGGGATAAGTGAGAAATATAGAGAACGACGAGTGAAAAAGAGAGGTACAAAGAGCACACACACACATACACACACAAGAGTTGGCTGGGTGAATGTACGAACGGCCAAAAAAAAAAGACGATGCCTCCCGGGGACACAGAGCAGAAATATATGTGGATACAAGACAAGGTTGTAACTCTTGTGTGGGTGTAGATGATGCAGGGATGAATGAGCCATTTCGTGTGTATGTGTCTGAAGGGGTTGAAAAAAAGAGACGTACACACAGCCAGAGAGTGGCACAAGTGTCCAACCCAAACAAGAATTACTTTTCGACACATGCAATCTCCGGATGAGAAATTTTGAAAAAACCAACTAAGTTGAGAAAAATGTCTGTGTGTGTGTGTGTATGTAGACAAGATTACGCAAAAAACGGTTTGAGTTAGAATAATGAAATTTGGTACATGGGCATTATTCAAAATTCGTAGTTTTCTATTACTTTTGAGAAATGTAGCTCAACCGGAAGAGGGTCACCTCACCTACCACGTTTTGATTTTTTTCCTCTAAAGTGACCGTAAAAATAAAGATATATGTTTGATAATTGTTCACATGATTAAAAATTGTATAAAACTGCTATATATATAGAATTTCAGCTTGATTGAATCGCTGAAATTACCGGAATTAATTTTTTAACACTGCAAATCACGCGCCAGGACGTGGCGTGATGCCATCAACAAAGAGCCAAACATTTGATGGTTTAATATATAATCTTGTCTTTGTGCGTGTCATCAAGATTTTCAAACGTGTCACTTATGGCAAGAGTGCGCCATCCCTGAGATATACTGTTGAAAGGTTTTGATCTAATATACTCTGGCTGATCAGGCCACCTTTATGCTTTGGATTTTTTACTTGTTATCAAATCCCTCACTGTTATTGTTTTAATCATGTCATGTACTATAAATTTTTTATTTTATTTTTTTAGGATCGTTTTTGAATTTTTTCAGATTCATCTTCATATTTTTCTATTCAGAGATCTTTTTGATTTTTTTTTTGGTCTCTATTACCCAAATCTATCTTTAATAATTAATTTGTTACACTTTAATATGGCATATTGGAAATATACGAAAATTAGTCTAGTTTCTAATTAGGTCTAGTTTTATCTTCCAATCTTTTACCAATTTTTTAATATAATCTATATGTTCAATTTCAAATTTAATAGAAATTCCTTCTTAGTTCGTATATTTACATAAAATAGGCGGGTAGAAGTTTTTTCTATGTATTCATTCACCTCTTTCTCTTAGAAATTTGAGCTTTTACTACAACCTATTTTAGGTAAATAAATATATTAACCAAGTATCACGACCAATAAGATAAGCTAATGGAAGGAATTTCTATCTGAAGAGCTTTGTGACGTCATATAATTTTAAATTAAGAAAAAACTAATGAAGATGATTTGCCAGAGGATAAAACCAATACAAAGTGCATGATTCGTGGAGATATGTAAAAAATAGTTTAATTAATCAATTATTATTTACTACTATATTTTAAGTGAAATATTTTTGGACAATGAATATAAAATTAATACTTTGTAAACTATCACTTCCGATTTCCGGATATTCACCAAAAGTTGATTAATTCATGTTACTGATGCATTAAGTAAATATATCAAATTTTATCAAAATCCGTTGAGCTGTTCAAGATATACACGTCTATACGGACACACAATGGACAGGCGGACAGATATCATAGTAAAAATACTTTTTTCTGTGGAAAAATTGCGTGATTCGTGGAGATATGTAAAAAATCTCCTCATGTGAAATTTGGTGTGAAAATAACCCTTCCCTTCCTATCGTCAATCGGTAATACTACCACTTCCGGTTTCTGGATATACACCAAAAGTTGATCAATTCATCATACTGATGCATTAAGTAAATAAATACACCAAATTTCATCAAAATCCGTTGAGCCGTTCAAGCTGTACACATCTATATGGCCACACAGCGGATGGACGGGCGGACGGACGGACAGACATTATGCTAAAAATACTTTTTTCTGTTAAGAAAATGCATGATTCGTGGAGATATGTAAAAATCTCCACATTTGAAATTTGATGTGAAAACAATACCTCCTTTACGATAGTAAAGGTAAAAAGAGAAGGATTCCCTCTTACACATTATAATTTTTAACTTAAATTAAAATAAACAAAAAAAAAACGGATAATTATATATTTGGGTAAGAATGTTTATTTTTTTTTTTATATTAGTAAAATTTCTTCCATAATTATAACCGATTTAATTTCTAGCAATATATTAATTGTTTATCCGACCTTACGTTAGTCAAAAAGTCCAAAGTTATTAGTCATAGGTATTAAATAATCAAAACATATATTCCTTATGAATTATGAATTCAAATTTATGTCAAAATGAATTCATTCACTTTTTAGTTCTTTGAAGTTAAAAAAATAAAGTACAAAATCTTTTTTCCAAATTACTTTGTTCGACTTTTTCAAATCTCTCTATCACTCTATTAATTAATAATAAAACATTAAATTGAGAAAATTTCAATTACGATAATTTTCTCATTTTTTCCTTTCAATATAATCTATAATTCATAAATACATTGTGAAGTCAATGCACGAATTGGGGGAGATAATGTATCTTACGGTTGAGGCTGGAAGTTATTAAGTTGAAACGGTCACTACATGAAATCAGTGAAAACAATCAAACTTTTTTACTAGCACTATTGACCCATATCAATAGATAAACTAGATATTCTTATAAAGGGTTTGTCTAAAAGCTATGAAAGGGAAGAATATAGTAATTGGTAACTTACCTGCTTATGCATTTCAACATTCAACCTATAAGTCATCTCGTAATACTGCAATGGATAAAACAATTGTTGTATTAGCAAGAGAGAGAGAGATAGAAAACAAACCACAAATAAAATTAGCTTACCATGTCATAATGGCGTTGCATTTCAGTCTTTTCAGCAGCCAATTTTTCACATTCGTACTTAATTCTGAAAATTAAAAATAAATATTTTGTGTTAATATATATATATATATATTCAAATAATAAAAACTTTATTTGTCACGTTATAATTAAATAATAATTTATATTTTTTTTCTACATTAATGATTGAGAAATAGAGTCCAAAGAACAACCTCAGAGGTCAGAGTTTTTTAGACATAAGCTGTGTTCAAGACCCGATTATCATTATACATACGGCATCCATTGTAACGCGATTCACTCTGCTAACTTCATGGCCCCTTATTTAAACCAAATTCCCTACACTCCAACTCCAATCATACCATCCAATACCTCATCCTATACCACAACCCCAACAACAGAAATCATAACGCAAACTCTATTCACAAATAACCCAGTTCAAGTTGATCAACACACACACTCCCTATTCTACAAAACAAACCTATCTCTCACCATTCTACCTCTCTCAATATAAAAAAAAAATTAAATACATGTTATAGGGTAAAGCATACAGTCGTTGGCCCCCTTAAGCAGTCTTTAATGCATATCTGGACAAATTGTGGAACAATCTATGTCAAATTAGGTTTGCAGAACATAGATACTATGAGCATTTTGATGAATAAAAAAATATCATTTTCTCATGACATTTTCAATAAGCACGGAAAAATCCTAAAAAATGCAGTTATTGGCCCCCTGTTATAATTATTTGTTTAGATATTCTATAGTGATTATAGAACAAACGATTACATAACCATAGTTAATAGCGAAATTTTTAAAATAAAAATCTCTTATTATTTATGTTTTAGTGATAGGGGGCCAATGACTGTCTAGGGGCCAATGACACTGTCTAGGGGCCAACGACTATATAAAACCCTATATAAAACTTAAATTCAGCGTGGTCCATGTTTTTAGGGAATGATAATTGTTTTAGGGTAGAATAGGATGCTTCATAGAATTTATTTAAGTCCATCATCTTGAACTAATTTAAAGGTAATGTTTATTTATAAAGCTTTCATTAATATTTCAATAACTGTGCTCCGTGATGGTTTTTGACTAGATTTAGGAATGAAAATAGTTGTTAACTGTTACTGGCTTATAATGAGATAATATAGATAAAATAAAAATACGGATATGTTTATAGAACTCCTGAAGGCAACGAGTTTCCGTCATTAGGCCAAATCAAGAAAGAAGGAATTATATATATAATCTACATTCCCTTTGAATATACATATTCATATTTATTTTATACATTACTTACGTATGGTGTTGTGATTGTAGGAAGAAGAATTCTTCTTTAATCCGATCGCACGTATCTGCAATCGAGAATGTAATCGTACTTCCTCCGTGAGTGGGTAGCGTCTAAAAAAGAAAAATTAAATAATAGTCAAAACAATTTATAAAACTTTTTTTTATAATTATGCCTGTATTATTTTTATAATTTCTATTTTACTTTTCATTATTTTCCATAAGCCGAATGATTCATCAATTCTCTTCCAATATCCTCCCAAGTTAATTTCTAGTGTCTGCCCAACGGAACCTTGCTCAACCAAATGGTAGTTTCCCATATGGCCTCTATTCTGTATTCAATTCTAAAAGACACAATCAATGGTCCACCAGCATAGCATAATCATTCACCGAAAAATCACAAAAAGCATCAGCTAGACTCGAACTAATCCAGAACAAATATACAGTGCTTCGCCCTCTCGAAGAGACAAAATTAAAACCCCCCGGAATATCTGAGAAAGAGCGACCATTACACACCAGCATACCCAAGTCTTCCATAATCTCTACAAGTAATTTGCCTCTTCTATCAAGAAAAAGATCCCTACCCTCTCTATTTCCCTCCAAACGACTGGACTCTAATGATTCAGAGTCAACACTATTAAGTAGGCAGTAAGTAGTTGAAGTCACCTCTGATAATTGCATTGCTGTGAGTTAGCATACATGGGCTCATAATAAACATCTCCAGGACTATATCAATTCGGCGCCCCGGTGGCCAATAGCAATTTACTATATTGTACTTTTCATTTCTCAGAGTGATCCTAATTATTAACCAAAGTGAACTTTCTTCCATCATTTCTATTTTTTCTATCGAGTTATGAATCCAAGTCAACAGACCGCCACTTGCTCTTCACTTGTCTTTCTCTTTAATAGCTTCAGAGTAAAAACATTTGTAGTCTTTTAAATAACCCGGGAGATTAGGTTCCCCTATTGACCACGTTTCTTAAAACATAATCACTTGAGTTCTTTGAAGGATGTTAATTTCTTTTCTGTCCAACTTAAATAAAGTCCCAACTCCATCAATGTTCCAGGAAATTAATTTGACCCGCCCCATGCTAGATACAAATTTGACAAGTGGTTAATTCTTTTCAGGTCTCATTAGTTGCTATTGCAATCTTTTTAGTCTTTTTAACAGAGTTGGACATTCTCTGACTAGTGCACCATGATCCGTTTTCAGTCCTAAGCCGAATCTAGTGTTAGCCTCAACACAGTTTACACATTTAGTTGTTGTCGCTTGGCAGGTTGTCGATTTATGTTCTTCACTACATTTATGACATGATAGTTTCTTTTTACAATCCGCAGCATTATGTGAAAACCCCCAGCAATTAAAGCACCTCTTAATGTCCGCATGATCAAAAGCTCGGCATCTTCCCCATCCCAAGTTTATCTTTTCTTTCCGTAGTATTTGGGTGTGAATCTTTTCATCCATTTCCATAATTATGGTACCACTCATTCGTTTTTCCCCCTTCTGAGGGTCTTGAAAGTTTTTTAACGATTCTTATGTCTTCAACCTTAATATTATTTTACGTTTTAATTGAATCTATAATTGTTTTATCTTCTCTAATCATCATTTCATCTTCTACGTTAATTATTTTAATCTTTTGTTTCCGTCCCTTCAACTCTTCAATTTCGAATTTATCGCCCATTTTCTCTTGTAATAATTCTTTAATTGGGACATGAGTATCCCTTTCTTGGTTATCAGAACCTTCTTCATATTCCATAAATATTTTACCTTTTCTTCCTCTCCTCATTTTGTGAAATTCCAATTGGTAGATTATTTATATCAATCCTCTCTTTTATTTCTTTCTTTCTCTATTTTCCTTTGGTTTGACTATTAAAACATTTTGTTTCTGCTTTTCACCTCTAAGAGCATCGCTATAAATTTTACCACTTTTTTCTTGTGTCTTTTCATATTGTAATCTCATGAGTTCTTTTAATTCCCTCATTTCAGATTTCAAGCTGGAAAACTCATCATGTATAATTTCCTTTACTATTTTCCATATTTCCTCTTTACTTATTTGAGAATCTTTTATTGACTTAACAATATCAATTATATCATTATACTTATCGCTTGATGGGCAAGTGGCGACAATTAGCTGTAGTTGGATGGACGATCAACAGGGCAAAACTTCGTGATCTTTTTTCTTACTTCGAGCGTACTTGGCTAGGTGAACAATATATGGCTGGCTTTTATGACCCCGAATTCGATATTGGAACATTGGAACATCTACGATGCCACTTTGATGGGTTTGCCTCGAACAAACAATGCATTGGAAGGTTACAACACTGCTCTTTGTTCACGCTCAGTATGGGACCGGATTAAGCAAATCCATATTGACCATAACCTTATCTCTTTGGAAATCTGTCGTGATGTTCGTGGTAAGAAGCCTGATCCACCAAAGAAACGATTCCGCGACTCGCATGATGAGCTTCTGATCATAATGAAGGCAAACCATGAAAAATGGGGCGCTAAAAAATCAGATGGAACAGATGTGATGACACCAAGCATGGTGTATAAACTACCTTATTCAAGTCTCTTCGTCTATTCATTATTAAATATGTAAAAAAAAATTAGGGAAATTTTTTTTTAGGGATTTTTTTATTTAGGGATTTATTCTTTTATGGGATATTTTACTTAGGGATTATTTCTTAGGGATTTTTACATGATTTCTTTCAAAATATCCTGCCACTACGGGCGGACGAAAAGCTTTCGAAATCTTAAAGTAGTTTTTTTTATAAATAACTCCTTTATTATTAAGTTTAAATAAAAATGAATATAATCAAACTTTTAGTAAATTCGATTCCCTATAAATTTAATACGATAGTATAATTCTCATAAAAATAGGTATTTATTGAGAAAATCAATAAAATGTGCTTTGACACCTCTTTAAATTACCCTTACTTATGGTCCCATCTTGCCCAAAACAATCCAATCCCCGCCCATCATTCCCAAAAAAAAAATCTAAATATCAAATTTCAAGACAATATCTCATTTTGTTTAGACGTAATCTCAGTAGTTCAAAATTTTTTTTTTGCAGTTTTGGATTCAGAATTGTCTGAAAACTGGAAATCTCGAAAAATCTCGGAGCAAAAATTTTCAAAATTTTCCGACCATCGTATAAGCTATCCTCATTCCACGAGGAAAGCTAAAATGATTTACTTATAGCTGGAAAAAATATTTTCTTTCTAAAACTTTGAATACGAGTAAATAAAATACAAAATTAAATTTTTTTGCCAGATTTTGTAAAATCAGTGTTTCAATTACAAATTTTTTTTAAATGTTTAATATATAAAAAAAATCTTAATTAAAATTTGTCTTGGATAGAGCCCGGGGGGGGGGGGGCGCCATAGGAAGGTGGAGCGGCTAGTCAAACCTCCCCCCAGGATCAAATCCTGGTTGCGCCACTGATAGGAATTAAAACCAACAAAGAGCAGAAAAAAATACTTTCATTCATAATCTTTAAATCACTCAACTCTATAACAAACTAACATAATTTAAAAATAGCTATAAAACATTTTCACTATTTTTTTTTTAAATAGATGATCTAAAGCTTATTTTTATAGCCATAAATTTCTTATTCAGAGAAACAAAAGAATATTGAATTCACATCGAAGTGCAAATTATAATAGATGAAAGATGAAAAAAATGAACAATCTCTATAAAAAATATTTATTTAAAAGCAGATAAAAATACTATTTTCAAAGAATACTCCCTCCTAACCCATTATTAAGTAAATTAATTAAATTTATTTTCTCTTAAATGTAGTATCCAAAATCTCAAAAGAAACCTTTCTATAATGAATTTCCCAATAATTAATTGGATAAATGTTAGACTAGACAGAATCTCTTTTTCAATTACTGTCCCCCTTTCATCGTTGGATCGTAACATTCAGACTTGAATGAATATTTCCTTCTTTCAAGAGTCGAGGGATCCTATAAAGTCAACCCTCTTCTATCTTTTATTTTTTTTCATTATTCTACTCATAATAATCGATACTCATGATGAAACATTTTTAGTTTATTATATATATATATATAAGTAAAGCTTCTTTCTTTTTTTCAATTTATTTTTATTATTTGAATGGTTCACCAAAGATACTCTCTTCTCCGGACTCTTTTGTTGTTCTTGAGTTAACAGATATATGCTCGTAAATTTATCTGAACCAGTGCCTTTCTAGGAAATCTTAAATTAGAGATTGCATACTGACGGTAAGCGTAACAGTGTTGTCGAGAAATGGCAATGCGCCTTCTCAACCGCTTAATTGCCAGGTAACGGCCCCACCTTGGAGTTTACTTTTTCCGTTACTGTAAAATTGAAAAGATAATTGGAATACCACACAAATTATATTATAGGGATAATAAATTATTTTTAAATTATAGAATGAAATATTTTTATGTAACCTTATAATTTAAATACCAAAAATATAAGTTGACCTTTGGCCAGGTCCGAACCGAACGACGGTTTGAAATAAATTAATTTCCAGCTACAGAAACAATTTCAAATAATTTTAATATATCTATTAATGTAATAAAAAACAGATATAAATATAACATAAATATTTTTAATTTTATTTTATTTATAATATATAGCTGAAATAGCCGGCGTTGCCCGAGGCTGTGACGTCATGAAGGACTGGGTGACGTCATATAATTTTAAATTAAGAAAAACATAATGAAGATGATTTTTCCCGAGGATAAAACCAATACATTCGTGGTGATATGTAAAAAAATCTCCTCATGTGAAATTTGGTGTGAAAATAACCCTTTCCTTCCTATCGTCGATCGCTAATACTACCACTTCCGGTTTCCGGAATTGCACCAAAAGTTGATCAATTCATCCCACTGATGCCTTAAGTAAATATACCAAATTTCATCAAAATCGGTTGAGCCGTTCAGGCTGTACACATCTATACGGACGGACGGACGGACGGACGGACGGACAGACATCATGCTAAAAATACTCTTTTCTGTTAAGAAAATGCATGATTCGTGGAGATATGTAAAAATCTCCACATGTGAAATTTGGTGTGAAAACAATACCTCCCTTACTATCGTCGGTCGGTAAATAAGTTGACCTGTGGCCAGGTCCGAACCGACCGACTGTTTGAAATAAATTAATTTCCAGCTACAGAAACAATTTCAAATAATTTTCATATATCTATTAATGTAATAAAAAACAGATATGAATACATAAATAATAAATATAAACATTTTTAATTTTATTTTATTTATAATATATATGCAAGACCAGGCTGTGACGTCATGAATGGCTTGATGACGTCATATAATTTTAAATCAAGTAAAAACTAATAAATATGATTTTTCTCGAGGATAAAACCAATACAAAGTGCATGATTCGTGGTGATATATAAAAAAATCTCCTCATGTGAAATTTGGTGTGAAAATAACCCTTTCCTTCCTATCTTCGATCGCTAATACTACCACTTCCGGTTTCCGGATATACACCAAAAGTTGATCAATTCATCCCACTGATGCATTAAGTAAATATACCAAATTTCATCAAAATCGGTTGAGCCGTTCAGGCTGTACACATCTATACGGACGGACAGACGGACAGACGGACGGACAGACGGACGGACAGACGGACGGACAGACATCATGCTAAAAATACTTTTTTCTGTTTAGAAAATGCATGATTCGTGGAGATATGTAAAAATCTCCACATGTGAAATTTGGTGTGAAAACAATACCTCCCTTACTATCGTCGGTCGGTAAAAAATAATAAAATTCGTTATTTGATCCTCAGAAAGGAGAGAAGGAATTCAATGATAAATCAACATTGACAAAAAAAAAAGATTAAAATTCACATAAACTTTTTTAATCCTCCTAATTTTACCGACCGACGATAGTAAGGGAGGTATTGTTTTCACACCAAATTTCACATGTGGAGATTTTTACATATCTCCACGAATCATGCATTTTCTTAACAGAAATATGTTGACCTGTGGCCAGGTCCGAACCGACCGACGGTTTGAAATAAATTAATTTCCAGCTACAGAAACAATTTCAAATAATTTTCATATATCTATTAATGTAATAAAAAACAGATAGGCATACATAAATAATAAATATAAACATTTTTAATTTTATTTTATTTATAATATATATGCAAGACCAGGCTGTGACGTCATGAATGGCTGGATGACGTCATATAATTTTAAATCAAGAAAAAACTAATAAATATGATTTTTCTCGAGGATAAAACCAACACAAAGTGCATGATTCGTGGTGATATATAAAAAAATCTCCTTTGGTGTGAAAATAACCCTTTCCTTCCTATCGTCGATCGCTAATACTACCACTTCCGGTTTCCGGAATTGCACCAAAAGTTGATCAATTCATCCCACTGATGCATTAAGTAAATATACCAAATTTCATCAAAATCGGTTGAGCCGTTCAGGCTGTACACATCTATACGGACGGACGGACAGACGGACAGACAGACGGACAGACATCATGCTAAAAATACTTTTTTCTGTTTAGAAAATGCATGATTCGTGGAGATATGTAAAAATCTCCACATGTGAAATTTGTTGTGAAAACAATACCTCCCTTACTATCGTCGGTCGGTAAAAAGTATTTTTAGCATGATGTCTGTCCGTCCGTCCGTCCGTCCGTATGAAATTTGGTATATTTACTTAATGCATCATTATGATGAATTGATCAACTTTTGGTGCAAATCCGGTAACCGGAAGTGGTAGTATTAGCGATCGACGATAGGATGGGAAGGGTTATTTTCACACCAAATTTCACATGAGGAGATTTTTTACATATCACCATGAATCATGTACTTTGTATTGGTTTTATTCTCGAAAAAAATCATTTTTATTAGTTTTTTTCTTAATTTAAAATTATATGACGTCATCCAGCCATTTATGACGTCACAGCCTGGTCTCACATATATATTATAAATAAAATAAATAAATAAATAAATAAATAATAAAATTAAAAATGTAATCTAATTTATTATTTATGTATCCATATCTGTTTTTTATTACATTAATAGATATATTAAAATTATTTGAAATTGTTTCTGTAGCTGGAAATTAATTTATTTCAAACCGTCGGTCGGTTCGGACCTGGCCACAGGTCAACTCTATTGAATGATGTAAGAAAATTCTTATATAAATATATATATATTCAAAACAAACCGTTAAAGGTTTACTATTGAATCGCGAATTCGCGCTTCGATAAAGGGCTCTGCCTAATGTAGGACCAAGGTCCATATTAACATCCCTTGCACAAATACCATTTCGTCAACACTGGCTAGTAATCAATAAAAAAGGGACAGTTTTTTGTTGGTTTGCTACATACCCAGTGGTGACAATGTGTCATCGTACATGTTTGCAATTAAGAACTTCTCCGGATGTCAGGTATAGTGAGGGAGCGAATATCGCCGTCAGCTTTGTCACAAAAGGGTCCACGGCATAAGTCCCCCCCTCCTCCTCCTCCAATATCTTCTAGATTGAGGTACCGACAAAGTGACATTTACTCTCTCCTCTATTTCGTTCAATGAACGCAAATTAGATTAGTAATTCTTCCAAACAAAAAATTCATAAAACATTCGATGGAAGTGGAGAGACATCAAGCACAAGGGAAAAATCAATGATCTTTAATGAGAATTCCATCGATTCAAACATTGACTCACTCACACGGTGATTTCGTGGTTTACTAGAAATTCAACAGTGCAGAATTAAACTAAGACAGGAAAACGATGAGGGTGGAGCGTTCTGGTTCTCATCATTTTTACAAAAAAGCACCATTAATAAATTAAAAATAAATTAATGTTTTATATATATATATATATATATATATATATATATATTAAAATAAAATAAACGAAGGGTGAATTTAAGTATAATACTATTTAGTAGGTTTTAATAGGTGGGGCACGCGACTCGAATGGGTTAGAAAAGATTGTCGACAAGTTTGATTATATGGAAATCAATGGGAAAATGAGTAAATTAATATAAAAGCGGGGAGTCAAATAAGGTAAGTGTTTGCATTGAGGTAGCTAAAAATAGTGGCAGTTTGAGAAATGTATTTAACTGGAGCCAAGGAATTCGTAGTTTAGTAATTTTACAGATGTCATTATACATACATATAAATTTATATTAGTCATTGTTAACACAATTTTTCATTCTTATTTATTACTATATAAATATGTTTTTTTTGAAGTTATACTTCTTTAGGCGCGTTATGGAAAATTGATGGGGAGTGAAATTTTAAGATGTGTGACACGAAAAATTAACAGTTTTTTTTGTTTTTCCAGAAAAATAAATTTTTATTTGCCTGAAGTAGGATTCGAACCTACCATGTCTCTCTTCGACTACGTCATAGCGCTCAAAGCAAGCGAGCGCTCTACCCACTAGGCTATGACGAATCCCCAACATTATTATCTTATTTTAACCATATATGCCATCCCATGGATAGATTATTAACAATTTTTTAATTAAACACAAAATATGAAGAATCTTGTTGAATTCTTGATGTCATATCTAATCTAAGGTGTGTAGAAAATTATAATAATTCCAAGAGTATATATATATATATATATATATATGTTTCAATCTAATACCAGACCAAATAAATAGATAGATAGATAGATGTCAACATTTCGTTTCATTTGTGTTGTTTCTAATGGACCGCTTGAACATTTCATTTCGAATTATATATGTGTGCTAATAAATTATATTCAGTAGTGATTTAAATTGAATATTTTGATTGATATTACTTACTATTTGTGAATATTAGTGAAAACAAAAAATGTGCTTATATACTTTTGAGGTTAACTATCCGTATGTATTATTTATTGATATAAATTAATTATTTAATATAATTAACACTAAATATTATTAAATTATTAATGTTAAATACTTATTATTATATATTATTATTTAATAATATATTATTATATTATTTAAATTTATATTAAATGTATATATTAAATATATTTTATTATATAAATATATTAATTTTCAATTTTTAATATTAATTATTGATATCTAAGATCAATCTAAGATTCTTTTAGTTTAAATTTGATGACTATTAATGGTACTATTCAATTTCAGTTCTAGTTTTCAAGATGGGTAAAACAAATGCGGAACACTGTAAAAACTATTACAATCGAAAAAAAGCTGCCAAAGAAGCTGAAAAAATTCGACAAGGCTTTTCCGTAGAAAAACCAATAATTATTTGCATGCAATTAAAAACTATTTTTTTAATGATGCCAAAGAAGTATAACTTCTCACGCGCGTACATAAGTACACGCACCGCTTTTTTTTTTTATTTACTGCTTGTTGGAATGATAGTTTAAACCAACACCTTAAATATAATCATAAAAGAAATGATTTATTTATGCTATGCTATATAAAATAGATTCATATTTATTTATTCAATTTTTTCTATCCCGCCAGAGATAGTATTGCAATCACGAAAATTTTCGATGTCGAGATTTTGATGTTTTTATACGTTTTGAAGGTCCATGAGTCATTTTAATAAAGGTTGAGAAAAATGTCTCTGTGTGTTTGTGTGTGTATGTATACGAGATTACCCAAAAACGGTTTGAGCAAGAATAATTAAATTTGGTTCAAGGGCATTATTAAAAATTCGTAGTTTTTTATCATCTATTGAGAAATGTAGCTCAACCGGAAGAGGACCATTACCTACCACGTTTTGATTTTTTTCTTTCTAAAGTAACCGTAAAAAATAAATGTTTGATAGTTTTTCACATGATTAAAAATTGTATAAAGAATTTTAGTTTGATTGAATCGTTGAAAGTACAGAAATTTTTTAAATTTTTTAACACGTTGACTACCAATCACGCGTCAGCACGTGACGTGGTGTCAGCAACAAAGAGCCAAACACGCGCTGGTTTAATAATTATTATTTATTAATTTTAATTTATAATTTAATTAATTAAATTTAAATTAAATATAATATATTTTAATTAATCCAATTCAAATTTGCGAGAAAGTCGAGTGGAGACACTCCAGATTTTTTATAGTTGTAACAATACCAAATGGAAGCTAAAATTTAAAATATATGTGAGTCAACAATGGTCAAAGTATTTAAAATATAATAAGATCAATTAAATGAATTTAAATGAAAATACACTCATCTTTACGTATAACATAAGATATTTATTATAAACGAAACATTTTAAAGTATTTTAGGAAGAATGTTTCAATGATTGAAGTTTCAAAATATTTTTGATACATATATATAATAGAAGCGAAATATAAATAATAATATAATTTAAGATAAATGATAATGTATTCGTTTTTGTGCGAGTATTATAATTTTCGTATTTGATTTCATATTCGAAATATTTCGAATAAATAACGATGAAATTATACATAGAGTTTCTAATTTCTCGATATTTTGATTTTTCGAGAATGCTAGTGAAATTGTTTTTTAATTTTTAATATAACAAGAACGTAAGAAATGGATTAATAATTCGAAAATCTGAAAATAATTTAATTTAATTCATTTATTTGCCAAGTAACACTAAATGTAGGTTATTTACAATGCCTTTAGTGTTTTTACTTTTTAATCGAAAAAATTTCTTAGTTTTTTGAGAGAAAAGTATTTATAATACAGATTCATTTCGAATGTGTAAAATTATAAAATTAACTTGAAATAGACTTCCTCCGATAAGATTAGCGGGGTTAATATTGGTTTTAGGAGTTTTAACTTTGTTGAATTAACTGAAACATCGTGACCCTTGCCAAATCTTATCTTATTATGCTAGCTAAAATTGTATGTATATATAGCCATTGGTTCTCAAAAACCGCTCTAACGATTTTTTTCAAATTTACACTAGATATAGTATCTATAAAGAAAAATTGAGTTTTATTGATCACATCTCTTGAAAAATACATTTTCATTATTAATTTCTTAATTAAAAATTATATATGGAAAAAGTCAAAATTGGCATCCATTTTTATTTTTTAACTGAAATTGTATTAATATTTTTTTTTTATTTAAAATATTTTAAAATTTATTATTTAATTTCGAAATAAAATTAAAAATATTTATTTTTAATAAAATATATATAGATATTTATTAATCTCTCTCAAAAAAAAAACAAAAACAAAAACAAAAAAACATACGTCTTGCTAAGAGAGTAAAAAATGTCGCTTTCATCATCTAAGTATTATTAGTCTATTGGGTAGAGCGACTGTCTGACAATTCAACTTCGCAGGATCGAAACCGGCGGAAAATAATTTTTTTTTTTTTTTAATCTATTATTTTTTAATAAATTACTATTTTATATTTACTTATTCATTGTTCTTTTATTTTATTTTATTAATTAAGTTTTAGATAGTTTTATAATTTTTAATATTTCTTCACTAAAATATCATTTAATATTTATTAATATTATTTATTTATTATTATTGAGTACCCGAAGTTCCATTCATTTTAATCAGATTGATGCACTGATGCAACATTTAATAATAGTAATATTGTAATAAATTTCTATCTTGAAATTTGTTACATATTATTTAGGATATTTTAAAAACAATTTCTTTCTTTAATATATATATATATTCTTAAAATTGAATTTGTTTAAATTTTAACACATATATTCAATAATATAAATATATATAAAATAATATTAAATTGTATATAATATGTGTGTGTAACGGGCGGACCATTTATTTTATTTGTAATTATATTTAAACCTGGTGAACTCATCCACTGGAATTGGGTCCCAGGAGGTGCTGCTCAGATGGAGCCCGCCCAAACTAAAAGGGATTCCCCTAAAGATCTTAGCAGCCCTTGGCTCGCTATGATAGACAGTCGTTGGAGTCGTTGTGAAACCATTGAGCTGATGAGATAGGGCATGGTACTCAATCCTTAAATTTATGTTTATATGTTCCATGTTCTGAAATATTTGGTAAATTTATCTTTATTTTTGTTTTCTTTCTTTCTATTAAACCCGTTAACAATATACAAATATTTTGTGAAAGTTTATTTTTATCAACCCTTATTATCTTGGCGCCTAAATTAAAGTTATATCCTTTATCAAATCATTATTATTTATTATTACAATTGTATATAAAAGAATATTTGAATTTGTTTAAATTTTAACACATTTATTCAATCAAGCCACCGCTTCTTATATCTTATTATTTATATTATAATTATTAAATAAAATTAAAAATATTTGTTATACCGATATCTGTTTTCATTGCATGAACACATATATCCATACATTAAACTTTTTGTTTATATTTTTTTATTTTTAATTTTTAATAAATTTTCTTTTTTGATATGAGATTTTATTAAAAAATTGTATATCAATATTTTTTAAAGGGTCGAGCAATAGCTCGGTGTCTCAGGTATTAATATTACCAGCCAAATTCAATAATAATGAATCATTTTTTTTAACTTAAGTACCGAGCCGAGGCTCGGGGTCCCGGTACTAAAGTACTATGTAAACAAAGAAAAAATTAATTTTACTAAGGTAATAAATATAAATTGATAATTATAATTCTTTCTTTAAAGGAGTTTAGGAAGGGAATGGAGTGTGGTATCGAATATTGGTAAATAATATATATCTATATACTCTTAAAACCGATCATAACCATAATTTATATTTAACTTTCTATAGAGGTGCTAAAGACATGGTAATATTTTAGCTTAAAATATTTATACTAATAAATAAATAAATAAATAAATAAAAACAAACCTCTAACTTTTGTACGTCCTACGCAAGGACAACGCTTATCAAGTTGGTTATTTCAATTAAATGTCCTATGATCAGTAAACCGGGTCTTATCAACCTTTACCTTAATTTTCTTGATCAGAGGCGCTATCAAGTAGCTTTCCCAATGTTGATCCCGGTGGTTGGGTTGACTCCGTTTAGTCCAAATAGAGAAATTTCCATGCCAGGCCCGGGACTTAAAACCAGGCAGCTACGCTAACCTCTCACCCTACGGCGTCATAAATAATTAAATAAAAAGTAAAATATTCTTATTTCCTAAACTATAACAAATATAGAAAATTTTATTAACAATTTATAGAGAATTATATCTTTGCCCTCCCCCCCTCACTCCCTCTTCCAACCATCAACTTCTCATTCCGTGACTCATTTTATTTTTAATCGCTCACTCAATTTTTATTTTCAATTATTTGTATTTCATAATTCGATTCTTTTTTTATGGTTTTCAATGTCCCCCTCAATAGATAATATTTATTTTACATTTTAGGCAATTTTAAAAATATTGATTTTTAATTTTTTAATACTTAATTTAAAAAATTGAATTCATGGGAAGAGGCAGCTCTCTGTACTTGCCCCGGATCGTGATTTTTTTGACATTTTTAAATAAAGATACTAAGAATTTGTTAATTTTAAATTATTTTAAATAGAGCCCCCTGTCTATGCGCGAAGAGCGCCGAAGCTCGTTTGAGTAGCTAGTTCCTTATATTTTGAAAATTTTATCGATTTTCACGTTAGTAAATTATTAATAAAAAAATCTGAGTTAATTTTTTTGTTAAAATATCATTTACATTTATATTTGATTTTTTTTTTTATTTTGAATTATTTAATTACAAATTTAACTTAATATAGATTAATAAGATTGCATAACGAGGAATTGCATGACCTCTATGCATCTCCAGATATAGTTAGAATTATAAAATCGAGAAGGCTACGGTGGGCAGGACACGTGGCTCGAATGGGAGAAGATAGAATGGCGAAAAATATATTGGTAGGGAGACCGAGTGGGAAATGCCCCCTTGGAAGACCAAGGACGCCGTGGGTGGATAATGTGGGAAAGGATGTGAGAGAGATGGGAGAGGATAGGGACTGGAAGGTTGTGGCTCAGAATAGGAATACTTGAAGGAGTGTGGTTGCTGCGGCCAAAAACTTTCGAGTTCCGTAGAGCCACAGAGATAGATAGATATATAATAGATTAATTTATAACTATATTTTTATTTTTTATTTAAATTAATTGATACATAAATGACAAAATACATAAAATTTTTTTTTTTAATTTTAATTAGTTCATATAATATTGTTTTGTCTCCGGGGGAGGGGGAGGGAGTAGTAAATAGATGCTGTTATGGATAAGGTTGGTTGGAGGAATGTGATTAAGGGAGCAGAGTGTTGTTGATACAATGAATTCATTATCTAAGACAGTGCTTCTCAAATTTTTTGAAGTCACGGCCCCCTTGGAACGAAAATCAATATGTCACGGCCCCTTATTTTTTTTTTTAGTTTAAATTGCTTAAATTTATAATTTTAAATTTCTATATGCAAACTTTTACTAGTCAATACATGCATTTACTAATGTTAACAATGACCTTATTTAATTATTATAATTTATGTGTCACATTTTTCGAAATATCACGGCCCCCTGAGGACAGTCCACGGCCCCCTAAGGGGCCGCGGCCCACCACTTGGAGAAGCCCTGATCTAAAGGAACTTAAAAATATTATTTTAGCAATTCTCAACCATAAATACTAGCGAGAAATTTGGAGAAGAAAAATGTACGTGGGGACTTTAGATAGTTGAGAGAGAATAAGAGCTGAATGGGTTGGTTGGAGAACTGCTGTGTCAAAGAAATTTCCAGTTCTATAGCGCTATAGAAATTGATAGATAAATAAGTTTCTTCTAAGGCAGAAGGAATGTATCGTCTTAGCATATTAGTTCAGAGGTTCTCAACCTTTCAGGCTTTGTGCTCCCCTTAGAACACTGATGTGAGGTCACGCCCCCATCCCCACAGCATAAAATAAAATGAAAACAGTTTATCTTTTTTTAGAACCATATTGAAAAAAATTGAAAAAAAATCGGAAATGTTCGAAAAGTTCGGGCACAAAATCATCTTACCTTTTTTTTTAGAACCATATTGAAAAAAAATCGAAAATTTTCAAAAGTTTGCGGGCACTTAAAATGCCTTCGCACTTGATATGCTCGCCCCCCCCCCCCCCATTAGTATGCTCGCGCGCCCCACAGATTGAGAACCGCTGTATTAGTTAAAGAGAAGTGCCCATAGATCACATATCCAAGACTACGATATATATATATATATAATATAATATAAAATATATTATATATATGGTATATATATATACAGGGTTATCATAAAAGAATGCGGTTTCAGTAATTCGTAGGAAGATTGTAGGGAAATTCTAAATACACGCTTATAAAATTCAGATACTCCAGGAATTGAAACCCAATGATGGTGTAAACCATTACAATTTCGCTATTAAAATGTTGGACAGAATAAGTGAAAACGAATCATTTTTAGATGATATAATTTTTACAGACGAAGTTACTTTCCATGTGAGTGGATGTGTTAAAAGACACAATTCATGAATATGAAAACCCAAATGCATTTGTTGAGAAACAACGTGATTCACCTAAAGTTAGTTAAAATTATATGACATCACCCAGCCCTTCATGATGTCACAGCCAGCTCCTACTTAAATATTATAAATAAAACAAAATTTAAAATATTTATGTTATATGCCTATATGTTTTTTATTACATTAATAGATATATTAAAATTATTTGAAATTGTTTCTGTAGCTGGAAATTAATTTACTTCAAACCGTCGGTCGGTTCGGACCTGGCCACAGGTCAACTTATTATATTATATTTTAATGTTAAATTAAAATTATATCACATTCGGCAAACAATTTTAAATTTAAATTGAACCATTTACATTAATACGCCACCTCCTTGTTTTTTTTTTCAAAATATGATAATTTCATTAATGAACTTTTTACTGATATATTTATAATTTTTTTTTTAAATTTTCATTAAGATCTTTGAATAAAATTAAGCTTATTGATTTAATAGAATTAATAGAATTAAACTTATTGATTCGATTTAAGATGTATTCTAAAACACCACTAATTTTAAAAATTAATATTTGTTTATTTTATTTTAATATGTATTTTATTTGAAATAATTTGCAGTAGAGCGCTCACCTCTGCACTCCCCGCTCGCCCCTCCCCATTCCCCTCCGCCACCTGGCCTGACCTCCTGCCGGCCGGCCGGACTGCACGCGCATTTAGTTCAATTTAGTTCCCCTTCCGTGGTGAGTGTAACCCTAAGCGGCATCTCCACTGAATTCATCCCTTAATCAGTAGCTAATCAAGAATTAATTGTAATTTTATTATTTATTTTTATTAATTAAAAGGAAGATTAGTGAACTTAAAAAAAAAATATTTCAATAAAAATTAAATTTTATAAAGTGCATTTTTATAATTTTTTATTCATATACCCAAATAAATTTATAAATTTTTCATTCAAATCTTTGAAAAGAATTAATCTTAAATATTCTATCAGATCTCATTAATTAAATTTTATTAAAAGCTAAATTAAAATTATTTAAAAATTAAAAAATCATATATTTTATTTTTCTTTAAATATATTTATTGAAATATTTTTTTAAATTTCAATATATATATATATATATATATATATATATATATATATATATATATATTAATCCTATTAAAACTTCTTTATTTAAAAAATATGAAGATTTGCTGATTATTTTGAAAATTCATATAATATAATTATAAATCAAAAAAATATAAATTTCTCATATTCATATAGGAATATATAATTTTAAATATTCTATATAAGTATTCTTTCTAATCTCATTATCGCTCACACCGTTCCTTTCAAATCTCATATGAATATTGTTTTGTCAATTTCATATTATTATAACACTTTTGAAAAATGCATAATATTTCTATTACCTATATATCAATTAAACAGAATAAAATATTCGTGAAATTAATAATATAATCATAATTAGTTTTCTGATGTTTTCTAAGATATTTTTATTATATGTCTATTAAATGCGTATTATAACTTATTATAATCATGGTTCTATATAGGATATAAAATAATTTTAGTATTTTAATATTACAGAAATAAGATAATATTTTTAAAAATCTATACACTATTTTAATCCTATTAATATTATTTATTTATTTATATTTTTTTATTTCCTGTATATAATATAAATATTTAATCTTAATTATTTTTTCTTTATTGAGGCGAGAGTGATGGACATCCATTCAAGTCTACGAGCTGTTTTTCGAGTTTAATCTGCGAGAAATATCAACCCTTTATTAACTCCGAGGTCAGTTTATTATTAATTTTATTTTTAATTCAATTTAAATTTATTGATTATAAACTAATAAGTTATTTTTCTTCTTCTATTTCATGTTTCAATCTTCGTTCCTGCTACTGAATGTTGATTTGAATTCTTGATTCTCCATCCTTCATGACGATGAAATGATTGAAATACAGCTCTCCAAATGTAAGTAATAATCGTTATTTATTTAGCATGGCGCACTTTAAAATAGAAAATGTAAATATAATATTTAAAGTAAAGTTTAATATAATATAGAAAGTAGAATTAAATTACAATGATTTTTTGCTTTTGATAATATTCATTAGGAGATTATAGAGAAATATATTAAATTAAATGACAGAATTTAGTGAGATTAGGGAATTTCAGAGTACATCTTTCAAGAAGAAGCATTGATAAAGGAGGCAGAAGAGACAAAGATATTTTTAGAATTAGTAGGTTTCGATGCGTTATACTGGGAGGGTGGCTATTTTTTGATATATATAGTTGTTAGGAATTTTCAGGTGGTTGCCTCCTACATCCATGCATGTTCTCATCATACTAATTCTTAGATTAGATTAGAATAAACAAATAAATAAAATGTGGGTGGATAAAACATATGCCATGCTATTATTTAAGGGATGGATTGCATGAATTGCACTCCAGGTCTGAATTGTGCCATTTTGTATTACTGAGAGTGTATTTGAGGTGGATTGGATGAACGGGAATTCGGGAAGGTAATTCAGCACAGTTCTGAAATGGAATTAGCCTGAACAGGAACAAATTGTTGGTTACCTTTTGAGGGCTTTTTCGATTAGCATGGGCCTTCCATGCCTATTAATGGAGGCTATGCACTCCCTTACTAGGTAGGTTTTATTTCAGGTTGCCCCGAATGTCGCGATTTCATTTCGAAATCCAAAAAATCAAAGGCACTCTCAGCTGATTCAAAGAGGCTACAGACTAAACGCCTTATATTTTTTTAATCTTTTTTTTTAAGGCCAACTTTCTTTATTATTACTTTTTCTAAATTTCGGAAGGCGAGGCTTGGAAGGGCTAATTTATGGGGAAAGGAGGAGGCCCTATTAAATATTCAATTGTGTTTTTTTAATTTAATTAATAATAAAAAAATAATTGAATATCGCGATTATTTTCTTTAATTTTTTATTTTCATTTTGAAATATTCAATTTCATAATTTAAACTTTGATATATTTTAAATATTTTACTATATAGAGATAGAATTAATTATTATTATAATTTCTCAATTTAAAATTAAAATGCAAACATCACAAAAAAAATCATATCTATTGTAAAAATATAACTCTTTTTCATAATTATTTTTTTTTAACTTACCAAATATAAAAATATTTTATTTTTTTTTATTATGGAAATTATTTCATATGAATATAAATATATTGTAATCGAATATATCTATACTCAATAATAATTTAATATTAATAAATTATCAAATTTTTTTCTTATCATTGTACTGATAAATTATATTTGGAAAGAAATAAAATATAGTTAAGCTTATTTAAAAAATTAACTTAATGTATAATTTTTGTTAATTATAAACATATGGTACAACTTATTTTAAATAAATAAATAAAATTAGATCTCCTAAAAATTTTTTTAATTTTGATAGATCAAATATTCTTATTCTTTAGCTTTACAAATCCCATACCATCATTTTGCCTATTCTTATGTGTATTCTGTCCCAGTGTCCCCGCAAAAATTCTCCTGGAGATAAAAATGTCTCGGTTTACATAAATAATAATATCATCCGTGAATAAACCCAATATTATTCAATTTTTACCGACCGACGACGGATGTATTGTTTTCACACCAAATTTCACATGTGGAGATTTTTACATATCTTCACGAATCATGCATTTTGTATTGGTTTTATCCTCGGAAAAAATCATCTTCATTAGTTTTTTCTTAATTTTAAATTATATGACGTCACAGCCAGCTACTACTTATATATTATAAATATAATAAAATTAAAAATATTTATGTTATATCCATATCTGTTTTTTATTGCATTAATAGATACATTAAAATTATTTGAAATTGTTTCTGTAGTTGGTAATTAATTTACTACAAACCGTCGGTCGGTTCGGACCTGGCCACAGGTCAACTTATTTTTATTCATCTTGTTTTTATTTATCTTGTGAAGTAAATAATGAATGTTTTTTTTTAACTTAGATAAAACATAAATAATTCTTAAAATCTATTATATATCTATATAATATAAAATAAAATAAACTTCTCTAATTGTATAAGAATAAATTATTTCTTATCTAAGGAAAGAAAAAAATTATTTCTTGTTTGTTTTTGTATCTTGATTTATAATATTTTTTTAAAAGTTGTATATCGTTTATAGAGAATATTATAATGTGGCATCCAAACTCAAGTGTGATGTAGGATTTTTTTGATGATTAATCAATATAATTCGGCAGACCGGCAGATCTGTGTTTATTATTTTGTGTTTAAATTTTTAAATGTTAGTGAAATATATTCAAGTTAGTGATAACATATAATAACATATCAATGATATTCCCTTGTGATATTTATGCATCCAGAGGCGTAGAGTAACAAACACCAAATCTTGTGGCCCTCTCGGACGAGAGACGTGATTTTTTTTGAGATCAAGATATTTCAATTTGCATTGTAATTACTAGTAATGTTAATAGTTTTTTGATTTATTTCTATGTAAATTTTTTTACGTTAGTTGCTTTTTCACCCCCTCCCCCTTCCCGGGGGGCTGCTTTATTTTAGCGCTAACTAAACTGCGCGTTCATTCAACTATAGAAAATGCATTAGATATACTATATAGCAGTGATTCCCAAACTGTGAGCCGTCATAGGGAAACCGCAAAAAAATTTCCTAATTTTTTGGTTCTAAAAAATAAAAGGTAAGATGATTTTGTGGGGAAACTTTTGAACATTTTCGATAATTTTTAAAATTTTTTCAATTTGTCTCTAAAAAAAAAAAAAATAAAAAAATGGTAAATCCCGGTTTGGTCTTTTCGAAATATGGTCACCCTAATTAAGGGAGCCGCGGAAAAAATCCGATGTATTATGGGAGCCGTATACCGAAGGATTGGGTATTACTTAAATCAATTTCCTTTCTCTGTGAAAGATTTTTATTTGCATTTTTAATATAAATTAATTACATATATTTACAATATTACATGTACATAAAAGAAATCAATTCTTAAAGTTGTTATAACCAGAATTTTATCAATTTATAATGTTTCTCTAACAATTATTTTTATATATTATATTAACAATTCCAATTATGATTTATATATTTAGTATTACATTTCAATTCTTATTATTATTAATACAAACTATTCATAGTAATCTGAAATTCTATATATATATCAGTTTTATACAATTTTTAATCATATGAAAAATTATCAAACATATATATTTATTTTTACGGTCACATTAGAAGAAAAAAAATCAAAATGTTGTAGGTAATGACCCTCTTCCAGTTGAGCTACGTTTGTCAAAAGTTGCTAGAACACTACGAAATTTGAATAATGCCCGTATACCAAATTTCATTATTCTAGTTTAAACCGTTTTTGCGTAATCTTTTCTACACACACACACACACACACACACACTTTTCTCAACTTTAGTGTAAATGACTCAGGGACCTTCAAAATGTATAAAAACATCAAAATCTTGATAACGAAAATTTTCGTGATCGCAATACTATCTCTGGCGATGTAGTAAAAACGTGAGTTAGAGAATTCAGTTGTACATAATTTATTAAATAAAACAGAAAATAAAAAAAAATTAAAATGATATGATTCACTTGATAAAGTAAATTATTCCTCTTATATATTCTTATTAAATTGAAAAAAGGAGATACAGGAAAGAATAATTAGAGAAATTCTTTTATTTTGGTGGAATGATGTTACCCCCTTTTTTCCATTTATATATAAATAAAGGATAAATGAGTGAATGAGATATTACACAAAAAAACCATTCTATTCCTTAAACCTTTTTATTTAAATTGATGTAAGTATATGAGTGTCATTGTATAGATTGTCTTTTAGAAAAATACTAAAAAGGCGTAAAGTCTAGATCATCATAGATATTTGCTTTTTGTAATAAATAATAAACGTACTTACTAAACTTTAATGTTCCATAAAAATGCATTTTTATTGAATTAGTTTGCTACTTAATGCTACAAGCATGATATTGGATTGATTCGCCGCCGAGCACGTGAAGAAAACTGCCAACTTAAAAAAAATAATTTTTTTTTTTATATCTAAATAGAATATTTAATTGAAATAAATTAACATAAAGTATAATATTTTAATTAATAAATTTGAAATAAGATCTATTATATAATTTGCTAATAAAATAATGTACGAATAAATTATTTCGATATCTTTAAAATGTTTATGTTGATGTGGATTTTATGTGTAGATCAGCGTTTCTCAACCTTGTTTGGCCCGCGGACCAGTAGATTTGTTAAAAAAAAATTGCGGACCAGTGATATTTTCTTGACAACAAATTTTTACTAAATATTTATAAAGAACTAATACGTAAGTTAGTTGTAATATTTTTATTATCATTTTCCTAAAGTAATATTTAAATGTAAAGATATATAGTTATACATACATATAATAAAAAGTAATTTTTTTCGTGGATAGGGGAAATGACCGGGACCAGTAAAATTTATCCGCGGACCACTAATGGTCCGCCGGACCATCGGTTGAGAATAGCTGGTGTAGATGATATCTTACTGTATTGGAAGAATAGCTTGAAGATTCCGAATTCATTATTGACACAGGACTTATACTGGATTGGTGATTCACACTGTCACATAAGTCTTGTCCCTTTTCCTATCAGATAGAAGATTATATAAAGTAGGATCAATCGAGGCAACACCAAGAATTGTTATATTTCCAACACGAGAGTTGCAATACCCAATCATTCATTATTCAAATGTTGGTTGCCTATGCCTGACATTCGCTTAAATCAGCTTAAATAGACTAATCGCGCCGCGAAAGGTATCACGTGTAGACTGTAACAAATCAGGAAGGAGCAAATGAGAACAACCAATCAGAACGCAACTTTAATGCGCATACTCACACCCAAGTTGTTTTGTCCAGATGGCGTAAGCGTACATTGGCAACAATCTTAACACAATATTTAAAAGTGTCATAAGTTTCTGAAGCCTAGTTTACACGGGGATTCTTGTCATTAGATCAGGGGTGGGCAAAGACTTTATTTTACTTATAATATTTTGTATTTAAGGAAGCGCTGTCCGGCGTTGCCCCGCGCTTTTTTTTTATTATTAAAATGCCTATTTTACACCCTTCAATATATAAAAAAAAATCTATCAAATTGGTCAGATGTAGCTTTGAATTAGCATATAAATGAAATAAAAGAAATTAAAAATGTTAATCTAAATCTGACCTGTTTAATATATTTTTTTATATATCAAAGGGTGTCATTACAAAGAGCAATATATTTCTAACCAAATATATACCGTTTATTCCCTCTCAGTATTCTTTCGTCTGGCGAAATGAGATGCCAACGAGATCGATCGTAGCAGGAGGGGTAAGAGGAGCGCTCTTGGTAGAGGGTGGGAAGTAGATTGAGAGAGTGCAATGGATGTATTAAATAAAGATAAAAATAAAAAATAAAAACAAAACAAAACAAAATAAAAATAGGAAATATTGAAAAATAACAGTAACTAGCTGCTCCGAGCGCCTTCCAGGCAGGCGCTCTTCACACCTAGACGGGGGCTCCGCCCCCTGTACCCCCGAATGGTATTTGGTTGAAAGTCTGTATGTAAAAGGTTTTCATCCATTTTGTTTCAATCAGTATAAGTAGATAAGATATATATTTGTTTTCTTGGAAAATATATTTTAATTTAAGCAACAACAAATTTTCCTAGTATAATAAGTAAGATTTATTGACTATTTCATATTATTATTTATATATTTACTAATATATTTGTGGCTCTTTACATTTATTTAAGTAGATTTTAATTAATTAAATAATTAATATTCTAAGTTTATGAACATTATTTTTTTTTATAAATTATATTAATTAAAATTTATTTTCTTATTTCTGTTTGTTCTTTATTTTACATATATATGTACAAAACACAAAACAATAACACAGACAGAAACACAGACATTGCCTTTTATATATAGATAGATTAAAACCTTCCCTGGGATGCCCACAACAATCCCTGAAAGTTTCACCGTAATCGGACGGGTAGTTTTTGAGTATTTGACAGACACACAGACACACAGACAGACACTCAGACATTGCCTTTTATATATATAGATTCATCTTAATTTCTTGAGTTATCTATTGTAATTTAAATTCTTGCAGTTTTATTAAATAAATCATTTTTAGTTATAATTTTATATAAGCATTTTTTAATTGATTCAATCTTGTCATTCCCTAATCAACCTACGCGGTTTCAATAACCCTTTTAATTATTCTAAATTCAATCCAGAGTGCTACCAATTAATTAAACTTATTTTTAACCCAATTTTTCTTATAAAATACCTCACCCCTAATATCTTATACACGACAATCTATATATAAGATGGTAGGTTTAATTAAATGGACTATAGACAGATTTGTTTGCTAAAAACATCTTATTACATTAGAAAAATTTTAAATAATTACAATAAATACAATAATATATTCTTACCTAAAAACAAATTGGTTTTTATAGTCAATTCTTATCTTGTTAATAACTAAATAACTTAAGAGTATAACTAATGTGGTTTTCAATTTATAAATTCTAATTTAACACACAATTCCGTCTCATTATTGTAATACAAAGTTTGAAATATTAAGTTAATATAATTAATATTATTTATTTATTAATACCAATTAATAATATTAATTACTTATAAATAATTCATAATAATAATAAATTGTGATACCAACTTATAGGAATATTAAAATAATATAATTATTATTTTACATATTTATGAATATAATATAAATATTTTTAATTTTATTTTAAGAATAGATATATATCTAAAAGGCGGTAACTGTGACGTCACATATATACATTTAAATTAAAAAAAACTAATGAAGATGATTTTTTTCCAGATATGTGATCAATAAAACTAAATAACTTAAGAGTATAACTAATGATTTTCAATTTATAAAATCTAATTTAACACACAACAATTCCGTCTCATTATTGTATTGTAATACAAAGTTAGAAATATTAAGTTTAAAAAAAATTAAAAATATTTGAATTTTTAAGTTTATATGTAGCGCCATCTGTCGATAGTTTTGTGACACTGCAGACTTTTACCAAAATATTACTAATTAAATTAATTTTGGATAAATTAATTTTGGATTTAACTACACTAAAACCCTCCTTGGTATGCCCACAACAATCCCTGAAAGTTTCACCGTAATCGGAGGGGTAGTTTTTGAGTATTTGACAGACAGACAAACAGACAGACATTGCCTTTTATATATATAGATATGATAATGGATTCTTTAGAATGGGAATCGAAGGGATTAAAAGGTTATAGAGTTCAGGATAGTATTTGAAATAGGGAAAAAAATATACTAATTTTAGTGAAAAAGGGCATAATATGGGTGATTTCAAGATTGAATAATAGCTCCAAATACCAGTAGTCCCATTTAGAAGGGGATGTTAAAAAATCAAATCAGTAGGTCAAAAATGCCCAGACTATGACCTAAAAAGACAGGAGCTCGTCTTCATGCGACCAGTCGCCACAAAGTCAATTACACAATCCCGTTATATACTACTTGTTTCATGCAAATGACAGTAGAGAATTTTGTTTTTTTTTTGTTTTTTGGGGTATTGAATTATTTATATTCTTAATTAATTCATGCACAATGACGGAAAAAAGAAAATACCATTCTAGGGCAGAGGTCGGCAACAATTTGTGACGGAAGAGCCAAAAGTTATAATTTACAAAATTTATTTTATTTTTAAAGAGCTACTAACATTTTTCATTCAATATTATAGTATTTGAATAGGATTTGGGTAGATGGTATAGATGTTATATTTGATTTCAATTAACTTAATAAACTATTCTCTGTGAGTCTTGTTATCATGTTGGCAGAAGGTTTTTCTTTTTCTTTTTGCAATATAATATTTAGAGATTTAAAAATAAAATAATATATTTATTAATATTTATGCATGGAACTAGGGAGCCACATGGGGCTCGCGAGCCTTAGATTGCCGACCACTGACCTAGAAGACCTCTGTCACCCAACTCATCCATTTGGCGGCTTGTCAATGGAAAAATAATTTAATTAAGTATTTAAAATAAAAATTATTAGATATGAAAGAAAAAGAAAAAGGAAAGATATTATTTTTATAATTCATATTTGTTAATATATGTATAAAAGATATTAGAAAAATTAAAATAATAATTAAAGTTAGTAATTAATTAGAATAAAAGTTTATTTTTCACAGGTTAGAGAGCAGCACACACGTTCTTTCAGAACTATAATTAGCACTTGAATCCGAACAATGTTTTTTTAAAAATATATTACTCTTGGAAAGGACACCCTTCGATATATAAAAAAATCTATCAAAGAGGTCAGATGTAGCTTTGAATTAGCATATAAATGAAATAAAAGAAATTAAAAATGTTAAGCTAAATCTGACCTTTGTAATATATTTTTTTATATATCTAAGGGTATCATTACAAAGAGCAATATATTTCTAACCAAATATATTATATCGTTTATTCCCTCTGAGTATTCTATCGTCTGGCGAAATGAGATGCCAACGAGATCGATCGTAGCAGGAGGGGTAAGAGGAGCGCACTTGGTAGGGAGTGAGAAGTAGATTGAGAGAGGGCAATGGATGTATTAAATAAAGATAAAAATAAAAATAAAAAATAAAAACAAAACAAAATAATATAAAAATAGCAGATATTGAAAAATAACAGTAATATGATAATGGATTCTTTAGAATGGGATTCGAAGGGATTAAAAGGTTATAGAGTTCAGGATAGAATTTAAAATAAGGAAAAAAAATATACTAATTTTAGTGAAAAAGGGCAGAATATGGGTGATTTAAAGTTTGAATAATAGCTCCAAATACCAGTAGTCCCAGTGAGAGGGGGAAATCAAATCAGTAGGTCAAAAAACGCCCAGACTACGACCAAAAAAGACAGGAGCTCGTCTTCATACGACCAGACGCCACAAAGTCAATTACACAATCCCGTTATATACTACTTGTTTCATGCAAATGACAGTAGAGAATTTTGTTTTTTTTGTTTTTTGGGGTATTGAATTATTTATATTCTTAATTAATTCATGCACAATGACGGAAAAAAGAAAATACCATTCTAGGGCAGAGGTCGGCAACAATTTGTGACGGAAGAGCCAAAAGTTATAATTTACAAAATTTATTTTATTTTTAAAGAGCCACTAACATTTTTGTATCAATATTATAGTAATTGAATAGGATTTGGGTAGATGATATAAATTTTATTTTTGATTTCAATTAACTAAATAAACTATTCTCTGTGAGTCTTGTTATCATGTTGGCAGAATTTTTTTCTTTTTCTTTTTTCAATATAATATTTAGAGATTTAAAAATAAAATAATATAATTATTAATATTTATGCATGCAACTAGGGAGCCACATGGGGCTCGCGAGCCTTAGGTTGCCGACCACTGACCTAGAATCAGTGGCGCAACCAGGATTTGATCCTGGGGGGGGGGGTTTGACTAGCCGCTCCACCTTCCTATGGCAGGGTTCCCCCCCCCCCCGGGCTCTCTCAACAAATTTTGATTAAGATTTTTTTTTTTATATTAAATATTTAAAAAAGTTTTGCAAATGAAACACTGATTTTACAAAATCTAGCAAAAAATTAATTTTGTATTTTATTTACTCCTATTCACAGTTTTAGAAAGAAAATATTTTTTTCCAGCTATAAGTAAATCATTTTAGCTTTCTTCATAGAATGAGGATAGCTTATACGATGGTCGGAAAATTTTGAAAATTTTTGCTCCGAGATTTTTCGAGATTTCCACTTTTCAGACGGTTATGAATCCAAAACTGCAAAAAAAAAAAAATTTTTGAACCGGCCGGCCGGCCGTTCGTTACCGAGATTACGTCTATACAAAATGAGATAGTGTCTTGAAATTTGATATTTAGATGTTTTGTTTTGGGAATGATGGGCGGGGATTGGATTGTTTTTGGACAAGATAGGACCATAAGTAAGGGTAGTTTAAAGAAGTGTCAAAGCACATTTTATTGATTTTCTCAATAAATACCGATTTTTATGAGAATTATACTATCGTATGAAATTTTTAGGAAATTACTAAAAGTTTCCTTCTATTCATTTTTACCTAAACTTAATAATAAAAGAGTTATTTATAAAAAACTAATTTAAGATTTTGAAAGCATTTCGTCTGCCCGTAGTGGCAGGATATTTTGAAAGAAATCATGTAAAAATCCCTAAGAAAAAATCCATGAAAAAAAATCCGTAAATGTAAAAATCCCTAAGTAAAATATTCCTAAAAGAATAAATCCCTAAATAAAAAAAATCCCTAATTTTTACCGACCGACGACAGTAAGGGAGGTATTGTTTTCACACCAAATTTCACATGTGGAGATTTTTACATATCTCCACGAATCATGCATTTTCTTAACAGAAAAAAGTATTTTTAGCATGATGTCTGTCCGTCCGTCCTACGTCCATCTGTCTGTCCGTCCGTCCGTATAGATGTGTACAGCCTGATTTTGATGAAATTTGGTATATTTATTTAATTCATCTCTAGGATGAATTGATCAACTTTTGGTGTAAATCCGGAAACCGGAAGTGGTAGTATTAGCGATCGACGATAGTAAGGAAAGGGTTATTTTCACACCAAATTTCACATGAGGAGATTTTTTACATATCATCACGATACATTCATTTTGCATTGGTTTTATACTCGAGAAAAATCATCTTTATTAGTTTTTTCTTAATTAAAATTATATGACGTCATCCAGCCAATCATGACGTCACAGCCTGGTCTTAAATAGATATTATAAATAATATAAAATTAAAAATATTTATGTTATATCTATATCTGTTTTTTATTACATTAATAGATATATTAAATTTATTTGAAGTTGTTACTGTAGCTGGAAATTAATTTATTTCAAACCGTCGGTCGGTTCGGACCTGGCCACAGGTCAACTTATTTTTACCTATTTAATAATGAATAGACGAAGAGATTTGAATAAGGTATTTTATACATCATGCTTGGTGTCATCACATCTGTTCCATCTGGTTTTTTAGCGTCCTATTTTTCATGGTTTGCCTTCATTATGGTCAGAAGCTCATCATGCGAGTCGCGGAATCGTTTCCTTGGTCATCACGACAGATTTCCAAAGAGATAAAGTTATGCTCAATATGGATTTGCTTAATCAGGCCCCTTACTGATGTCTTATAACCTCCTAAGCGTGAACGAAGAGCATTGTAGCAACCTTTCAATGCATTGTTTGTTCGAGGCAAACCCATCAAAGAGGCATCGTAGATGTTCCATTGTCGAATTTGGGGTCATAAAAGTCAGGCAAATATTGTTCACCTAGCCAAGTGCGCTCGAAGTAAGAAATAATACTTTATATAAAAAAAAACTTTTTTAAAAAACCACGTTTTTAACGCACTAAAAAGAAGAAAATAATTTTTCTGAAACCCCATAGGTACTGACATTACAAACAAGAGATATGATTTGAAGAAAATTTTCTATAACGTAAAACGTGGGGCGCAAATAATAATAAATTTTTTAAATGCAATATAATTTCTTTGATTAATTTATTTCAATATCCATGGATTTATATTTTAAGTTTTATATTTTTTACCAGACTTTTTGTAAAAGGGAATATTATTAGTAATCCAACAGAATACTTTTATTAATGTAAATTTTTTTTGGAAAATTAATTCCTTAATATTAAATAAACATCTTCAATTTACACTTTAGAAATTTTATTAACATAAATATTAAATATTTGCTAGAAGTTTTGCAGTAGCAAAATTTAGTTTTAGATTTCTTCAAGTTAAATTTCTTATATTATTTACCAGAATATTGTTAGGATGTCATTTTTTATCATAATTTTTTAAAAGTGAATATTATTAGTAATCTAAAGGTAATCTTTTCATAAATTAAATTTACCTCTTTTAAAAATTTCGATAAGTTATAAGCTTTACTTTTTGAAGCTAATTAAAATATGAATTCATTTATCCTATTAATTTGTACCTAATAACATTTATTTATAAATTTTTATACGATACAGAATATTTTAGCCATAGTTGCGCCCCACGTTTTACGTTATAGAAAATTTTCTTCAAATCATATCTCTTGTTTGTAATGTCAGTACCTATGGGGTTTCAGAAAAATTATTTTCTTCTTTTTAGTGCGTTAAAAACGTGGTTTTTTAAAAAAGTTTTTTTTTTATATAAAGTATTATTTTCTACTTTTTAGTCTTCATATATTGCAATCGATTTCACTTGACCTATACTACTTTTAAGTTTTTTGATTGACTTTAATAGTCATGAAATACTATTATCCTGAAAGTAATAAATTTAAATTGAATTATAAAGAGAAATTTTTAAATTTGTCATATTTTAATTCTTTATTGCCTAAAACTCATCATAAATTTAAATTTTGTTTTCTAAATTACAGTACAAAACATTAATATACCTTCTTTCAAATTTATTTACATTTTAAATATTATACATATTATATTATTCTTTTAACGGGTTTTTAACGGTTTTTTTCAAATTTAAATATTTACACTTTTTGTTTTGATTTTCCCATAAATTATGTGTTTACCTTACCCACGAGTTTAATGGGTAATTAAATGGTAAAGAATAAAAGGCAATTTTATTTAAGAAAGAGTAAGAAATTTATTATGAGTTTGAAGATACAAATTATTTAATCATACAAAGGCCGAATAGGCAAATGCACTGGAACACACTCCAGTCTGTACTAATTATATCTCTCGTCTCATTACATCTGGTTTCATTACATCTGGGTGCTAGTCGTGCTCGGTTTTTCCTTTTATATCACCTGAACAAAAGGTAAGGAGAAAGGGGGGGAGAGGGATGAAATGAAGAAGGGTTTTTCCGGACACGTGTTGAAAGTTTCTCTTCAAAAGGGTCAGTATTTGACAGCAACTGCAAACAATAAACCACACTGTTTTCAATTGAACGACCCTTTCCAGGTGTCTACCTGCTAAGGCACTTAATTTTAAGAATGTTTATTGACATATTGTAAATTATGTCGAATCATAAACTTATTTTTAACTCTAGTGTAATGTAAACACGTGGAGTTTGAATATAACTCATACAAAATTATTATTATTACCAATTTTATTATTATTACCAATATTGATTCTTTTTGGGAGGATGTGGTCTGATTGGTAATAATAATAAAATTAGTAATAATAAAACTAATTATACAAATAATTTAAAAAATAATTTAAATATAAAACTCTTGAATTATCAAATTAAAAATAAACATTTAAATCTTAAAAATTACAAAAATAAATATGAGAATTCAAAAAATAATCTCATAAATAATCTAAATTTGACAAAAAATAAATAAGATAATAAAATTCAAAGAAAAGAAGAAAAAATGTATAAATATATAATTTTAAAGGAAATCTATATAAATAATGCTAAATTAGATAATGAAATTAAACAAACATATACATACACAACCCACCACCCAGAAAGTCTTGTCAACGAGGGTGAGTCAGACCACATCCTTCCAAAAATAAATACGATAATAAAATTCAAAGAAAAAAAGAGAAAATATATAAATATATAAATTTAAAGGAAATTTATAAAAATAATGCTAAATTATGTAGAATGACATATAAAAATATAATCATCCAGATTTATTTATAAATTTTTGTTTATAGTAAAAAGAGAAAAAATGTTAAGATCTTATATTCTTTATCATGTGATATCTGGAAAAAAAAAAAAAAATAGAGGAAATGTCGGTTCTGAAGGCGCCATTTCCAATATGAATATTCATAAATAAAAACAAAATAAATCCTAAAATCAAAAAAAAAAAAAAAAAAAAATTAGCTCAAAAGAAAAATATAATAAATCATATCGTATAAATCATTAAAAAACCAAGAAGTTTTTAAAGCCAAAAGTTTGATTAAATTAATTAAGATAAATTAATTTACGATTTCAAAAAATATTATAAAATACTCATATGAATAATATACAATGTGGTAATATTATCGTTTTAAATATAGAATTGTTATTATTTTAAATATAGAAATAGAAAAATATAAAATAAATTAAAGATAAATATATAAAAGAAAAAAAAAAAACTAATAAAATGAATATAGATAAAGATGAACTAATTAACTTGAAAATGGATTAAATTAAAATAGAGATGTACAGAAATAATAAAATTTTGGAGCAAAAATTTGTGAACATGGTCGAAGAACGAAATGAATTGAGAGAAATATATATAAATAAAAATAACTTAAATCGTGAATCAAAAATGAGAAACGTCATCCAATATGGTTTGAAAGAGGAGGAAGAAAATCTTGAGGAATTAGAAAACAAAAATCTAAATAAAAGAAAAAACCTATTTCATTTAAATAACGATAAAAATAATTAAATAAATAACCTCAAAAAAAAATAAATAAAAATAAAGGTTTTGATAATTTGAGACACGATTCAAGATTATAATAGGAACTAAAATTCAATATTAATGTTTGAACAAAGGTAGAAAAATTTAAATTGACAATAAATACAAGTATATGGATATATGGAAATATATAAATAAAAAATAAATTATTAGATATATCTATGATTAAAAATAATCTCTTAAATAAGAAATATTAAATGACAAAAATTTATTCACAAATGACTATTTTAATCTGTTATAATGGTGGATTACATTTGAAGATTTTATATAAAACAAAAACAAACAAAACAACAACAAAAAAAAAAAAATCCTAAAAAGATGAACTAATTGTGAAAAAAAAAAAAAAAAAAAAAAGCAAATTTCTCATAATTCACTAATTCAACTTTTAATTTTAATTTATTTTTTCTTTAAATCAACTTTTATTAGAGTTGGTCATTATTAACTGGAGGGGGTCTATGCCCGAAAGGGCCAGGTTATATAAGTACTTATATTTGGGAGAGGCCTATGCCCAAACGGGCCTGGTACTTAGTGAAATAATTATAAAAAAAAAAAAAAAAAAAATTGTAAATATCTTCTTTTGTACACTTAAAAGTTACCTATTTTTTTTGTAAATATTCTGTACCAATAAAGGCTAAATAAATAAAAAAAATAAATAAATAAACATACAAAATTATATTCATTAATTATGCTCTAATTAAACACTTGCAAGCTACGAATGTGTTATTTTATTGTATTGTCATCCAGAATACATTACTCTGAAAAGTTTCAGAGCGATTGGATGACTGGAAGTGGTCGAAATTTCGATTGCAAGATTTGACCCGAACAGATAAATAAACAAACAAACAAACAAGAAAGCAAGCTAAGAAAAACGTGGTAAAAAGATCACGAAGTTTTGCCCTGTTGGTCGTCCAGCTAATGCTTTGTAGGCTACAATGACTTTTGATGCTGATACCAAAGCCAAAGCTGCAATAGTTCGTAAATGAGTGGAGTTGTAAGGATTATAGTAAATTTCATAAATTGCGTTGTTCCCTGGTGAAATATACGGTGCAAATGGTGTATTTTGTATTTGGAATCATTCAGCTATTAAAACGTATGATAAAAAACGAAATTTGAGTAAATTCCCTTTATTTTACTTACGAATTTGACACCCCTATTTTTTTTGGAAAAATCACGTTTGTGGGCCCTATGTATGTATTTTTGGACCTATTTTTCCCTACATTCGGTCCAAAAATAAAATAAACTTATTTATTATACACTAAGTTATACTTTAAGAATTTTTTTTTTCAGTACCAACTAAGTGCTGTATTGAATTTTTCTCGATCCGATAATATTTTTTGAAAACCATTGAATTCGTCCTTGTTCATATTATCAATGTCTACATCATTCATGCCTTCAGCACTGACAATAACAAAAAATATCGCAGATATTTTATCAAATTATGGAACTGCAATCTTTAACAAATATATGAACAAACTAAAATTAATTGAAAAAAATGCTAGAAATGGGGTTTCTCTGTTTGAGAATGAGTATAGTGGACCTACAACTAGTTCAATAAAATCTGAGACAAGTAACTTAGTTGAAGCTGGAAGTTGCATGGATAGCTTAGTTGGTACTGAAAGTCAGAACGAATCCGATACAAATTATCAATCAAATGAAAACCTAAAATTCAAAACAAAAATTAAGTCTAAAGGACGTCCGAAGAAAAAAACTAAACAGATTCGGTTTTACAAGAAGCAAATTAAAACACGGAATAAAAATAAAATAAGTACTTAAGTATACAGTTTATGTCTTATTCTTTATCTATTTTATATTGTTTTGCTTTTTACGTATATTGTAACAATAAACATTAATAAATAAAACGTTATTTTTCTATAATTATGTAGTTTTTATTAAAATATTAATATTAATAAACTTTTCGGTTAGTTAGTACGTTAAACGTAACTACAAATAGCTAATTTCTTAAACATACTGTATGTATAAATAGCCAATTGCGTATACATACGGTATGTATAAATAGCCAATTGCGTATACATACGGTATGTATAAATAGCCAATTGCGTATACATACGGTATGTATAAATAGCCACATTCAAAATAAAATCATGAAACATCAACCACATTACAGAGAGATCAGGGCTAGTAAAATGTGGGAATTAAAATTAGGAACATGGAATGTACGTAGCTTATATTAACCGGGGGCATTCCAAAACTTAGTAATAGAAATTAAAAAATATGATTTAGATATAATCGCCTTACAGGAAATGAGGTGGGTGGGAGAAGGAAGGATTGATGCTGGACAGTATATTTGCTTATACGGTGGATCTGAAAGGCATCAACTGGGAACGGGCTTTATTATTAGAAAACCATTAGCCACTGCAATTAAAAATATAGAATTCATAAATGATAGGATATCCATTTTAGTACTCAAGGGCAAAATTTATTATATGACGTTGATAAATGTGCATTCACCTACAGAGGATAAAGAGGGGGAAATTAAAGATAAATTTTATGAGGAATTAGAAGCCTTAATAGATCAGATCCCAAATTATAACAGTAAAATAATATTAGGTGATTTTAACGCCAAAATTGGGAAAGAGGAAATACTTAGACCATACATAGGAAAAGAGAGCCTCCATGAAACAAGCAACGACAATGGGGTTAGTGTAATAAGTTTCGCGACCGCAAAAGATTTAATAATAAAAAGCACATTTTTTAGACATTCATGGAACTCGGCAGACGGAAAAACATGTAATCAAATTGATCATGTACTGGCAGACAGATGAAGCCAGTCTAATATTCTGGATGTTAGAGTGTATAGAGGGGCAGATTGTGATTCGGATCATTATTTGCTTGTAATAAAATTGAGAGAACGGCTCTCGACGCGCAATACGAAGTTAGGAGAAATTAGTCAAAAACGATACAATTTAGATAATTTTAAAAACGAGGAATATAAATTAAAATATCAAATCGAAATAAAAAATAGAGCCGAATGAGCCGGAAGAAATATGGGACAAAATACAATCAAATATTAAAACGGCAGCTTCAAATAGTATAGTTTTTAAAAATAACAAAAAATATAAACCATGGTTCGATGAGGAATGTTTAGAAGTAATAGAGATTAGGAATAAAGCCAAAATACAATGGGTTAATAGCAAATGCGAAGTAGATAGATTATAATATATTAATAGCAGGAAAATAGTGACGAAAGTCATTAAAAACAAAAACGGGAAATTTTAAAAATAGAATATTAGAAATAGAGGAAAGTAGCCGCAACAACAATAGTAAAGATCTATACATGGGAATTAAAAATATTACAAAGGGTTAGACTCAATTAGAGATGCTAATAATAATTTAAAAACGGACGCGGGCGATATTAAAAATATATTGAGAACTATTTTGAAAAATTATAAAATCCGATCCTAGGTAATAGAACAGTAACCTTAACGGTAGACTCAGCAGAAATTAATCTCGAAGAACCTACGTTACAGGAGGTAGAAATGATAATGGCGAATTTCAAAAATAATAAAGCAGCGGAAATAGATGGAATTTCAGCAGAATTATTACCGACCGACGATAGTAAGGGAGGTATTGTTTTCACACCAAATTTCACATGTTGAGATTTTTACATATCTCCACGAATCATGCATTTTCTTAACAGAAAAAAGTATTTTTAGCATG